>JBAIAA010001070.1:0-182890 GCA_037893245.1 Crossaster papposus
TAACATATTTAAGATGTGGTCTACAATCGGCATATCCCTACTACTACATATTTAATATTTGGTCTACAATCGGCATATCCCTAACTACTACATATTTAAGATTTGGTCTACAATCGGCATATCCCTACTACTACATATTTAAGATTTGGTCTACAATCGGCATATCCCTACTACTACATATTTAAGATTTGGTCTACAATCGGCATATCCCTACTACTACATATTTAAGATTTGGTCTACAATCGGCATATCCCTACTACTACATATTTAAGATTTGGTCTACAATCGGCATATCCCTACTACTACATATTTAAGATTTGGTCTACAATCGGCATATCCCTACTACTACATATTTAAGATTTGGTCTACAATCGGCATATCCCTACTACTACATATTTAAGATTTGGTCTACAATCGGCATATCCCTACTACTACATATTTAAGATTTGGTCTACAATCGGCATATCCCTACTACTACATATTTAAGATTTGGTCTACAATCGGCAATATCCCCTACTACTACATATTTAAGATTTGGTCTACAATCGGCATATCCCTACTACTACATATTTAAGATTTGGTCTACAATCGGCATATCCCTACTACTACATATTTAAGATTTTGGTCTACAATCGGCATATCCCTACTACTACATATTTAAGATTTGGTCTACAATCGGCATATCCCTACTACTACATATTTAAGATTTGGTCTACAATCGGCATATCCCTACTACTACATATTAAGATTTGGTCTACAATCGGCATATCCCTACTACTACATATTTAAGATTTGGTCTACAATCGGCATATCCCTACTACTACATATTTAAGATTTGGTCTACAATCGACATATCCCTACTACTACATATCTAAGATTTGGTCTACAATCGGCATATCCCTACTACTACATATTTAAGATTTGGTCTACAATCGGCATATCCCTACTACTACATATTTAAGATTTGGTCTACAATCGGCATATCCCTACTACTACATATTTAAGATTTGGTCTACAATCGGCATATCCCTACTACTACATATTTAAGATTTGGTCTACAATCGGCATATCCCTACTACTACATATTTAAGATTTGGTCTACAATCGGCATATCCCTACTACTACATATTTAAGATTTGGTCTACAATCGGCATATCCCTACTACTACATATTTAAGATTTGGTCTACAATCGGCATATCCCTACTACTACATATTTAAGATTTGGTCTACAATCGGCATATCCCTACTACTACATATTTAAGATTTGGTCTACAATCGGCATATCCCTACTACTACATATTTAAGATTTGGTCTACAATCGGCATATCCCTACTACTACATATTTAAGATTTGGTCTACAATCGGCATATCCCTACTACTACATATTTAAGATTTGGTCTACAATCGGCATATCCCTACTACTACATATTTAAGATTTGGTCTACAATCGGCATATCCCTACTACTACATATTTAAGATTTGGTCTACAATCGGCATATCCCTACTACTACATATTTAAGATTTGGTCTACAATCGGCATATCCCTACTACTACATATTTAAGATTTGGTCTACAATCGGCATATCCCTACTACTACATATTTAAGATTTGGTCTACAATCGGCATATCCCTACTACTACATATTTAAGATTTGGTCTACAATCGGCATATCCCTACTACTACATATTTAAGATTTGGTCTACAATCGGCATATCCCTACTACTACATATTTAAGATTTGGTCTACAATCGGCATATCCCTACTACTACATATTTAAGATTTGGTCTACAATCGGCATATCCCTACTACTACATATTTAAGATTTGGTCTACAATCGGCATATCCCTACTACTACATATTTAAGATTTGGTCTACAATCGGCATATCCCTACTACTACATATTTAAGATTTGGTCTACAATCGACATATCCCTACTACTACATATTAAGATTTGGTCTACAATCGGCATATCCCTACTACTACATATTTAAGATTTGGTCTACAATCGGCATATCCCTACTACTACATATTTAAGATTTGGTCTACAATCGGCATATCCCTACTACTACATATTTAAGATTTGGTCTACAATCGGCATATCCCTACTACTACATATTTAAGATTTGGTCTACAATCGGCATATCCCTACTACTACATATTTAAGATTTGGTCTACAATCGGCATATCCCTACTACTACATATTTAAGATTTTGGTCTACAATCGGCATATCCCTACTACTACATATTTAAGATTTGGTCTACAATCGACATATCCCTACTACTACATATCTTAAGATTTGGTCTACAATCGGCATATCCCTACTACTACATATTTAAGATTTGGTCTACAATCGGCATATCCCTACTACTACATATTTAAGATTTGGTCTACAATCGGCATATCCCTACTACTACATATTTAAGATTTGGTCTACAATCGGCATATCCCTACTACTACATATTTAAGATTTGGTCTACAATCGGCATATCCCTACTACTACATATTTAAGATTTGGTCTACAATCGGCATATCCCTACTACTACATATTTAAGATTTGGTCTACAATCGGCATATCCCTACTACTACATATTTAAGATTTGGTCTACAATCGGCATATCCCTACTACTACATATTTAAGATTTGGTCTACAATCGGCATATCCCTACTACTACATATTTAAGATTTGGTCTACAATCGGCATATCCCTACTACTACATATTTAAGATTTGGTCTACAATCGGCATATCCCTACTACTACATATTTAAGATTTGGTCTACAATCGGCATATCCCTACTACTACATATTTAAGATTTGGTCTACAATCGGCATATCCCTACTACTACATATTTAAGATTTGGTCTACAATCGGCATATCCCTACTACTACATATTTAAGATTTGGTCTACAATCGGCATATCCCTACTACTACATATTTAAGATTTGGTCTACAATCGGCATATCCCTACTACTACATATTTAAGATTTGGTCTACAATCGGCATATCCCTACTACTACATATTTAAGATTTGGTCTACAATCGGCATATCCCTACTACTACATATTTAAGATTTGGTCTACAATCGGCATATCCCTACTACTACATATTTAAGATTTGGTCTACAATCGACATATCCCTACTACTACATATCTAAGATTTGGTCTACAATCGGCATATCCCTACTACTACATATTTAAGATTTGGTCTACAATCGGCATATCCCTACTACTACATATTTAAGATTTGGTCTACAATCGGCATATCCCTACTACTACATATTTAAGATTTGGTCTACAATCGGCATATCCCTACTACTACATATTTAAGATTTGGTCTACAATCGGCATATCCCTACTACTACATATTTAAGATTTGGTCTACAATCGGCATATCCCTACTACTACATATTTAAGATTTGGTCTACAATCGGCATATCCCTACTACTACATATTTAAGATTTGGTCTACAATCGGCATATCCCTACTACTACATATTTAAGATTTGGTCTACAATCGGCATATCCCTACTACTACATATTTAAGATTTGGTCTACAATCGGCATATCCCTACTACTACATATTTAAGATTTGGTCTACAATCGGCATATCCCTACTACTACATATTTAAGATTTGGTCTACAATCGGCATATCCCTACTACTACATATTTAAGATTTGGTTCTACAATCGGCATATCCCTACTACTACATATTTAAGATTTGGTCTACAATCGGCATATCCCCTACTACTACATATTTAAGATTTGGTCTACAATCGGCATATCCCTACTACTACATATTTAAGATTTGGTCTACAATCGGCATATCCCTACTACTACATATTTAAGATTTGGTCTACAATCGGCATATCCCTACTACTACATATTTAAGATTTGGTCTACAATCGGCATATCCCTACTACTACATATTTAAGATTTGGTCTACAATCGGCATATCCCTACTACTACATATTTAAGATTTGGTCTACAATCGGCATATCCCTACTACTACATATTTAAGATTTGGTCTACAATCGGCATATCCCTACTACTACATATTTAAGATTTGGTCTACAATCGGCATATCCCTACTACTACATATTTAAGATTTGGTCTACAATCGGCATATCCCTACTACTACATATTTAAGATTTGGTCTACAATCGGCATATCCCTACTACTACATATTTAAGATTTGGTCTACAATCGGCATATCCCTACTACTACATATTTAAGATTTGGTCTACAATCGGCATATCCCCTACTACTACATATTTAAGATTTGGTCTACAATCGGCATATCCCTACTACTACATATTTAAGATTTGGTCTACAATCGGCATATCCCTACTACTACATATTTAAGATTTGGTCTACAATCGGCATATCCCTACTACTACATATTTAAGATTTGGTCTACAATCGGCATATCCCTACTACTACATATTTAAGATTTGGTCTACAATCGGCATATCCCTACTACTACATATTTAAGATTTGGTCTACAATCGGCATATCCCTACTACTACATATTTAAGATTTGGTCTACAATCGGCATATCCCTACTACTACATATTTAAGATTTGGTCTACAATCGGCATATCCCTACTACTACATATTTAAGATTTGGTCTACAATCGGCATATCCCTACTACTACATATTTAAGATTTGGTCTACAATCGGCATATCCCTACTACTACATATTTAAGATTTGGTCTACAATCGGCATATCCCTACTACTACATATTTAAGATTTGGTCTACAATCGGCATATCCCTACTACTACATATTTAAGATTTGGTCTACAATCGGCATATCCCTACTACTACATATTTAAGATTTGGTCTACAATCGGCATATCCCTACTACTACATATTTAAGATTTGGTCTACAATCGGCATATCCCTACTACTACATATTTAAGATTTGGTCTACAATCGGCATATCCCTACTACTACATATTTAAGATTTGGTCTACAATCGGCATATCCCTACTACTACATATTTAAGATTTGGTCTACAATCGGCATATCCCTACTACTACATATTTAAGATTTGGTCTACAATCGGCATATCCCTACTACTACATATTTAAGATTTGGTCTACAATCGGCATATCCCTACTACTACATATTTAAGATTTGGTCTACAATCGGCATATCCCTACTACTACATATTTAAGATTTGGTCTACAATCGGCATATCCCTACTACTACATATTTAAGATTTGGTCTACAATCGGCATATCCCTACTACTACATATTTAAGATTTGGTCTACAATCGGCATATCCCCTACTACTACATATTTAAGATTTGGTCTACAATCGGCATATCCCTACTACTACATATTTAAGATTTGGTCTACAATCGGCATATCCCTACTACTACATATTTAAGATTTGGTCTACAATCGGCATATCCCTACTACTACATATTTAAGATTTGGTCTACAATCGGCATATCCCTACTACTACATATTTAAGATTTGGTCTACAATCGGCAATATCCCTACTACTACATATTTAAGATTTGGTCTACAATCGGCATATCCCTACTACTACATATTTAAGATTTGGTCTACAATCGGCATATCCCTACTACTACATATTTAAGATTTGGTCTACAATCGGCATATCCCTACTACTACATATTTAAGATTTGGTCTACAATCGGCATATCCCTACTACTACATATTTAAGATTTGGTCTACAATCGGCATATCCCTACTACTACATATTTAAGATTTGGTCTACAATCGGCATATCCCTACTACTACATATTTAAGATTTGGTCTACAATCGGCATATCCTACTACTACATATTTAAGATTTGGTCTACAATCGGCATATCCCTACTACTACATATTTAAGATTTGGTCTACAATCGGCATATCCCTACTACTACATATTTAAGATTTGGTCTACAATCGGCATATCCCTACTACTACATATTTAAGATTTGGTCTACAATCGGCATATCCCTACTACTACATATTTAAGATTTGGTCTACAATCGGCATATCCCTACTACTACATATTTAAGATTTGGTCTACAATCGGCATATCCCTACTACTACATATTTAAGATTTGGTCTACAATCGGCATATCCCTACTACTACATATTTAAGATTTGGTCTACAATCGGCATATCCCTACTACTACATATTTAAGATTTGGTCTACAATCGGCATATCCCTACTACTACATATTTAAGATTTGGTCTACAATCGGCATATCCCTACTACTACATATTTAAGATTTGGTCTACAATCGGCATATCCCTACTACTACATATTTAAGATTTGGTCTACAATCGGCATATCCCTACTACTACATATTTAAGATTTGGTCTACAATCGGCATATCCCTACTACTACATATTTAAGATTTGGTCTACAATCGGCATATCCCTACTACTACATATTTAAGATTTGGTCTACAATCGGCATATCCCTACTACTACATATTTAAGATTTGGTCTACAATCGGCATATCCCTACTACTACATATTTAAGATTTGGTCTACAATCGGCATATCCCTACTACTACATATTTAAGATTTGGTCTACAATCGGCATATCCCTACTACTACATATTTAAGATTTGGTCTACAATCGGCATATCCCTACTACTACATATTTAAGATTTGGTCTACAATCGGCATATCCCTACTACTACATATTTAAGATTTGGTCTACAATCGGCATATCCCTACTACTACATATTTAAGATTTGGTCTACAATCGGCATATCCCTACTACTACATATTTAAGATTTGGTCTACAATCGGCATATCCCTACTACTACATATTTAAGATTTGGTCTACAATCGGCATATCCCTACTACTACATATTTAAGATTTGGTCTACAATCGGCATATCCCTACTACTACATATTTAAGATTTGGTCTACAATCGGCATATCCCTACTACTACATATTTAAGATTTGGTCTACAATCGGCATATCCCTACTACTACATATTTAAGATTTGGTCTACAATCGGCATATCCCTACTACTACATATTTAAGATTTGGTCTACAATCGGCATATCCCCTACTACTACATATTTAAGATTTGGTCTACAATCGGCATATCCCTGCTACTACTACATATTTAAGATTTGGTCTACAATCGGCATATCCCTACTACTACATATTTAAGATTTGGTCTACAATCGGCATATCCCTACTACTATATATTTAAGATTTGGTCTACAATCGGCATATCCCTACTACTACTACATATTTAAGATTTGGTCTACAATCGGCATATCCCTACTACTACATATTTAAGATTTGGTCTACAATCGGCATATCCCTACTACTAGCATATTTAAGATTTGGTCTGACAATCGGCATATCCCTACTACTACATATTTAAGATTTGGTCTGCAATCGGCATATCCCTACTACTACATTACTACTGACATATTTAATAATTTGGTCTGCAATCGGCATATCCCTACTACTACATATTTAAGATTTGGTCTTCAATCGGCATATCCCTACTACTACTACATATTTAAGATTTGGTCTACAATCGGCATATCCCTACTACTAATTTAAGATTTGGTCTACACTCGGCATATCCCTACTACTACATATTTAAGATTTGGTCTACAATCGGCATATCCCTACTACTACATATTTAAGATTTGGTCTACAATCGGCATATCCCTACTACTACATATTTAAGATTTGGTCTACAATCGGCATATCCCTACTACTACATATTTAATATTTGGTCTACAATCGGCATATCCCTACTACTACATATTTAAGATTTCGGTCTACAATCGGCATATCCCTACTACTACATATTTAAGATTTCGTCTACAATCGGCATATCCCTACTACTACATATTTAAGATTTGGTCTACAATCGGCATATCCCTACTACTACATATTTAAGATTTGGTCTACAATCGGCATATCCCTACTACTACATATTTAAGATTTGTCTACAATCGGCATATCCCTAC
The DNA here is from genome assembly GCA_037893245.1 of Crossaster papposus. Lineage (NCBI taxonomy): Eukaryota > Metazoa > Echinodermata > Asteroidea > Velatida > Solasteridae > Crossaster > Crossaster papposus. The sequence continues at coordinate 7,984 of JBAIAA010001070.1, forward strand.
TACTACATATTTAATATTTGGTCTACAATCGGCATATCCCTACTACTACATATTCTAAGATTTCGTCTACAATCGGCATATCCCTACTACTACATATTTAAGATTTGGTCTACAATCGGCATATCCCTACTACTACATATTTAAGATTTGGTCTACAATCGGCATATCCCTACTACTACATATTTAAGATTTGGTCTACAATCGGCATATCCCACTACTACATATTTAAGATTTGGTCTACAATCGGCATATCCCTACTACTACATATTTAAGATTTGGTCTACAATCGGCATATCCCTACTACTACATATTTAAGATTTGGTCTACAATCGGCATATCCCTACTACTACATATTTAAGATTTGGTCTACAATCGGCATATCCCTACTACTACATATTTAAGATTTGGTCTACAATCGGCATATCCCTACTACTACATATTTAAGATTTGGTCTACAATCGGCATATCCCAACTACTACATATTTAAGATTTGGTCTACAATCGGCATATCCCTACTACTACATATTTAAGATTTGGTCTACAATCGGCATATCCCTACTACTACATCTTTAAGATTTGGTCTACAATCGGCATATCCCTACTACTACATATTTAAGATTTGGTCTACAATCGGCATATCCCTACTACTACATATTTAAGATTTGGTCTACAATCGGCATATCCCTACTACTACATATTTAAGATTTGGTCTACAATCGGCATATCCCTACTACTACATATTTAAGATTTGGTCTACAATCGGCATATCCCTACTACTACATATTTAAGATTTGGTCTACAATCGGCCATATCCTACTACTACATATTTAAGATTTGGTCTACACTCGGCATATCCCTACTACTACATATTTAGATTTGGTCTACATCGGCATATCCCTACTACTACATATTTAAGATTTGGTCTACAATCGGCATATCCCTACTACTACATATTTAAGATTTGGTCTACAATCGGTATATCCCTACTACTACATATTTAAGATTTGGTCTACAATCGCATATCCTTACTACTACATATTTAAGATTTGTCTACAATCGGCATATCCCTACTACTACATATTTAAGATTTGGTCTACAATCGGCATATCCCTACTACTACATATTTAAGATTTGGTCTACAATCGGCATATCCCTACTACTACATATTTAAGATTTGGTCTACAATCGGCATATCCCTACTACTACATATTTAAAATTTGGTCTACAATCGGCATATCCCTACTACTACATATTTAACTCGAGGGCTTGTTCCCACATCAGGTGTTTATTTATACTGCACACTTATTTCCCTTTACATATTTAACTCGAGGGCTTGTTCCCACATCAGGTGTTTATTTCTACTGCACACTTCTTTCCCTTTACATAATAATAAATGTGAGTTTGTTTTGTTATCAGATCAAATTGAGTTTTTTAAGATTTGGTCTACAATCGGCATATCCCTACTACTACATATTTAAGATTTGGTCTACAATCGGCATATCCCTACTACTACATATTTAAGATTTGGTCTACAATCGGCATATCCCTACTACTACATATTTAAGATTTGGTCTACAATCGGCATATCCCTACTACTACATATTTAAGATTTGGTCTACAATCGGCATATCCCTACTACTACATATTTAAGATTTGGTCTACAATCGGCATATCCCTACTACTACATATTTAAGATTTGGTCTACAATCGGCATATCCCTACTACTACATATTTAAGATTTGGTCTACAATCGGCATATCCCTACTACTACATATTTAAGATTTGGTCTACAATCGGCATATCCCTACTACTGCATATTTAATATTTGGTCTACAATCGGCATATACCTACTACTACATATTTAAGATTTGGTCTACAATCGGCATATCCCTACTACTACATATTTAAGATTTGGTCTACAATCGGCATATCCCTACTACTACATATTTAAGATTTAGTCTACAATCGGCATATCCCTACTACTACATATTTAAGATTTGGTCTACAATCGGCATATCCCTACTACTACATATTTAAGATTTGGTCTACAATCGGCATATCCCTACTACTACATATTTAAGATTTGGTCTACAATCGGCATATCCCTACTACTACATATTTAAGATTTGGTCTACAATCGGCATATCCCTACTACTACATATTTAAGATTTGGTCTACAATCGGCATATCCCTACTACTACATATTTAAGATTTGGTCTACAATCGGCATATCCCTACTACTACATATTTAAGATTTGGTCTACAATCGGCATATCCCTACTACTACATATTTAAGATTTGGTCTACAATCGGCATATCCCTACTACTACATATTTAAGATTTGGTCTACAATCGGCATATCCCTACTACTACATATTTAAGATTTGGTCTACAATCGGCATATCCCTACTACTACATATTTAAGATTTGGTCTACAATCGGCATATCCCTACTACTACTATATATTTAAGATTTGGTCTACAATCGGCATATCCCTACTACTACATATTTAAGATTTGGTCTACAATCGGCATATCCCTACTACTACATATTTAAGATTTGGTCTACAATCGGCATATCCCTACTACTACATATTTAAGATTTGGTCTACACTCGGCATATCCCTACTACTACATATTTAAGATTTGGTCTACAATCGGCATATCCCTACTACTACATATTTAAGATTTGGTCTACAATCGGCATATCCCTACTACTACATATTTAAGATTTGGTCTACAATCGGCATATCCCTACTACTACATATTTAAGATTTGGTCTACAATCGGCATATCCCTACTACTACATATTTAAGATTTGGTCTACAATCGGCATATCCCTACTACTACATATTTAAGATTTGGTCTACAATCGGCATATCCCTACTACTACATATTTAACTCGAGGGCTTGTTCCCACATCAGGTGTTTATTTATACTGCACACTTCTTTCCCTTTACATATTTAACTCGAGGGCTTGTTCCCACATCAGGTGTTTATTTCAACTGCACACTTCTTTCCCTTTACATAATAATAAATGTGAGTTTGTTTTGTTATCAGATCAAATTGAGTTTTTTAAGATTTGGTCTACAATCGGCATATCCCTACTACTACATATTTAAGATTTGGTCTACAATCGGCATATCCCTACTACTACATATTTAAGATTTGGTCTACAATCGGCATATCCCTACTACTACATATTTAAGATTTGGTCTACAATCGGCATATCGCTACTACTACATATTTAAGATTTGGTCTACAATCGGCATATCCCTACTACTACATATTTAAGATTTGGTCTACAATCGGCATATCCCTACTACTACATATTTAAGATTTGGTCTACAATCGGCATATCCCTACTACTACATATTTAAGATTTGGTCTACAATCGGCATATCCCTACTACTACATATTTAAGATTTGGTCTACAATCGGCATATCCCTACTACTACATATTTAAGATTTGGTATACAATCGGCATATCCCTACTACTACATATTTAAGATTTGGTCTACAATCGGCATATCCCTACTACTACATATTTAAGATTTGGTCTACAATCGGCATATCCCTACTACTACATATTTAAGATTTGGTCTACAATCGGCATATCCCTACTACTACATATTTAAGATTTGGTCTACAATCGGCATATCCCTACTACTACATATTTAAGATTTGGTCTACAATCGGCATATCCCTACTACTACATATTTAAGATTTGGTCTACAATCGGCATATCCCTACTACTACATATTTAAGATTTGGTCTACAATCGGCATATCCCTACTACTACATATTTAAGATTTGGTCTACAATCGGCATATCCCTACTACTACATATTTAAGATTTGGTCTACAATCGGCATATCCCTACTACTACTACATATTTAAGATTTGGTCTACAATTAGAATATCCCTACTACTACATATTTAAGATTTGGTCTACAATCGGCATATCCCTACTACTACATATTTAACTCGAGGGCTTGTTCCCACATCAGGTGTTTATTTCTACTGCACACTTCTTTCCCTTTACATAATAATAAATGTGAGTTTGTTTTGTTATCAGATCAAATTGAGTTTTTTAAGATTTGGTCTACAATCGGCATATCCCTACTACTACATATTTAAGATTTGGTCTACAATCGGCATATCCCTACTACTACATATTTAAGATTTGGTCTACAATCGGCATATCCCTACTACTACATATTTAACTCGAGGGCTTGTTCCCACATCAGGTGTTTATTTCTACTGCACACTTCTTTCCCTTTACATAATAATAAATGTGAGTTTGTTTTGTTATCAGATCAAATTGAGTTTTTTAAGATTTGGTCTACAATCGGCATATCCCTACTACTACATATTTAAGATTTGGTCTACAATCGGCATATCCCTACTACTACATATTTAAGATTTGGTCTACAATCGGCATATCCCTACTACTACATATTTAAGATTTGGTCTACAATCGGCATATCCCTACTACTACATATTTAAGATTTGGTCTACAATCGGCATATCCCTACTACTACATATTTAAGATTTGGTCTACAATCGGCATATCCCTACTACTACATATTTAAGATTTGGTCTACAATCGGCATATACCTAGTACTACATATTTAAGATTTGGTCTACAATCGGCATATCCCTACTACTACATATTTAAGATTTGGTCTACAATCGGCATATCCCTACTACTACATATTTAAGATTTGGTCTACAATCGGCATATCCCTACTACTACATATTTAACTCGAGGGCTTGTTCCCACATCAGGTGTTTATTTATACTGCACACTTCTTTCCCTTTACATATTTAACTCGAGGGCTTGTTCCCACATCAGGTGTTTATTTCAACTGCACACTTCTTTCCCTTTACATAATAATAAATGTGAGTTTGTTTTGTTATCAGATCAAATTGAGTTTTTTAAGATTTGGTCTACAATCGGCATATCCCTACTACTACATATTTAAGATTTGGTCTACAATCGGCATATCCCTACTACTACATATTTAAGATTTGGTCTACAATCGGCATATCCCTACTACTACATATTTAAGATTTGGTCTACAATCGGCATATCCCTACTACTACATATTTAAGATTTGGTCTACAATCGGCATATCCCTACTACTACATATTTAAGATTTGGTCTACAATCGGCATATCCCTACTACTACATATTTAAGATTTGGTCTACAATCGGCATATCCCTACTACTACATATTTAAGATTTGGTCTACAATCGGCATATCCCTACTACTACATATTTAAGATTTGGTCTACAATCGGCATATCCCTACTACTACATATTTAAGATTAGGTCTACAATCGGCATATACCTACTACTACATATTTAAGATTTGGTCTACAATCGGCATATCCCTACTACTACATATTTAAGATTTGGTCTACAATCGGCATATCCCTACTACTACATATTTAAGATTTGGTCTACAATCGGCATATCCCTACTACTACATATTTAACTCGAGGGCTTGTTCCCACATCAGGTGTTTATTTATACTGCACACTTCTTTCCCTTTACATATTTAACTCGAGGGCTTGTTCCCACATCAGGTGTTTATTTCAACTGCACACTTCTTTCCCTTTACATAACAATAAATGTGAGTTTGTTTTGTTATCAGATCAAATTGAGTTTTTTAAGATTTGGTCTACAATCGGCATATCCCTACTACTACATATTTAAGATTTGGTCTACAATCGGCATATCCCTACTACTACATATTTAAGATTTGGTCTACAATCGGCATATCCCTACTACTACATATTTAAGATTTGGTATACAATCGGCATATCCCTACTACTACATATTTAAGATTTGGTCTACAATCGGCATATCCCTACTACTACATATTTAAGATTTGGTCTACAATCGGCATATCCCTACTACTACATATTTAAGATTTGGTCTACAATCGGCATATCCCTACTACTACATATTTAAGATTTGGTCTACAATCGGCATATCCCTACTAATACATATTTAAGATTTGGTCTACAATCGGCATATCCCTACTACTACATATTTAAGATTTGGTCTACAATCGGCATATCCCTACTACTACATATTTAAGATTTGGTCTACAATCGGCATATCCCTACTACTACATATTTAAGATTTGGTCTACAATCGGCATATCCCTACTACTACATATTTAAGATTTGGTCTACAATCGGCATATCCCTACTACTACATATTTAAGATTTGGTCTACAATCGGCATATCCCTACTACTACATATTTAAGATTTGGTCTACAATCGGCATATCCCTACTACTACTACATATTTAAGATTTGGTCTACAATTAGAATATCCCTACTACTACATATTTAAGATTTGGTCTACAATCGGCATATCCCTACTACTACATATTTAACTCGAGGGCTTGTTCCCACATCAGGTGTTTATTTCTACTGCACACTTCTTTCCCTTTACATAATAATAAATGTGAGTTTGTTTTGTTATCAGATCAAATTGAGTTTTTTAAGATTTGGTCTACAATCGGCATATCCCTACTACTACATATTTAAGATTTGGTCTACAATCGGCATATCCCTACTACTACATATTTAAGATTTGGTCTACAATCGGCATATCCCTACTACTACATATTTAACTCGAGGGCTTGTTCCCACATCAGGTGTTTATTTCTACTGCACACTTCTTTCCCTTTACATAATAATAAATGTGAGTTTGTTTTGTTATCAGATCAAATTGAGTTTTTTAAGATTTGGTCTACAATCGGCATATCCCTACTACTACATATTTAAGATTTGGTCTACAATCGGCATATCCCTACTACTACATATTTAAGATTTGGTCTACAATCGGCATATCCCTACTACTACATATTTAAGATTTGGTCTACAATCGGCATATCCCTACTACTACATATTTAAGATTTGGTCTACAATCGGCATATCCCTACTACTACATATTTAAGATTTGGTCTACAATCGGCATATCCCTACTAATACATATTTAAGATTTGGTCTACAATCGGCATATCCCTACTACTACATATTTAAGATTTGGTCTACAATCGGCATATCCCTACTACTACATATTTAAGATTTGGTCTACAATCGGCATATCCCTACTACTACATATTTAAGATTTGGTCTACAATCGGCATATCCCTACTACTACATATTTAAGATTTGGTCTACAATCGGCATATCCCTACTACTACATATTTAAGATTTGGTCTACAATCGGCATATCCCTACTACTACATATTTAAGATTTGGTCTACAATCGGCATATCCCTACTACTACATATTTAAGATTTGGTCTACAATCGGCATATCCCTACTACTACTACATATTTAAGATTTGGTCTACAATTAGAATATCCCTACTACTACATATTTAAGATTTGGTCTACAATCGGCATATCCCTACTACTACATATTTAACTCGAGGGCTTGTTCCCACATCAGTTGTTTATTTCTACTGCACACTTCTTTCCCTTTACATAATAATAAATGTGAGTTTGTTTTGTTATCAGATCAAATTGAGTTTTTTAAGATTTGGTCTACAATCGGCATATCCCTACTACTACATATTTAAGATTTGGTCTACAATCGGCATATCCCTACTACTACATATTTAAGATTTGGTCTACAATCGGCATATCCCTACTACTACTACATATTTAAGATTTGGTCTACAATTAGAATATCCCTACTACTACATATTTAAGATTTGGTCTACAATCGGCATATCCCTACTACTACATATTTAAGATTTGGTCTACAATCGGCATATCCCTACTACTACATATTTAAGATTTGGTCTACAATCGGCATATCCCTACTACTACATATTTAAGATTTGGTCTACAATCGGCATATCCCTACTACTACATATTTAAGATTTGGTCTACAATCGGCATATCCCTACTAATACATATTTAAGATTTGGTCTACAATCGGCATATCCCTACTACTACATATTTAAGATTTGGTCTACAATCGGCATATCCCTACTACTACATATTTAAGATTTGGTCTACAATCGGCATATCCCTACTACTACATATTTAAGATTTGGTCTACAATCGGCATATCCCTACTACTACATATTTAAGATTTGGTCTACAATCGGCATATCCCTACTACTACATATTTAAGATTTGGTCTACAATCGGCATATCCCTACTACTACATATTTAAGATTTGGTCTACAATCGGCATATCCCTACTACTACTACATATTTAAGATTTGGTCTACAATTAGAATATCCCTACTACTACATATTTAAGATTTGGTCTACAATCGGCATATCCCTACTACTACATATTTAACTCGAGGGCTTGTTCCCACATCAGTTGTTTATTTCTACTGCACACTTCTTTCCCTTTACATAATAATAAATGTGAGTTTGTTTTGTTATCAGATCAAATTGAGTTTTTTAAGATTTGGTCTACAATCGGCATATCCCTACTACTACATATTTAAGATTTGGTCTACAATCGGCATATCCCTACTACTACATATTTAAGATTTGGTCTACAATCGGCATATCCCTACTACTACATATTTAACTCGAGGGCTTGTTCCCACATCAGGTGTTTATTTCTACTGCACACTTCTTTCCCTTTACATAATAATAAATGTGAGTTTGTTTTGTTATCAGATCAAATTGAGTTTTTTAAGATTTGGTCTACAATCGGCATATCCCTACTACTACATATTTAAGATTTGGTCTACAATCGGCATATCCCTACTACTACATATTTAAGATTTGGTCTACAATCGGCATATCCCTACTACTACATATTTAAGATTTGGTCTACAATCGGCATATCCCTACTACTACATATTTAAGATTTGGTCTACAATCGGCATATCCCTACTACTACATATTTAAGATTTGGTCTACAATCGGCATATCCCTACTACTACATATTTAAGATTTGGTCTACAATCGGCATATACCTAGTACTACATATTTAAGATTTGGTCTACAATCGGCATATCCCTACTACTACATATTTAAGATTTGGTCTACAATCGGCATATCCCTACTACTACATATTTAAGATTTGGTCTACAATCGGCATATCCCTACTACTACATATTTAACTCGAGGGCTTGTTCCCACATCAGGTGTTTATTTATACTGCACACTTCTTTCCCTTTACATATTTAACTCGAGGGCTTGTTCCCACATCAGGTGTTTATTTCAACTGCACACTTCTTTCCCTTTACATAATAATAAATGTGAGTTTGTTTTGTTATCAGATCAAATTGAGTTTTTTAAGATTTGGTCTACAATCGGCATATCCCTACTACTACATATTTAAGATTTGGTCTACAATCGGCATATCCCTACTACTACATATTTAAGATTTGGTCTACAATCGGCATATCCCTACTACTACATATTTAAGATTTGGTCTACAATCGGCATATCCCTACTACTACATATTTAAGATTTGGTCTACAATCGGCATATCCCTACTACTACATATTTAAGATTTGGTCTACAATCGGCATATCCCTACTACTACATATTTAAGATTTGGTCTACAATCGGCATATCCCTACTACTACATATTTAAGATTTGGTCTACAATCGGCATATCCCTACTACTACATATTTAAGATTTGGTCTACAATCGGCATATCCCTACTACTACTACATATTTAAGATTTGGTCTACAATTAGAATATCCCTACTACTACATATTTAAGATTTGGTCTACAATCGGCATATCCCTACTACTACATATTTAACTCGAGGGCTTGTTCCCACATCAGTTGTTTATTTCTACTGCACACTTCTTTCCCTTTACATAATAATAAATGTGAGTTTGTTTTGTTATCAGATCAAATTGAGTTTTTTAAGATTTGGTCTACAATCGGCATATCCCTACTACTACATATTTAAGATTTGGTCTACAATCGGCATATCCCTACTACTACATATTTAAGATTTGGTCTACAATCGGCATATCCCTACTACTACTACATATTTAAGATTTGGTCTACAATTAGAATATCCCTACTACTACATATTTAAGATTTGGTCTACAATCGGCATATCCCTACTACTACATATTTAAGATTTGGTCTACAATCGGCATATCCCTACTACTACATATTTAAGATTTGGTCTACAATCGGCATATCCCTACTACTACATATTTAAGATTTGGTCTACAATCGGCATATCCCTACTACTACATATTTAAGATTTGGTCTACAATCGGCATATCCCTACTAATACATATTTAAGATTTGGTCTACAATCGGCATATCCCTACTACTACATATTTAAGATTTGGTCTACAATCGGCATATCCCTACTACTACATATTTAAGATTTGGTCTACAATCGGCATATCCCTACTACTACATATTTAAGATTTGGTCTACAATCGGCATATCCCTACTACTACATATTTAAGATTTGGTCTACAATCGGCATATCCCTACTACTACATATTTAAGATTTGGTCTACAATCGGCATATCCCTACTACTACATATTTAAGATTTGGTCTACAATCGGCATATCCCTACTACTACTACATATTTAAGATTTGGTCTACAATTAGAATATCCCTACTACTACATATTTAAGATTTGGTCTACAATCGGCATATCCCTACTACTACATATTTAACTCGAGGGCTTGTTCCCACATCAGTTGTTTATTTCTACTGCACACTTCTTTCCCTTTACATAATAATAAATGTGAGTTTGTTTTGTTATCAGATCAAATTGAGTTTTTTTAAGATTTGGTCTACAATCGGCATATCCCTACTACTACATATTTAAGATTTGGTCTACAATCGGCATATCCCTACTACTACATATTTAAGATTTGGTCTACAATCGGCATATCCCTACTACTACATATTTAACTCGAGGGCTTGTTCCCACATCAGGTGTTTATTTCTACTGCACACTTCTTTCCCTTTACATAATAATAAATGTGAGTTTGTTTTGTTATCAGATCAAATTGAGTTTTTTAAGATTTGGTCTACAATCGGCATATCCCTACTACTACATATTTAAGATTTGGTCTACAATCGGCATATCCCTACTACTACATATTTAAGATTTGGTCTACAATCGGCATATCCCTACTACTACATATTTAAGATTTGGTCTACAATCGGCATATCCCTACTACTACATATTTAAGATTTGGTCTACAATCGGCATATCCCTACTACTACATATTTAAGATTTGGTCTACAATCGGCATATCCCTACTACTACATATTTAAGATTTGGTCTACAATCGGCATATACCTAGTACTACATATTTAAGATTTGGTCTACAATCGGCATATCCCTACTACTACATATTTAAGATTTGGTCTACAATCGGCATATCCCTACTACTACATATTTAAGATTTGGTCTACAATCGGCATATCCCTACTACTACATATTTAACTCGAGGGCTTGTTCCCACACCAGGTGTTTATTTATACTGCACACTTCTTTCCCTTTACATATTTAACTCGAGGGCTTGTTCCCACATCAGGTGTTTATTTCAACTGCACACTTCTTTCCCTTTACATAATAATAAATGTGAGTTTGTTTTGTTATCAGATCAAATTGAGTTTTTTAAGATTTGGTCTACAATCGGCATATCCCTACTACTACATATTTAAGATTTGGTCTACAATCGGCATATCCCTACTACTACATATTTAAGATTTGGTCTACAATCGGCATATCCCTACTACTACATATTTAAGATTTGGTCTACAATCGGCATATCCCTACTACTACATATTTAAGATTTGGTCTACAATCGGCATATCCCTACTACTACATATTTAAGATTTGGTCTACAATCGGCATATCCCTACTACTACATATTTAAGATTTGGTCTACAATCGGCATATCCCTACTACTACATATTTAAGATTTGGTCTACAATCGGCATATCCCTACTACTACATATTTAAGATTTGGTCTACAATCGGCATATCCCTACTACTACATATTTAAGATTTGGTCTACAATCGGCATATACCTACTACTACATATTTAAGATTTGGTCTACAATCGGCATATCCCTACTACTACATATTTAAGATTTGGTCTACAATCGGCATATCCCTACTACTACATATTTAAGATTTGGTCTACAATCGGCATATCCCTACTACTACATATTTAACTCGAGGGCTTGTTCCCACATCAGGTGTTTATTTATACTGCACACTTCTTTCCCTTTACATATTTAACTCGAGGGCTTGTTCCCACATCAGGTGTTTATTTCAACTGCACACTTCTTTCCCTTTACATAATAATAAATGTGAGTTTGTTTTGTTATCAGATCAAATTGAGTTTTTTAAGATTTGGTCTACAATCGGCATATCCCTACTACTACATATTTAAGATTTGGTCTACAATCGGCATATCCCTACTACTACATATTTAAGATTTGGTCTACAATCGGCATATCCCTACTACTACATATTTAAGATTTGGTCTACAATCGGCATATCCCTACTACTACATATTTAAGATTTGGTCTACAATCGGCATATCCCTACTACTACATATTTAAGATTTGGTCTACAATCGGCATATCCCTACTACTACATATTTAAGATTTGGTCTACAATCGGCATATCCCTACTACTACATATTTAAGATTTGGTCTACAATCGGCATATCCCTACTACTACATATTTAAGATTTGGTCTACAATCGGCATATCCCTACTACTACATATTTAAGATTTGGTCTACAATCGGCATATCCCTACTACTACATATTTAAGATTTGGTATACAATCGGCATATCCCTACTACTACATATTTAAGATTTGGTCTACAATTGGCATATCCCTACTACTACATATTTAAGATTTGGTCTACAATCGGCATATCCCTACTACTACATATTTAAGATTTGGTCTACAATCGGCATATCCCTACTACTACATATTTAAGATTTGGTCTACAATCGGCATATCCCTACTACTACATATTTAAGATTTGGTCTACAATCGGCATATCCCTACTACTACATATTTAAGATTTGGTCTACAATCGGCATATCCCTACTACTACATATTTAAGATTTGGTCTACAATCGGCATATCCCTACTACTACATATTTAAGATTTGGTCTACAATCGGCATATCTCTACTACTACATATTTAAGATTTGGTCTACAATTGGCATATCCCTACTACTACATATTTAAGATTTGGTCTACAATCGGCATATCCCTACTACTACATATTTAAGATTTGGTCTACAATCGGCATATCCCTACTACTACATATTTAAGATTTGGTCTACAATCGGCATATCCCTACTACTACATATTTAAGATTTGGTCTACAATCGGCATATCCCTACTACTACATATTTAAGACTTGGTCTACAATCGGCATATCCCTACTACTACATATTTAAGATTTGGTCTACAATCGGCATATCCCTACTACTACATATTTAAGATTTGGTCTACAATCGGCATATCTCTACTACTACATATTTAAGATTTGGTCTACAATCGGCATATCCCTACTACTACATATTTAAGATTTGGTCTACAATCGGCATATCCCTACTACTACATATTTAAGATTTGGTCTACAATCGGCATATCCCTACTACTACATATTTAAGATTTGGTCTACAATCGGCATATCCCTACTACTACATATTTAAGATTTGGTCTACAATCGGCATATCCCTACTACTACATATTTAAGATTTGGTCTACAATCGGCATATCCCTACTACTACATATTTAAGATTTGGTCTACAATCGGCATATCCCTACTACTACATATTTAAGATTTGGTCTACAATCGGCATATCCCTACTACTACATATTTAAGATTTGGTCTACAATCGGCATATCCCTACTACTACATATTTAAGATTTGGTCTACAATCGGCATATCCCTACTACTACATATTTAAGATTTGGTCTACAATCGGCATATCCCTACTACTACATATTTAAGATTTGGTCTACAATCGGCATATACCTACTACTACATATTTAAGATTTGGTCTACAATCGGCATATCCCTACTACTACATATTTAAGATTTGGTCTACAATCGGCATATCCCTACTACTACATATTTAAGATTTGGTCTACAATCGGCATATCCCTGCTACTACATATTTAAGATTTGGTCTACAATCGGCATATCCCTACTACTACATATTTAAGATTTGGTCTACAATGGGCACATCCCTACTACTACATATTTAAGATTTGGTCTACAATCGGCATATCCCTACTACTACATATTTAAGATTTGGTCTACAATCGGCATATCCCTACTACTACTATATATTTAAGATTTGGTCTACAATCGGCATATCCCTACTACTACATATTTAAGATTTGGTCTACAATCGGCATATCCCTACTACTACATATTTAAGATTTGGTCTACAATCGGCATATCCCTACTACTACATATTTAAGATTTGGTCTACACTCGGCATATCCCTACTACTACATATTTAAGATTTGGTCTACAATCGGCATATCCCTACTACTACATATTTAAGATTTGGTCTACAATCGGCATATCCCTACTACTACATATTTAAGATTTGGTCTACAATCGGCATATCCCTACTACTACATATTTAAGATTTGGTCTACAATCGGCATATCCCTACTACTACATATTTAAGATTTGGTCTACAATCGGCATATCCCTACTACTACATATTTAAGATTTGGTCTACAATCGGCATATCCCTACTACTACATATTTAACTCGAGGGCTTGTTCCCACATCAGGTATTTATTTATACTGCACACTTCTTTCCCTTTACATATTTAACTCGAGGGCTTGTTCCCACATCAGGTGTTTATTTCAACTGCACACTTCTTTCCCTTTACATAATAATAAATGTGAGTTTGTTTTGTTATCAGATCAAATTGAGTTTTTTAAGATTTGGTCTACAATCGGCATATCCCTACTACTACTACATATTTAAGATTTGGTCTACAATCGGCATATCCCTACTACTACATATTTAAGATTTGTCTACAATCGGCATATCCCTACTACTACATATTTAAGATTTGGTCTACAATCGGCATATACCTACTACTACATATTTAAGATTTGGTCTACAATCGGCATATCCCTACTACTACATATTTAAGATTTGGTCTACAATCGGCATATCCCTACTACTACATATTTAAGATTTGGTCTACAATCGGCATATCCCTAGTACTACATATTTAAGATTTGGTCTACAATCGGCATATCCCTACTACTACATATTTAAGATTTGGTCTACAATCGGCATATCCCTACTACTACATATTTAAGATTTGGTCTACAATCGGCATATCCCTACTACTACATATCTAAGATTTGGTCTACAATCGGCATATCCCTACTACTACATATTTAAGATTTGGTCTACAATCGGCATATCCCTACTACTACATATTTAAGATTTGGTCTACAATCGGCATATCCCTACTACTACATATTTAAGATTTGTCTACAATCGGCATATCCCTACTACTACATATTTAAGATTTGGTATACAATCGGCATATCCCTACTACTACATATTTAAGATTTGGTCTACAATCGGCAAATCCCTACTACTACATATTTAAGATTTGGTCTACAATCGGCATATCCCTACTACTACATATTTAAGATTTGGTCTACAATCGGCATATCCCTACTACTACATATTTAAGATTTGGTCTACAATCGGCATATCCCTACTACTACATATTTAAGATTTGGTCTACAATCGGCATATCCCTACTACTACATATTTAAGATTTGGTCTACAATCGGCATATCCCTACTACTACATATTTAAGATTTGGTCTACAATCGGCATATCCCTACTACTACATATTTAAGATTTGGTCTACAATCGGCATATACCTACTACTACATATTTAAGATTTGGTCTACAATCGGCATATACCTACTACTACATATTTAAGATTTGGTCTACAATCGGCATATCCCTACTACTACATATCTAAGATTTGGTCTACAATCGGCATATCCCTACTACTACATATTTAAGATTTGGTCTACAATCGGCATATCCCTACTACTACATATTTAAGATTTGGTCTACAATCGGCATATCCCTACTACTACATATTTAAGATTTGGTCTACAATCGGCATATCCCTACTACTACATATTTAAGATTTGGTCTACAATCCGCATATCCCTACTACTACATATTTAAGATTTGGTCTACAATCGGCATATCCCTACTACTACATATTTAAGATTTGGTCTACAATCCGCATATCCCTACTACTACATATTTAAGATTTGGTCTACAATCCGCATATCCCTACTACTACATATTTAAGATTTGGTCTACAATCGGCATATCCCTACTACTACATATTTAAGATTTGGTCTACAATCGGCATATCCCTACTACTACATATTTAAGATTTGGTCTACAATCGGCATATCCCTACTACTACATATTTAAGATTTGGTCTACAATCGGCATATCCCTACTACTACATATTTAAGATTTGGTCTACAATCGGCATATCCCTACTACTACATATTTAAGATTTGGTCTACAATCGGCATATCCCTACTACTACATATTTAAGATTTGGTCTACAATCGGCATATCCCTACAACTACATATTTAAGATTTGGTCTACAATCGGCATATCCCTACTACTACATATTTAAGATTTGGTCTACAATCGGCATATCCCTACTACTACATATTTAAGATTTGGTCTACAATCGGCATATCCCTACTACTACATATTTAAGATTTGGTCTACAATCGGCATATCCCTACTACTACATATTTAAGATTTGGTCTACAATCGGCATATCCCTACTACTACATATTTAAGATTTGGTCTACAATCGGCATATCCCTGCTACTACATATTTAAGATTTGGTCTACAATCGGCATATCCCTACTACTACATATTTAAGATTTGGTCTACAATCGGCATATCCCTACTACTACATATTTAAGATTTGGTCTACAATCGGCATATCCCTACTACTACATATTTAAGATTTGGTCTACAATCGGCATATCCCTACTACTACTATATATTTAAGATTTGGTCTACAATCGGCATATCCCTACTACTACATATTTAAGATTTGGTCTACAATCGGCATATCCCTACTACTACATATTTAAGATTTGGTCTACAATCGGCATATCCCTACTACTACATATTTAAGATTTGGTCTACACTCGGCATATTCCTACTACTACATATTTAAGATTTGGTCTACAATCGGCATATCCCTACTACTACATATTTAAGATTTGGTCTACAATCGGCATATCCCTACTACTACATATTTAAGATTTGGTCTACAATCGGCATATCCCTACTACTACATATTTAAGATTTGGTCTACAATCGGCATATCCCTACTACTACATATTTAAGATTTGGTCTACAATCGGCATATCCCTACTACTACATATTTAAGATTTGGTCTACAATCGGCATATCCCTACTACTACATATTTAACTCGAGGGCTTGTTCCCACATCAGGTGTTTATTTATACTGCACACTTCTTTCCCTTTACATATTTAACTCGAGGGCTTGTTCCCACATCAGGTGTTTATTTCAACTGCACACTTCTTTCCCTTTACATAATAATAAATGTGAGTTTGTTTTGTTATCAGATCAAATTGAGTTTTTTAAGATTTGGTCTACAATCGGCATATCCCTACTACTACATATTTAACTCGAGGGCTTGTTCCCACATCAGGTGTTTATTTATACTGCACACTTCTTTCCCTTTACATATTTAACTCGAGGGCTTGTTCCCACATCAGGTGTTTATTTCAACTGCACACTTCTTTCCCTTTACATAATAATAAATGTGAGTTTGTTTTGTTATCAGATCAAATTGAGTTTTTTAAGATTTGGTCTACAATCGGCATATCCCTACTACTACATATTTAAGATTTGGTCTACAATCGGCATATCCCCACTACTACATATTTAAGATTTGGTCTACAATCGGCATATCCCTACTACTACATATTTAAGATTTGGTCTACAATCGGCATATCCCTACTACTACATATTTAAGATTTGGTCTACAATCGGCATATCCCTACTACTACATATTTAAGATTTGGTCTACAATCGGCATATCCCTACTACTACATATTTAAGATTTGGTCTACAATCGGCATATCCCTACTACTACATATTTAAGATTTGGTCTACAATCGGCATATCCCTACTACTACATATTTAAGATTTGGTCTACAATCGGCATATCCCTACTACTACATATTTAAGATTTGGTCTACAATCGGCATATCCCTACTACTACATATTTAAGATTTGGTCTACAATCGGCATATCCCTACTACTACATATTTAACTCGAGGGCTTGTTCCCACATCAGGTGTTTATTTATACTGCACACTTCTTTCCCTTTACATATTTAACTCGAGGGCTTGTTCCCACATCAGGTGTTTATTTCAACTGCACACTTCTTTCCCTTTACATAATAATAAATGTGAGTTTGTTTTGTTATCAGATCAAATTGAGTTTTTTAAGATTTGGTCTACAATCGGCATATCCCTACTACTACTACATATTTAAGATTTGGTCTACAATCGGCATATCCCTACTACTACATATTTAAGATTTGTCTACAATCGGCATATCCCTACTACTACATATTTAAGATTTGGTCTACAATCGGCATATACCTACTACTACATATTTAAGATTTGGTCTACAATCGGCATATCCCTACTACTACATATTTAAGATTTGGTCTACAATCGGCATATCCCTACTACTACATATTTAAGATTTGGTCTACAATCGGCATATCCCTAGTACTACATATTTAAGATTTGGTCTACAATCGGCATATCCCTACTACTACATATTTAAGATTTGGTCTACAATCGGCATATCCCTACTACTACATATTTAAGATTTGGTCTACAATCGGCATATCCCTACTACTACATATCTAAGATTTGGTCTACAATCGGCATATCCCTACTACTACATATTTAAGATTTGGTCTACAATCGGCATATCCCTACTACTACATATTTAAGATTTGGTCTACAATCGGCATATCCCTACTACTACATATTTAAGATTTGTCTACAATCGGCATATCCCTACTACTACATATTTAAGATTTGGTATACAATCGGCATATCCCTACTACTACATATTTAAGATTTGGTCTACAATCGGCAAATCCCTACTACTACATATTTAAGATTTGGTCTACAATCGGCATATCCCTACTACTACATATTTAAGATTTGGTCTACAATCGGCATATCCCTACTACTACATATTTAAGATTTGGTCTACAATCGGCATATCCCTACTACTACATATTTAAGATTTGGTCTACAATCGGCATATCCCTACTACTACATATTTAAGATTTGGTCTACAATCGGCATATCCCTACTACTACATATTTAAGATTTGGTCTACAATCGGCATATCCCTACTACTACATATTTAAGATTTGGTCTACAATCGGCATATACCTACTACTACATATTTAAGATTTGGTCTACAATCGGCATATACCTACTACTACATATTTAAGATTTGGTCTACAATCGGCATATCCCTACTACTACATATCTAAGATTTGGTCTACAATCGGCATATCCCTACTACTACATATTTAAGATTTGGTCTACAATCGGCATATCCCTACTACTACATATTTAAGATTTGGTCTACAATCGGCATATCCCTACTACTACATATTTAAGATTTGGTCTACAATCGGCATATCCCTACTACTACATATTTAAGATTTGGTCTACAATCGGCATATCCCTACTACTACATATTTAAGATTTGGTCTACACTCGGCATATTCCTACTACTACATATTTAAGATTTGGTCTACAATCGGCATATCCCTACTACTACATATTTAAGATTTGGTCTACAATCGGCATATCCCTACTACTACATATTTAAGATTTGGTCTACAATCGGCATATCCCTACTACTACATATTTAAGATTTGGTCTACAATCGGCATATCCCTACTACTACATATTTAAGATTTGGTCTACAATCGGCATATCCCTACTACTACATATTTAAGATTTGGTCTACAATCGGCATATCCCTACTACTGCATATTTAAGATTTGGTCTACAATCGGCATATCCCTACTACTACATATTTAACTCGAGGGCTTGTTCCCACATCAGGTGTTTATTTATACTGCACACTTCTTTCCCTTTACATATTTAACTCGAGGGCTTGTTCCCACATCAGGTGTTTATTTCAACTGCACACTTCTTTCCCTTTACATAATAATAAATGTGAGTTTGTTTTGTTATCAGATCAAATTGAGTTTTTTAAGATTTGGTCTACAATCGGCATATCCCTACTACTACATATTTAAGATTTGGTCTACAATCGGCATATCCCTACTACTACATATTTAAGATTTGGTCTACAATCGGCATATCCCTACTACTACATATTTAAGATTTGGTCTACAATCGGCATATCCCTACTACTACATATTTAAGATTTGGTCTACAATCGGCATATCCCTACTACTACATATTTAAGATTTGGTCTACAATCGGCATATCCCTACTACTACATATTTAATATTTGGTCTACAATCGGCATATACCTACTACTACATATTTAAGATTTGGTCTACAACCGGCATATCCCTACTACTACATATTTAAGATTTGGTCTACAATCGGCATATCCCTACGACTACATATTTAAGATTTGGTCTACAATCGGCATATCCCTACTACTACATATTTAAGATTTGGTCTACAATCGGCATATCCCTACTACTACATATTTAAGATTTGGTCTACAATCGGCATATCCCTACTACTACATATTTAAGATTTGGTCTACAATCGGCATATTCCTACTACTACATATTTAAGATTTGGTCTACAATCGGCATATACCTACTACTACATATTTAAGATTTGGTCTACAATCGGCATATCCCTACTACTACTACATATTTAAGATTTGGTCTACAATCGGCATATACCTACTACTACATATTTAAGATTTGGTCTACAATCGGCATATCCCTACTACTACATATTTAAGATTTGGTCTACAATCGGCATATCCCTATTACTACATATTTAAGATTTGGTCTACAATCGGCATATCCCTACTACTACATATTTAAGATTTGGTCTACAATCGGCATATCCCTACTACTACATATTTAAGATTTGGTCTACAATCGGCATATCCCTACTACTACATATTTAAGATTTGGTCTACAATCGGCATATCCCTACTACTACATATTTAAGATTTGGTCTACAATCGGCATATCCCTACTACTACATATTTAAGATTTGGTCTACAATCGGCATATACCTACTACTACATATTTAAGATTTGGTCTACAATCGGCATATCCCTACTACTACATATCTAAGATTTGGTCTACAATCGGCATATCCCTACTACTACATATTTAAGATTTGGTCTACAATCGGCATATCCCTACTACTACATATTTAAGATTTGGTCTACAATCGGCATATCCCTACTACTACATATTTAAGATTTGGTCTACAATTGGCATATCCCTAGTACTACATATTTAAGATTTGGTCTACAATCGGCATATCCCTACTACTACATATTTAAGATTTGGTCTACAATCGGCATATCCCTACTACTACATATTTAAGATTTGGTCTACAATCGGCATATCCCTACTACTACATATTTAAGATTTGGTCTACAATCGGCATATACCTACTACTACATATTTAAGATTTGGTCTACAATCGGCATATCCCTACTACTACATATTTAAGATTTGGTCTACAATCGGCATATCCCTACTACTACATATTTAAGATTTGGTCTACAATCGGCATATCCCTACTACTACATATTTAAGATTTGGTCTACAATCGGCATATCCCTACTACTACATATTTAAGATTTGGTCTACAATCGGCATATCCCTACTACTACATATTTAAGATTTGGTCTACAATCGGCATATCCCTACTACTACATATTTAAGATTTGGTCTACAATCGGCATATCCCTACTACTACATATTTAACTCGAGGGCTTGTTCCCACATCAGGTGTTTATTTCTACTGCACACTTCTTTCCCTTTACATAATAATAAATGTGAATTTGTTTTGTTATCAGATCAAATTGAGTTTTTTAAGATTTGGTCTACAATCGGCATATCCCTACTACTACATATTTAAGATTTGGTCTACAATCGGCATATCCCTACTACTACATATTTAAGATTTGGTCTACAATCGGCATATCCCTACTACTACTACATATTTAAGATTTGGTCTACAATCGGCATATCCCTACTACTACATATTTAAGATTTGGTCTACAATCGGCATATCCCTACTACTACATATTTAAGATTTGGTCTACAATCGGCATATCCCTACTACTACATATTTAAGATTTGGTCTACAATCGGCATATCCTTACTACTACATATTTAAGATTTGGTCTACAATCGGCATATCCCTACTACTACATATTTAAGATTTGGTCTACAATCGGCATATCCCTACTACTACATATTTAAGATTTGGTCTACAATCGGCATATCCCTACTACTACATATTTAAGATTTGGTCTACAATCGGCATATTCCTACTACTACATATTTAAGATTTGGTCTACAATCGGCATATCCCTACTACTACATATTTAAGATTTGGTCTACAATCGGCATATCCCTACTACTACATATTTAAGATTTGGTCTACAATCGGCATATCCCTACTACTACATATTTAAGATTTGGTCTACAATCGGCATATCCCTACTACTACATATTTAAGATTTGGTCTACAATCGGCATATCCCTACTACTACATATTTAAGATTTGGTCTACAATCGGCATATCCCTACTACTACATATTTAAGATTTGGTCTACAATCGGCATATCCCTACTACTACTACATATTTAAGATTTGGTCTACAATCGGCATATCCCTACTACTACATATTTAAGATTTGGTCTACAATCGGCATATCCCTACTACTACATATTTAACTCGAGGGCTTGTTCCCACATCAGGTGTTTATTTCTACTGCACACTTCTTTCCCTTTACATATTTAACTCGAGGGCTTGTTCCCACATCAGGTGTTTATTTCTACTGCACACTTATTTCCCTTTACATATTTAACTCGAGGGCTTGTTCCCACATCAGGTGTTTATTTCTACTGCACACTTCTTTCCCTTTACATAATAATAAATGTGAGTTTGTTTTGTTATCAGATCAAATTGAGTTTTTTAAGATTTGGTCTACAATCGGCATATCCCTACTACTACATATTTAATATTTGGTCTACAATCGGCATATCCCTACTACTACATATTTAAGATTTGGTCTACAATCGGCATATCCCTACTACTACATATTTAAGATTTGGTCTACAATCGGCATATTCCTACTACTACATATTTAAGATTTGGTCTACAATCGGCATATCCCTACTACTACATATTTAAGATTTGGTCTACAATCGGCATATCCCTACTACTACATATTTAAGATTTGGTCTACAATCGGCATATCCCTACTACTACATATTTAACTCGAGGGCTTGTTCCCACATCAGGTGTTTATTTCTACTGCACACTTCTTTCCCTTTACATATTTAACTCGAGGGCTTGTTCCCACATCAGGTGTTTATTTCTACTGCACACTTATTTCCCTTTACATATTTAACTCGAGGGCTTGTTCCCACATCAGGTGTTTATTTCTACTGCACACTTCTTTCCCTTTACATAATAATAAATGTGAGTTTGTTTTGTTATCAGATCAAATTGAGTTTTTTAAGATTTGGTCCAAAATCGGCATATCCCTACTACTACATATTTAAGATTTGGTCTACAATCGGCATATCCCTACTACTACATATTTAAGATTTGGTCTACAATCGGCATATCCCTACTACTACATATTTAAGATTTGGTCTACAATCGGCATATCCCTACTACTACTACATATTTAACTCGAGGGCTTGTTCCCACATCAGGTGTTTATTTCTACTGCACACTTCTTTCCCTTTACATAATAATAAATGTGAGTTTGTTTTGTTATCAGATCAAATTGAGTTTTTTAAGATTTGGTCTGCAATCGGCATATCCCTACTACTACATATTTAACTCGAGGGCTTGTTCCCACATCAGGTGTTTATTTCTACTGCACACTTCTTTCCCTTTACATAATAATAAATGTGAGTTTGTTTTGTTATCAGATCAAATTGAGTTTTTTAAGATTTGGTCTACAATCGGCATATCCCTACTACTACATATTTAACTCGAGGGCTTGTTCCCACATCAGGTGTTTATTTCTACTGCACACTTCTTTCCCTTTACATAATAATAAATGTGAGTTTGTTTTGTTATCAGATCAAATTGAGTTTTTTAAGATTTGGTCTACAATCGGCATATCCCTACTACTACATATTTAAGATTTGGTCTACAATCGGCATATCCCTACTACTACATATTTAAGATTTGGTCTACAATCGGCATATCCCTACTACTACATATTTAAGATTTGGTCTACAATCGGCATATCCCTACTACTACATATTTAAGATTTGGTCTACAATCGGCATATCCCTACTACTACATATTTAAGATTTGGTCTACAATCGGCATATCCCTACTACTACATATTTAAGATTTGGTCTACAATCGGCATATCCCTACTACTACATATTTAAGATTTGGTCTACAATCGGCATATACCTACTACTACATATTTAAGATTTGGTCTACAATCGGCATATCCCTACTACTACATATCTAAGATTTGGTCTACAATCGGCATATCCCTACTACTACATATTTAAGATTTGGTCTACAATCGGCATATCCCTACTACTACATATTTAAGATTTGGTCTACAATCGGCATATCCCTACTACTACATATTTAAGATTTGGTCTACAATTGGCATATCCCTAGTACTACATATTTAAGATTTGGTCTACAATCGGCATATCCCTACTACTACATATTTAAGATTTGGTCTACAATCGGCATATCCCTACTACTACATATTTAAGATTTGGTCTACAATCGGCATATCCCTACTACTACATATTTAAGATTTGGTCTACAATCGGCATATACCTACTACTACATATTTAAGATTTGGTCTACAATCGGCATATCCCTACTACTACATATTTAAGATTTGGTCTACAATCGGCATATCCCTACTACTACATATTTAAGATTTGGTCTACAATCGGCATATCCCTACTACTACATATTTAAGATTTGGTCTACAATCGGCATATCCCTACTACTACATATTTAAGATTTGGTCTACAATCGGCATATCCCTACTACTACATATTTAAGATTTGGTCTACAATCGGCATATCCCTACTACTACATATTTAAGATTTGGTCTACAATCGGCATATCCCTACTACTACATATTTAACTCGAGGGCTTGTTCCCACATCAGGTGTTTATTTCTACTGCACACTTCTTTCCCTTTACATAATAATAAATGTGAATTTGTTTTGTTATCAGATCAAATTGAGTTTTTTAAGATTTGGTCTACAATCGGCATATCCCTACTACTACATATTTAAGATTTGGTCTACAATCGGCATATCCCTACTACTACATATTTAAGATTTGGTCTACAATCGGCATATCCCTACTACTACTACATATTTAAGATTTGGTCTACAATCGGCATATCCCTACTACTACATATTTAAGATTTGGTCTACAATCGGCATATCCCTACTACTACATATTTAAGATTTGGTCTACAATCGGCATATCCCTACTACTACATATTTAAGATTTGGTCTACAATCGGCATATCCTTACTACTACATATTTAAGATTTGGTCTACAATCGGCATATCCCTACTACTACATATTTAAGATTTGGTCTACAATCGGCATATCCCTACTACTACATATTTAAGATTTGGTCTACAATCGGCATATCCCTACTACTACATATTTAAGATTTGGTCTACAATCGGCATATTCCTACTACTACATATTTAAGATTTGGTCTACAATCGGCATATCCCTACTACTACATATTTAAGATTTGGTCTACAATCGGCATATCCCTACTACTACATATTTAAGATTTGGTCTACAATCGGCATATCCCTACTACTACATATTTAAGATTTGGTCTACAATCGGCATATCCCTACTACTACATATTTAAGATTTGGTCTACAATCGGCATATCCCTACTACTACATATTTAAGATTTGGTCTACAATCGGCATATCCCTACTACTACATATTTAAGATTTGGTCTACAATCGGCATATCCCTACTACTACTACATATTTAAGATTTGGTCTACAATCGGCATATCCCTACTACTACATATTTAAGATTTGGTCTACAATCGGCATATCCCTACTACTACATATTTAACTCGAGGGCTTGTTCCCACATCAGGTGTTTATTTCTACTGCACACTTCTTTCCCTTTACATATTTAACTCGAGGGCTTGTTCCCACATCAGGTGTTTATTTCTACTGCACACTTATTTCCCTTTACATATTTAACTCGAGGGCTTGTTCCCACATCAGGTGTTTATTTCTACTGCACACTTCTTTCCCTTTACATAATAATAAATGTGAGTTTGTTTTGTTATCAGATCAAATTGAGTTTTTTAAGATTTGGTCTACAATCGGCATATCCCTACTACTACATATTTAAGATTTGGTCTACAATCGGCATATTCCTACTACTACATATTTAAGATTTGGTCTACAATCGGCATATCCCTACTACTACATATTTAAGATTTGGTCTACAATCGGCATATCCCTACTACTACATATTTAAGATTTGGTCTACAATCGGCATATCCCTACTACTACATATTTAACTCGAGGGCTTGTTCCCACATCAGGTGTTTATTTCTACTGCACACTTCTTTCCCTTTACATATTTAACTCGAGGGCTTGTTCCCACATCAGGTGTTTATTTCTACTGCACACTTATTTCCCTTTACATATTTAACTCGAGGGCTTGTTCCCACATCAGGTGTTTATTTCTACTGCACACTTCTTTCCCTTTACATAATAATAAATGTGAGTTTGTTTTGTTATCAGATCAAATTGAGTTTTTTAAGATTTGGTCCAAAATCGGCATATCCCTACTACTACATATTTAAGATTTGGTCTACAATCGGCATATCCCTACTACTACATATTTAAGATTTGGTCTACAATCGGCATATCCCTACTACTACATATTTAAGATTTGGTCTACAATCGGCATATCCCTACTACTACTACATATTTAACTCGAGGGCTTGTTCCCACATCAGGTGTTTATTTCTACTGCACACTTCTTTCCCTTTACATAATAATAAATGTGAGTTTGTTTTGTTATCAGATCAAATTGAGTTTTTTAAGATTTGGTCTGCAATCGGCATATCCCTACTACTACATATTTAACTCGAGGGCTTGTTCCCACATCAGGTGTTTATTTCTACTGCACACTTCTTTCCCTTTACATAATAATAAATGTGAGTTTGTTTTGTTATCAGATCAAATTGAGTTTTTTAAGATTTGGTCTACAATCGGCATATCCCTACTACTACATATTTAACTCGAGGGCTTGTTCCCACATCAGGTGTTTATTTGTACTGCACACTTCTTTCCCTTTACATAATAATAAATGTGAGTTTGTTTTGTTATCAGATCAAATTGAGTTTTTTAAGATTTGGTCTACAATCGGCATATCCCTACTACTACATATTTAAGATTTGGTCTACAATCGGCATATCCCTACTACTACATATTTAAGATTTGGTCTACAATCGGCATATCCCTACTACTACATATTTAAGATTTGGTCTACAATCGGCATATCCCTACTACTACATATTTAAGATTTGGTCTACAATCGGCATATCCCTACTACTACATATTTAAGATTTGGTCTACAATCGGCATATCCCTACTACTACATATTTAAGATTTGGTCTACAATCGGCATATCCCTACTACTACATATTTAAGATTTGGTCTAGAATCGGCATATCCCTACTACTACATATTTAAGATTTGGTCTACAATCGGCATATCCCTACTACTACATATTTAAGATTTGGTCTACAATCGGCATATCCCTACTACTACATATTTAAGATTTGGTCTACAATCGGCATATCCCCACTACTACATATTTAAGATTTGGTCTACAATCGGCATATCCCTACTACTACATATTTAACTCGAGGGCTTGTTCCCACATCAGGTGTTTATTTCTACTGCACACTTCTTTCCCTTTACATATTTAACTCGAGGGCTTGTTCCCACATCAGGTGTTTATTTCTACTGCACACTTCTTTCCCTTTACATAATAATAAATGTGAGTTTGTTTTGTTATCAGATCAAATTGAGTTTTTTAAGATTTGGTCTACAATCGGCATATCCCTACTACTACATATTTAAGATTTGGTCTACAATCGGCATATCCCTACTACTACATATTTAAGATTTGGTCTACTATCGGCATATCCCTACTACTACATATTTAAGATTTGGTCTACAATCGGCATATCCCTACTACTACATATTTAAGATTTGGTCTACAATCGGCATATCCCTACTACTACATATTTAAGATTTGGTCTACAATCGGCATATCCCTACTACTACATATTTAGGATTTGGTCTACAATCGGCATATCCCTACTACTACATATTTAACTCGAGGGCTTGTTCCCACATCAGGTGTTTATTTATACTGCACACTTCTTTCCCTTTACATATTTAACTCGAGGGCTTGTTCCCACATCAGGTGTTTATTTCTACTGCACACTTCTTTCCCTTTACATAATAATAAATGTGAGTTTGTTTTGTTATCAGATCAAATTGAGTTTTTTAAGATTTGGTCTACAATCGGCATATCCCTACTACTACATATTTAAGATTTGGTCTACAATCGGCATATCCCTACTACTACATATTTAAGATTTGGTCTACAATCGGCAGATCCCTACTACTACATATTTAAGATTTGGTCTACAATCGGCATATCCCTACTACTACATATTTAAGATTTGGTCTACAATCGGCATATCCCTACTACTACTACATATTTAAGATTTGGTCTACAATCGGCATATCCCTACTACAACATATTTAAGATTTGGTCTACAATCGGCATATCCCTACTACTACATATTTAAGATTTGGTCTACAATCGGCATATCCCTACTACTACATATTTAAGATTTGGTCTACAATCGGCATATCCCTACTACTACATATTTAACTCGAGGGCTTGTTCCCACATCAGGTGTTTATTTCTACTGCACACTTCTTTCCCTTTACATAATAATAAATGTGAGTTTGTTTTGTTATCAGATCAAATTGAGTTTTTTAAGATTTGGTCTACAATCGGCATATCCCTACTACTACATATTTAAGATTTGGTCTACAATCGGCATATCCCTACTACTACATATTTAAGATTTGGTCTACAATCGGCATATCCCTACTACTACATATTTAAGATTTGGTCTACAATCGGCATATCCCTACTACTACATATTTAAGATTTGGTCTACAATCGGCATATCCCTACTACTACATATTTAAGATTTGGTCTACAATCGGCATATCCCTACTACTACATATTTAAGATTTGGTCTACAATCGGCATATCCCTACTACTACATATTTAAGATTTGGTCTACAATCGGAATATCCCTACTACTACATATTTAACTCGAGGGCTTGTTCCCACATCAGGTGTTTATTTCTACTGCACACTTCTTTCCCTTTACATAAAAATAAATGTGAGTTTGTTTTGTTATCAGATCAAATTGAGTTTTTTTAAGATTTGGTCTACAATCGGCATATCCCTACTACTACATATTTAAGATTTGGTATACAATCGGCATATCCCTACTACTACATATTTAAGATTTGGTCTACAATCGGCATATCCCTACTACTACATATTTAACTCGAGGGCTTGTTCCCACATCAGGTGTTTATTTCTACTGCACACTTCTTTCCCTTTACATAATAATAAATGTGAGTTTGTTTTGTTATCAGATCAAATTGAGTTTTTTAAGATTTGGTCTTCAATCGGCATATCCCTACTACTACATATTTAAGATTTGGTCTACAATCGGCATATCCCTACTACTACATATTTAAGATTTGGTATACAATCGGCATATCCCTACTACTACATATTTAAGATTTGGTCTACAATCGGCATATCCCTACTACTACATATTTAAGATTTGGTCTACAATCGGCATATCCCTACTACTACATATTTAAGATTTGGTCTACAATCGGCATATCCCTACTACTACATATTTAAGATTTGGTCTACAATCGGCATATCCCTACTACTACATATTTAACTCGAGGGCTTGTTCCCACATCAGGTGTTTATTTCTACTGCACACTTCTTTCCCTTTACATAATAATAAATGTGAATTTGTTTTGTTATCAGATCAAATTGAATTTTTTAAGATTTGGTCTACAATCGGCATATCCCTACTACTACATATTTAAGATTTGGTCTACAATCGGCATATCCCTACTACTACATATTTAAGATTTGGTCTACAATCGGCATATCCCTACTACTACATAGTTAAGATTTGGTCTACAATCGGCATATCCCTACTACTACATATTTAAAATTTGGTCTACAATCGGCATATCCCTACTACTACATATTTAAGATTTGGTCTACA
Source organism: Crossaster papposus (assembly GCA_037893245.1). Classification (NCBI taxonomy): domain Eukaryota; kingdom Metazoa; phylum Echinodermata; class Asteroidea; order Velatida; family Solasteridae; genus Crossaster; species Crossaster papposus. Next base: position 38,793 of record JBAIAA010001070.1, read on the forward strand.
ATCGGCATATCCCTACTACTACATATTTAAGATTTGGTCTACAATCGGCATATCCCTACTACTACATATTTAAGATTTGGTATACAATCGGCATATCCCTACTACTACATATTTAAGATTTGGTCTACAATCGGCATATCCCTACTACTACATATTTAAGATTTGGTCTACAATCGGCATATCCCTACTACTACATATTTAAGATTTGGTCTACAATCGGCATATCCCTACTACTACATATTTAAGATTTGGTCTACAATCGGCATATCCCTACTACTACATATTTAAGATTTGGTCTACAAACGGCATATCCCTACTACTACATATTTAAGATTTGGTCTACAATCGGCATATCCCTACTACTACATATTTAAGATTTGGTCTACAATCGGCATATCCCTACTACTACTACATATTTAAGATTTGGTCTACAATCGGCATATCCCTACTACTACATATTTAAGATTTGGTCTACAATCGGCATATCCCTACTACTACATATTTAAGATTTGGTCTACAATCGGCATATCCCTACTACTACATATTTAACTCGAGGGCTTGTTCCCACATCAGGTGTTTATTTATACTGCACACTTTTTTCCCTTTACATATTTAACTCGAGGGCTTGTTCCCACATCAGGTGTTTATTTCTACTGCACACTTTTTACCCTTTACATAATAACAAATGTGAGTTTGTTTTGTTATCAGATCAAATTGATTTTTTTAAGATTTGGTCTACAATCGGCGTATCCCTACTACTACATATTTAACTCGAGGGCTTGTTCCCACATCAGGTGTTTATTTATACTGCACACTTCTTTCCCTTTACATATTTAACTCGAGGGCTTGTTCCCACATCAGGTGTTTATTTCTACTGCACACTTCTTTCCCTTTACATAATAATACATGTGAGTTTGTTTTGTTATCAGATCAAATTGAGTTTTTTAAGATTTGGTCTACAATCGGCATATCCCTACTACTACATATTTAAGATTTGGTCTACAATCGGCATATCCCTACTACTACATATTTAAGATTTGTTCTACAATCGGCATATCCCTACTACTACATATTTAAGATTTGTTCTACAATCGGCATATCCCTACTACTACATATTTAAGATTTGGTCTACAATCGGCATATCCCTACTACTACATATTTAAGATTTGGTCTACAATCGGCATATCCCTACTACTACATATTTAAGATTTGGTCTACAATCGGCATATCCCTACTACTACTACATATTTAAGATTTGGTCTACAATCGGCATATCCCTACTACTACATATTTAAGATTTGGTCTACAATCGGCATATCCCTACTACTACATATTTAAGATTTGGTCTACAATCGGCATATCCCTACTACTACATATTTAAGATTTGGTCTACAATCGGCATATCCCTACTACTACATATTTAAGATTTGGTCTACAATCGGCATATCCCTACTACTACATATTTAAGATTTGGTCTACAATCGGCATATCCCTACTACTACATATTTAAGATTTGGTCTACAATCGGCATATCCCTACTACTACATATTTAAGATTTGGTCTACAATCGGCATATCCCTACTACTACATATTTAAGATTTGGTCTACAATCGGCATATCCCTACTACTACATATTTAAGATTTGGTCTACAATCGGCATATCCCTACTACTACATATTTAAGATTTGGTCTACAATCGGCATATCCCTACTACTACATATTTAAGATTTGGTCTACAATCGGCATATCCCTACTACTACATATTTAAGATTTGGTCTACAATCGGCATATTCCTACTACTACATATTTAAGATTTGGTCTATAATCGGCATATCCCTACTACTACATATTTAACTCGAGGGCTTGTTCCCACATCAGGTGTTTATTTATACTGCACACTTCTTTCCCTTTACATATTTAACTCGAGGGCTTGTTCCCACATCAGGTGTTTATTTCTACTGCACACTTCTTTCCCTTTACATAATAATAAATATGAGTTTGTTTTGTTATCAGATCAAATTGAGTTTTTTAAGATTTGGTCTACAATCGGCATATCCCTACTACTACATATTTAACTCGAGGGCTTGTTCCCACATCAGGTGTTTATTTCTACTGCACACTTATTTCCCTTTACATATTTAACTCGAGGGCTTGTTCCCACATCAGGTGTTTATTTCTACTGCACACTTCTTTCCCTTTACATCATAATAAATGTGAGTTTGTTTTGTTATCAGATCAAATTGAGTTTTTTAAGATTTGGTCTACAATCGGCATATCCCTACTACTACATATTTAAGATTTGGTCTACAATCGGCATATCCCTACTACTACATATTTAAGATTTGGTCTACAATCGGCATATCCCTACTACTACATATTTAAGATTTGGTCTACAATCGGCATATCCCTACTACTACATATTTAAGATTTGGTCTACAATCGGCATATCCCTACTACTACATATTTAAGATTTGGTCTACAATCGGCATATCCCTACTACTACATATTTAAGATTTGGTCTACAATCGGAATATCCCTACTACTACATATTTAACTCGAGGGCTTGTTCCCACATCAGGTGTTTATTTCTACTGCACACTTCTTTCCCTTTACATAATAATAAATGTGAGTTTGTTTTGTTATCAGATCAAATTGAGTTTTTTAGGATTTGGTCTACAATCGGCATATCCCTACTACTACATATTTAAGATTTGGTCTACAATCGGCATATCCCTACTACTACATATTTAACTCGAGGGCTTGTTCCCACATCAGGTGTTTATTTCTACTGCACACTTCTTTCCCTTTACATAATAATAAATGTGAATTTGTTTTGTTATCAGATCAAATTGAGTTTTTTAAGATTTGGTCTACAATCGGCATATCCCTACTACTACATATTTAAGATTTGGTCTACAATCGGCATATCCCTACTACTACATATTTAAGATTTGGTCTACAATCGGCATATCCCTACTACTACATATTTAAGTCGAGGGCTTGTTCCCACATCAGGTGTTTATTTCTACTGCACACTTCTTTCCCTTTACATAATAATAAATGTGAGTTTGTTTTGTTATCAGATCAAATTGAGTTTTTTAAGATTTGGTCTACAATCGGCATATCCCTACTACTACATATTTAAGATTTGGTCTACAATCGGCATATCCCTACTACTACATATTTAAGATTTGGTCTACAATCGGCATATCCCTACTACTACATATTTAACTCGAGGGCTTGTTCCCACATCAGGTGTTTATTTCTACTGCACACTTCTTTCCCTTTACATAATAATAAATGTGAGTTTGTTTTGTTATCAGATCAAATTGAGTTTTTTAAGATTTGGTCTACAATCGGCATATCCCTACTACTACATATTTAAGATTTGGTCTACAATCGGCATATCCCTACTACTACATATTTAAGATTTGGTCTACAATCGGCATATCCCTACTACTACATATTTAAGATTTGGTCTACAATCGGCATATCCCTACTACTACATATTTAAGATTTGGTCTACAATCGGCATATCCCTACTACTACATATTTAACTCGAGGGCTTGTTCCCACATCAGGTGTTTATTTCTACTGCACACTTCTTTCCCTTTACATAATAATAAATGTGAGTTTGTTTTGTTATCAGATCAAATTGAGTTTTTTAAGATTTGGTCTACAATCGGCATATCCCTACTACTACTACATATTTAAGATTTGGTCTACAATCGGCATATCCCTACTACTACATATTTAAGATTTGGTCTACAATCGGCATATCCCTACTACTACATATTTAAGATTTGGTCTACAATCGGCATATCCCTACTACTACATATTTAAGATTTGGTCTACAATCGGCATATCCCTACTACTACATATTTAAGATTTGGTCTACAATCGGCATATCCCTACTACTACATATTTAAGATTTGGTCTACAATCGGCATATCCCTACTACTACATATTTAAGATTTGGTCTACAATCGGCATATCCATAATACTACATATTTAACTCGAGGGCTTGTTCCCACATCAGGTGTTTATTTCTACTGCACACTTCTTTCCGTTTACATAATAATAAATGTGAGTTTGTTTTGTTATCAGATCAAATTGAGTTTTTTAAGATTTGGTCTACAATCGGCATATCCCTACTACTACATATTTAAGATTTGGTCTACAATCGGCATATCCCTACTACTACATATTTAAGATTTGGTCTACAATCGGCATATCCCTACTACTACATATTTAAGATTTGGTCTACAATCGGCATATCCCTACTACTACATATTTAAGATTTGGTCTACAATCGGCATATCCCTACTACTACATATTTAAGATTTGGTCTACAATCGGCATATCCCTACTACTACATATTTAACTCGAGGGCTTGTTCCCACATCAGGTGTTTATTTCTACTGCACACTTCTTTCCCTTTACATAATAATAAATGTGAGTTTGTTTTGTTATCAGATCAAATTGGGTTTTTTAAGATTTGGTCTACAATCGGCATATCCCTACTACTACATATTTAAGATTTGGTCTACAATCGGCATATCCCTACTACTACATATTTAAGATTTGGTCTACAATCGGCATATCCCTACTACTACATATTTAAGATTTGGTCTACAATCGGCATATCCCTACTACTACATATTTAAGATTTGGTCTACAATCGGCATATCCCTACTACTACATGTTTAAGATTTGGTCTACAATTAGCATATCCCTACTACTACATATTTAAGATTTGGTCTACAATCGGCATATCCCTACTACTACATATTTAAGATTTGGTCTACAATCGGCATATCCCTACTACTACATATTTAAGATTTGGTCTACAATCGGCATATCCCTACTACTACATATTTAAGATTTGGTCTACAATCGGCATATCCCTACTACTACATATTTAATATTTGGTCTACAATCGGCATATCCCTACTACTACATATTTAAGATTTGGTCTACAATCGGCATATCCCTACTACTACATATTTAAGATTTGGTCTACAATCGGCATATCCCTACTACTACATATTTAAGATTTGGTCTACAATCGGCATATCCCTACTACTACATATTTAAGATTTGGTCTACAATCGGCATATCCCTACTACTACATATTTAAGATTTGGTCTACAATTGGCATATCCCTACTACTACATATTTAAGATTTGGTCTACAATCGGCATATCCCTACTACTACATATTTAAGATTTGGTCTACAATCGGCATATCCCTACTACTACATATTTAAGATTTGGTCTACAATCGGCATATCCCTACTACTACATATTTAAGATTTGGTCTACAATCGGCATATCCCTACTACTACATATTTAAGAGTTGTCTACAATCGGCCTATCCCTACTACTACATATTTAAGATTTGGTCTACAATCGGCATATCCCTACTACTACATATTTAAGATTTGGTCTACAATCGGCATATCCCTACTACTACATATTTAAGATTTGGTCTACAATCGGCATATCCCTACTACTACATATTTAAGATTTGGTCTACAATCGGCATATCCCTACTACTACATATTTAAGATTTGGTCTACAATCGACATAACCCTACTACTACATATTTAAGATTTGGTCTACAATCGGCATATCCCTACTACTACATATTTAACTCGAGGGCTTGTTCCCACATCAGGTGTTTATTTCTACTGCACACTTCTTTCCCTTTACATAATAATAAATGTGAGTTTGTTTTGTTATCAGATCAAATTGAGTTTTTTAAGATTTGGTCTACAATCGGCATATCCCTACTACTACATATTTAAGATTTGGTCTACAATCGGCATATCCCTACTACTACATATTTAAGATTTGGTCTACAATCGGCATATCCCTACTACTACATATTTAAGATTTGGTCTACAATCGGCATATCCCTACTACTACATATTTAAGATTTGGTCTACAATCGGCATATCCCTACTACTACATATTTAAGATTTGGTCTACAATCGGCATATCCCTACTACTACATATTTAAGATTTGGTCTACAATCGGCATATCCCTACTACTACATATTTAAGATTTGGTCTACAATCGGCATATCCCTACTACTACATATTTAAGATTTGGTCTACAATCGGCATATCCCTACTACTACATATTTAAGATTTGGTCTACAATCGGAATATCCCTACTACTACATATTTAACTCGAGGGCTTGTTCCCACATCAGGTGTTTATTTCTACTGCACACTTCTTTCCCTTTACATAATAATAAATGTGAGTTTGTTTTGTTATCAGATCAAATTGAGTTTTTTAAGATTTGGTCTACAATCGGCATATCCCTACTACTACATATTTAAGATTTGGTATACAATCGGCATATCCCTACTACTACATATTTAAGATTTGGTCTACAATCGACATAACCCTACTACTACATATTTAAGATTTGGTCTACAATCGGCATATCCCTACTACTACATATTTAACTCGAGGGCTTGTTCCCACATCAGGTGTTTATTTCTACTGCACACTTCTTTCCCTTTACATAATAATAAATGTGAGTTTGTTTTGTTATCAGATCAAATTGAGTTTTTTAAGATTTGGTCTACAATCGGCATATCCCTACTACTACATATTTAAGATTTGGTCTACAATCGGCATATCCCTACTACTACATATTTAACTCGAGGGCTTGTTCCCACATCAGGTGTTTATTTCTACTGCACACTTCTTTCCCTTTACATAATAATAAATGTGAATTTGTTTTGTTATCAGATCAAATTGAGTTTTTTAAGATTTGGTCTACAATCGGCATATCCCTACTACTACATATTTAAGATTTGGTCTACAATCGGCATATCCCTACTACTACATATTTAAGATTTGGTCTACAATCGGCATATCCCTACTACTACATATTTAACTCGAGGGCTTGTTCCAACATCAGGTGTTTATTTCTACTGCACACTTCTTTCCCTTTACATAATAATAAATGTGAGTTTGTTTTGTTATCAGATCAAATTGAGTTTTTTAAGATTTGGTCTACAATCGGCATATCCCTACTACTACATATTTAAGATTTGGTCTACAATCGGCATATCCCTACTACTACATATTTAAGATTTGGTCTACAATCGGCATATCCCTACTACTACATATTTAAGATTTGGTCTACAATCGGCATATCCCTACTACTACATATTTAAGATTTGGTCTACAATCGGCATATCCCTACTACTACATATTTAAGATTTGGTCTACAATCGGCATATCCCTACTACTACATATTTAAGATTTGGTCTACAATCGGCATATCCCTACTACTACATATTTAAGATTTGGTCTACAATCGGCATATCCCTACTACTACATATTTAAGATTTGGTCTACAATCGGCATATCCCTACTACTACATATTTAAGATTTGGTCTGCAATCGGCATATCCCTACTACTACATATTTAAGATTTGGTTTACAATTGGCATATCCCTACTACTACATATTTAAGATTTGGTCTACAATCGGCATATCCCTACTACTACATATTTAAGATTTGGTCTACAATCGGCATATCCCTACTACTACATATTTAAGATTTGGTCTACAATCGGCATATCCCTACTACTACATATTTAAGATTTGGTCTACAATCGGCATATCCCTACTACTACATATTTAAGATTTGGTCTACAATCGGCATATCCCTACTACTACATATTTAAGATTTGGTCTACAATCAGCATATCCCTACTACTACATATTTAAGATTTGGTCTACAATCGGCATATCCCTACTACTACATATTTAAGATTTGGTCTACAATCGGCCTATCCCTACTACTACATATTTAAGATTTGGTCTACAATCGGCATATCCCTACTACTACATATTTAAGATTTGGTCTACAATCGGCATATCCCTACTACTACATATTTAAGATTTGGTCTACAATCGGCATATCCCTACTACTACATATTTAAGATTTGGTCTACAATCGGCATATCCCTACTACTACATATTTAAGATTTGGTCTACAATCGACATAACCCTACTACTACATATTTAAGATTTGGTCTACAATCGGCATATCCCTACTACTACATATTTAACTCGAGGGCTTGTTCCCACATCAGGTGTTTATTTCTACTGCACACTTCTTTCCCTTTACATAATAATAAATGTGAGTTTGTTTTGTTATCAGATCAAATTGAGTTTTTTAAGATTTGGTCTACAATCGGCATATCCCTACTACTACATATTTAAGATTTGGTCTACAATCGGCATATCCCTACTACTACATATTTAAGATTTGGTCTACAATCGGCATATCCCTACTACTACATATTTAACTCGAGGGCTTGTTCCCACATCAGGTGTTTATTTCTACTGCACACTTCTTTCCCTTTACATAATAATAAATGTGAATTTGTTTTGTTATCAGATCAAATTGAGTTTTTTAAGATTTGGTCTACAATCGGCATATCCCTACTACTACATATTTAAGATTTGGTCTACAATCGGCATATCCCTACTACTACATATTTAATATTTGGTCTACAATCGGCATATCCCTACTACTACATATTTAACTCGAGGGCTTGTTCCCACATCAGGTGTTTATTTCTACTGCACACTTCTTTCCCTTTACATAATAATAAATGTGAGTTTGTTTTGTTATCAGATCAAATTGAGTTTTTTAAGATTTGGTCTACAATCGGCATATCCCTACTACTACATATTTAAGATTTGGTCTACAATCGGCATATCCCTACTACTACATATTTAAGATTTGGTCTACAATCGGCATATCCCTACTACTACATATTTAACTCGAGGGCTTGTTCCCACATCAGGTGTTTATTTCTACTGCACACTTCTTTCCCTTTACATAATAATAAATGTGAGTTTGTTTTGTTATCAGATCAAATTGAGTTTTTTAAGATTTGGTCTACAATCGGCATATCCCTACTACTACATATTTAAGATTTGGTCTACAATCGGCATATCCCTACTACTACATATTTAAGATTTGGTCTACAATCGGCATATCCCTACTACTACATATTTAAGATTTGGTCTACAATCGGCATATCCCTACTACTACATATTTAAGATTTGGTCTACAATCGGCATATCCCTACTACTACATATTTAACTCGAGGGCTTGTTCCCACATCAGGTGTTTATTTCTACTGCACACTTCTTTCCCTTTACATAATAATAAATGTGAGTTTGTTTTGTTATCAGATCAAATTGAGTTTTTTAAGATTTGGTCTACAATCGGCATATCCCTACTACTACTACATATTTAAGATTTGGTCTACAATCGGCATATCCCTACTACTACATATTTAAGATTTGGTCTACAATCGGCATATCCCTACTACTACATATTTAAGATTTGGTCTACAATCGGCATATCCCTACTACTACATATTTAAGATTTGGTCTACAATCGGCATATCCCTACTACTACATATTTAAGATTTGGTCTACAATCGGCATATCCCTACTACTACATATTTAAGATTTGGTCTACAATCGGCATATCCCTACTACTACATATTTAAGATTTGGTCTACAATCGGCATATCCATACTACTACATATTTAACTCGAGGGCTTGTTCCCACATCAGGTGTTTATTTCTACTGCACACTTCTTTCCGTTTACATAATAATAAATGTGAGTTTGTTTTGTTATCAGATCAAATTGAGTTTTTTAAGATTTGGTCTACAATCGGCATATCCCTACTACTACATATTTAAGATTTGGTCTACAATCGGCATATCCCTACTACTACATATTTAAGATTTGGTCTACAATCGGCATATCCCTACTACTACATATTTAAGATTTGGTCTACAATCGGCATATCCCTACTACTACATATTTAAGATTTGGTCTACAATCGGCATATCCCTACTACTACATATTTAAGATTTGGTCTACAATCGGCATATCCCTACTACTACATATTTAACTCGAGGGCTTGTTCCCACATCAGGTGTTTATTTCTACTGCACACTTCTTTCCCTTTACATAATAATAAATGTGAGTTTGTTTTGTTATCAGATCAAATTGGGTTTTTTAAGATTTGGTCTACAATCGGCATATCCCTACTACTACATATTTAAGATTTGGTCTACAATCGGCATATCCCTACTACTACATATTTAAGATTTGGTCTACAATCGGCATATCCCTACTACTACATATTTAAGATTTGGTCTACAATCGGCATATCCCTACTACTACATATTTAAGATTTGGTCTACAATCGGCATATCCCTACTACTACATGTTTAAGATTTGGTCTACAATTAGCATATCCCTACTACTACATATTTAAGATTTGGTCTACAATCGGCATATCCCTACTACTACATATTTAAGATTTGGTCTACAATCGGCATATCCCTACTACTACATATTTAAGATTTGGTCTACAATCGGCATATCCCTACTACTACATATTTAAGATTTGGTCTACAATCGGCATATCCCTACTACTACATATTTAATATTTGGTCTACAATCGGCATATCCCTACTACTACATATTTAAGATTTGGTCTACAATCGGCATATCCCTACTACTACATATTTAAGATTTGGTCTACAATCGGCATATCCCTACTACTACATATTTAAGATTTGGTCTACAATCGGCATATCCCTACTACTACATATTTAAGATTTGGTCTACAATCGGCATATCCCTACTACTACATATTTAAGATTTGGTCTACAATTGGCATATCCCTACTACTACATATTTAAGATTTGGTCTACAATCGGCATATCCCTACTACTACATATTTAAGATTTGGTCTACAATCGGCATATCCCTACTACTACATATTTAAGATTTGGTCTACAATCGGCATATCCCTACTACTACATATTTAAGATTTGGTCTACAATCGGCATATCCCTACTACTACATATTTAAGAGTTGTCTACAATCGGCCTATCCCTACTACTACATATTTAAGATTTGGTCTACAATCGGCATATCCCTACTACTACATATTTAAGATTTGGTCTACAATCGGCATATCCCTACTACTACATATTTAAGATTTGGTCTACAATCGGCATATCCCTACTACTACATATTTAAGATTTGGTCTACAATCGGCATATCCCTACTACTACATATTTAAGATTTGGTCTACAATCGACATAACCCTACTACTACATATTTAAGATTTGGTCTACAATCGGCATATCCCTACTACTACATATTTAACTCGAGGGCTTGTTCCCACATCAGGTGTTTATTTCTACTGCACACTTCTTTCCCTTTACATAATAATAAATGTGAGTTTGTTTTGTTATCAGATCAAATTGAGTTTTTTAAGATTTGGTCTACAATCGGCATATCCCTACTACTACATATTTAAGATTTGGTCTACAATCGGCATATCCCTACTACTACATATTTAAGATTTGGTCTACAATCGGCATATCCCTACTACTACATATTTAAGATTTGGTCTACAATCGGCATATCCCTACTACTACATATTTAAGATTTGGTCTACAATCGGCATATCCCTACTACTACATATTTAAGATTTGGTCTACAATCGGCATATCCCTACTACTACATATTTAAGATTTGGTCTACAATCGGCATATCCCTACTACTACATATTTAAGATTTGGTCTACAATCGGCATATCCCTACTACTACATATTTAAGATTTGGTCTACAATCGGCATATCCCTACTACTACATATTTAAGATTTGGTCTACAATCGGAATATCCCTACTACTACATATTTAACTCGAGGGCTTGTTCCCACATCAGGTGTTTATTTCTACTGCACACTTCTTTCCCTTTACATAATAATAAATGTGAGTTTGTTTTGTTATCAGATCAAATTGAGTTTTTTAAGATTTGGTCTACAATCGGCATATCCCTACTACTACATATTTAAGATTTGGTATACAATCGGCATATCCCTACTACTACATATTTAAGATTTGGTCTACAATCGACATAACCCTACTACTACATATTTAAGATTTGGTCTACAATCGGCATATCCCTACTACTACATATTTAACTCGAGGGCTTGTTCCCACATCAGGTGTTTATTTCTACTGCACACTTCTTTCCCTTTACATAATAATAAATGTGAGTTTGTTTTGTTATCAGATCAAATTGAGTTTTTTAAGATTTGGTCTACAATCGGCATATCCCTACTACTACATATTTAAGATTTGGTCTACAATCGGCATATCCCTACTACTACATATTTAACTCGAGGGCTTGTTCCCACATCAGGTGTTTATTTCTACTGCACACTTCTTTCCCTTTACATAATAATAAATGTGAATTTGTTTTGTTATCAGATCAAATTGAGTTTTTTAAGATTTGGTCTACAATCGGCATATCCCTACTACTACATATTTAAGATTTGGTCTACAATCGGCATATCCCTACTACTACATATTTAAGATTTGGTCTACAATCGGCATATCCCTACTACTACATATTTAACTCGAGGGCTTGCTCCAACATCAGGTGTTTATTTCTACTGCACACTTCTTTCCCTTTACATAATAATAACTGTGAGTTTGTTTTGTTATCAGATCAAATTGAGTTTTTTAAGATTTGGTCTACAATCGGCATATCCCTACTACTACATATTTAAGATTTGGTCTACAATCGGCATATCCCTACTACTACATATTTAAGATTTGGTCTACAATCGGCATATCCCTACTACTACATATTTAAGATTTGGTCTACAATCGGCATATCCCTACTACTACATATTTAAGATTTGGTCTACAATCGGCATATCCCTACTACTACATATTTAAGATTTGGTCTACAATCGGCATATCCCTACTACTACATATTTAAGATTTGGTCTACAATCGGCATATCCCTACTACTACATATTTAAGATTTGGTCTACAATCGGCATATCCCTACTACTACATATTTAAGATTTGGTCTACAATCGGCATATCCCTACTACTACATATTTAAGATTTGGTCTACAATCGGCATATCCCTACTACTACATATTTAAGATTTGGTCTACAATTGGCATATCCCTACTACTACATATTTAAGATTTGGTCTACAATCGGCATATCCCTACTACTACATATTTAAGATTTGGTCTACAATCGGCATATCCCTACTACTACATATTTAAGATTTGGTCTACAATCGGCATATCCCTACTACTACATATTTAAGATTTGGTCTACAATCGGCATATCCCTACTACTACATATTTAAGATTTGGTCTACAATCGGCATATCCCTACTACTACATATTTAAGATTTGGTCTACAATCAGCATATCCCTACTACTACATATTTAAGATTTGGTCTACAATCGGCATATCCCTACTACTACATATTTAAGATTTGGTCTACAATCGGCCTATCCCTACTACTACATATTTAAGATTTGGTCTACAATCGGCATATCCCTACTACTACATATTTAAGATTTGGTCTACAATCGGCATATCCCTACTACTACATATTTAAGATTTGGTCTACAATCGGCATATCCCTACTACTACATATTTAAGATTTGGTCTACAATCGGCATATCCCTACTACTACATATTTAAGATTTGGTCTACAATCGACATAACCCTACTACTACATATTTAAGATTTGGTCTACAATCGGCATATCCCTACTACTACATATTTAACTCGAGGGCTTGTTCCCACATCGGGTGTTTATTTCTACTGCACACTTCTTTCCCTTTACATAATAATAAATGTGAGTTTGTTTTGTTATCAGATCAAATTGAGTTTTTTAAGATTTGGTCTACAATCGGCATATCCCTACTACTACATATTTAAGATTTGGTCTACAATCGGCATATCCCTACTACTACATATTTAAGATTTGGTCTACAATCGGCATATCCCTACTACTACATATTTAAGATTTGGTCTACAATCGGCATATCCCTACTACTACATATTTAAGATTTGGTCTACAATCGGCATATCCCTACTACTACATATTTAAGATTTGGTCTACAATCGGCATATCCCTACTACTACATATTTAAGATTTGGTCTACAATCGGCATATCCCTACTACTACATATTTAAGATTTGGTCTACAATCGGCATATCCCTACTACTACATATTTAAGATTTGGTCTACAATCGGCATATCCCTACTACTACATATTTAAGATTTGGTCTACAATCGGCATATCCCTACTACTACATATTTAAGATTTGGTCTACAATCAGCATATCCCTACTACTACATATTTAAGATTTGGTCTACAATCGGAATATCCCTACTACTACATATTTAACTCGAGGGCTTGTTCCCACATCAGGTGTTTATTTCTACTGCACACTTCTTTCCCTTTACATAATAATAAATGTGAGTTTGTTTTGTTATCAGATCAAATTGAGTTTTTTAAGATTTGGTCTACAATCGGCATATCCCTACTACTACATATTTAAGATTTGGTCTACAATCGGCATATCCCTACTACTACATATTTAACTCGAGGGCTTGTTCCCACATCAGGTGTTTATTTCTACTGCACACTTCTGTCCCTTTACATAATAATAAATGTGAGTTTGTTTTGTTATCAGATCAAATTGAGTTTTTTAAGATTTGGTCTACAATCGGCATATCCCTACTACTACATATTTAAGATTTGGTCTACAATCGGCATATCCCTACTACTACATATTTAAGATTTGGTCTACAATCGGCATATCCCTACTACTACATATTTAACTCGAGGGCTTGTTCCCACATCAGGTGTTTATTTCTACTGCACACTTCTTTCCCTTTACATAATAATAAATGTGAGTTTGTTTTGTTATCAGATCAAATTGAGTTTTTTTAAGATTTGGTCTACAATCGGCATATCCCTACTACTACATATTTAAGATTTGGTCTACAATCGGCATATCCCTACTACTACATATTTAAGATTTGGTCTACAATCGGCATATCCCTACTACTACATATTTAAGATTTGGTCTACAATCGGCATATCCCTACTACTACATATTTAAGATTTGGTCTACAATCGGCATATCCCTACTACTACATATTTAAGATTTGGTCTACAATCGGCATATCCCTACTACTACATATTTAAGATTTGGTCTACAATCGGCATATCCCTACTACTACATATTTAAGATTTGGTCTACAATCGACATAACCCTACTACTACATATTTAAGATTTGGTCTACAATCGGCATATCCCTACTACTACATATTTAACTCGAGGGCTTGTTCCCACATCAGGTGTTTATTTCTACTGCACACTTCTTTCCCTTTACATAATAATAAATGTGAGTTTGTTTTGTTATCAGATCAAATTGAGTTTTTTAAGATTTGGTCTACAATCGGCATATCCCTACTACTACATATTTAAGATTTGGTCTACAATCGGCATATCCCTACTACTACATATTTAAGATTTGGTCTACAATCGGCATATCCCTACTACTACATATTTAACTCGAGGGCTTGTTCCCACATCAGGTGTTTATTTCTACTGCACACTTCTGTCCCTTTACATAATAATAAATGTGAGTTTGTTTTGTTATCAGATCAAATTGAGTTTTTTAAGATTTGGTCTACAATCGGCATATCCCTACTACTACATATTTAAGATTTGGTCTACAATCGGCATATCCCTACTACTACATATTTAAGATTTGGTCTACAATCGGCATATCCCTACTACTACATATTTAACTCGAGGGCTTGTTCCCACATCAGGTGTTTATTTCTACTGCACACTTCTTTCCCTTTACATAATAATAAATGTGAGTTTGTTTTGTTATCAGATCAAATTGAGTTTTTTAAGATTTGGTCTACAATCGGCATATCCCTACTACTACATATTTAAGATTTGGTCTACAATCGGCATATCCCTACTACTACATATTTAAGATTTGGTCTACAATCGGCATATCCCTACTACTACATATTTAAGATTTGGTCTACAATCGGCATATCCCTACTACTACATATTTAAGATTTGGTCTACAATCGGCATATCCCTACTACTACATATTTAAGATTTGGTCTACAATCGGCATATCCCTACTACTACATATTTAAGATTTGGTCTACAATCGGCATATCCCTACTACTACATATTTAAGATTTGGTCTACAATCGGCATATCCCTACTACTACATATTTAAGATTTGGTCTACAATCGGCATATCCCTACTACTACATATTTAAGATTTGGTCTACAATCGGAATATCCCTACTACTACATATTTAACTCGAGGGCTTGTTCCCACATCAGGTGTTTATTTCTACTGCACACTTCTTTCCCTTTACATAATAATAAATGTGAGTTTGTTTTGTTATCAGATCAAATTGAGTTTTTTAAGATTTGGTCTACAATCGGCATATCCCTACTACTACATATTTAAGATTTGGTCTACAATCGGCATATCCCTACTACTACATATTTAAGATTTGGTCTACAATCGACATAACCCTACTACTACATATTTAAGATTTGGTCTACAATCGGCATATCCCTACTACTACATATTTAACTCGAGGGCTTGTTCCCACATCAGGTGTTTATTTCTACTGCACACTTCTTTCCCTTTACATAATAATAAATGTGAGTTTGTTTTGTTATCAGATCAAATTGAGTTTTTTAAGATTTGGTCTACAATCGGCATATCCCTACTACTACATATTTAAGATTTGGTCTACAATCGGCATATCCCTACTACTACATATTTAACTCGAGGGCTTGTTCCCACATCAGGTGTTTATTTCTACTGCACACTTCTTTCCCTTTACATAATAATAAATGTGAATTTGTTTTGTTATCAGATCAAATTGAGTTTTTTAAGATTTGGTCTACAATCGGCATATCCCTACTACTACATATTTAAGATTTGGTCTACAATCGGCATATCCCTACTACTACATATTTAAGATTTGGTCTACAATCGGCATATCCCTACTACTACATATTTAACTCGAGGGCTTGTTCCAACATCAGGTGTTTATTTCTACTGCACACTTCTTTCCCTTTACATAATAATAAATGTGAGTTTGTTTTGTTATCAGATCAAATTGAGTTTTTTAAGATTTGGTCTACAATCGGCATATCCCTACTACTACATATTTAAGATTTGGTCTACAATCGGCATATCCCTACTACTACATATTTAAGATTTGGTCTACAATCGGCATATCCCTACTACTACATATTTAAGATTTGGTCTACAATCGGCATATCCCTACTACTACATATTTAAGATTTGGTCTACAATCGGCATATCCCTACTACTACATATTTAAGATTTGGTCTACAATCGGCATATCCCTACTACTACATATTTAAGATTTGGTCTACAATCGGCATATCCCTACTACTACATATTTAAGATTTGGTCTACAATCGGCATATCCCTACTACTACATATTTAAGATTTGGTCTACAATCGGCATATCCCTACTACTACATATTTAAGATTTGGTCTACAATCGGCATATCCCTACTACTACATATTTAAGATTTGGTCTACAATTGGCATATCCCTACTACTACATATTTAAGATTTGGTCTACAATCGGCATATCCCTACTACTACATATTTAAGATTTGGTCTACAATCGGCATATCCCTACTACTACATATTTAAGATTTGGTCTACAATCGGCATATCCCTACTACTACATATTTAAGATTTGGTCTACAATCGGCATATCCCTACTACTACATATTTAAGATTTGGTCTACAATCGGCATATCCCTACTACTACATATTTAAGATTTGGTCTACAATCAGCATATCCCTACTACTACATATTTAAGATTTGGTCTACAATCGGCATATCCCTACTACTACATATTTAAGATTTGGTCTACAATCGGCCTATCCCTACTACTACATATTTAAGATTTGGTCTACAATCGGCATATCCCTACTACTACATATTTAAGATTTGGTCTACAATCGGCATATCCCTACTACTACATATTTAAGATTTGGTCTACAATCGGCATATCCCTACTACTACATATTTAAGATTTGGTCTACAATCGGCATATCCCTACTACTACATATTTAAGATTTGGTCTACAATCGACATAACCCTACTACTACATATTTAAGATTTGGTCTACAATCGGCATATCCCTACTACTACATATTTAACTCGAGGGCTTGTTCCCACATCAGGTGTTTATTTCTACTGCACACTTCTTTCCCTTTACATAATAATAAATGTGAGTTTGTTTTGTTATCAGATCAAATTGAGTTTTTTAAGATTTGGTCTACAATCGGCATATCCCTACTACTACATATTTAAGATTTGGTCTACAATCGGCATATCCCTACTACTACATATTTAAGATTTGGTCTACAATCGGCATATCCCTACTACTACATATTTAAGATTTGGTCTACAATCGGCATATCCCTACTACTACATATTTAAGATTTGGTCTACAATCGGCATATCCCTACTACTACATATTTAAGATTTGGTCTACAATCGGCATATCCCTACTACTACATATTTAAGATTTGGTCTACAATCGGCATATCCCTACTACTACATATTTAAGATTTGGTCTACAATCGGCATATCCCTACTACTACATATTTAAGATTTGGTCTACAATCGGCATATCCCTACTACTACATATTTAAGATTTGGTCTACAATCGGAATATCCCTACTACTACATATTTAACTCGAGGGCTTGTTCCCACATCAGGTGTTTATTTCTACTGCACACTTCTTTCCCTTTACATAATAATAAATGTGAGTTTGTTTTGTTATCAGATCAAATTGAGTTTTTTAAGATTTGGTCTACAATCGGCATATCCCTACTACTACATATTTAAGATTTGGTCTACAATCGGCATATCCCTACTACTACATATTTAACTCGAGGGCTTGTTCCCACATCAGGTGTTTATTTCTACTGCACACTTCTGTCCCTTTACATAATAATAAATGTGAGTTTGTTTTGTTATCAGATCAAATTGAGTTTTTTAATATTTGGTCTACAATCGGCATATCCCTACTACTACATATTTAAGATTTGGTCTACAATCGGCATATCCCTACTACTACATATTTAAGATTTGGTCTACAATCGGCATATCCCTACTACTACATATTTAACTCGAGGGCTTGTTCCCACATCAGGTGTTTATTTCTACTGCACACTTCTTTCCCTTTACATAATAATAAATGTGAGTTTGTTTTGTTATCAGATCAAATTGAGTTTTTTAAGATTTGGTCTACAATCGGCATATCCCTACTACTACATATTTAAGATTTGGTCTACAATCGGCATATCCCTACTACTACATATTTAAGATTTGGTCTACAATCGGCATATCCCTACTACTACATATTTAAGATTTGGTCTACAATCGGCATATCCCTACTACTACATATTTAAGATTTGGTCTACAATCGGCATATCCCTACTACTACATATTTAAGATTTGGTCTACAATCGGCATATCCCTACTACTACATATTTAAGATTTGGTCTACAATCGGCATATCCCTACTACTACATATTTAAGATTTGGTCTACAATCGGCATATCCCTACTACTACATATTTAAGATTTGGTCTACAATCGGCATATCCCTACTACTACATATTTAAGATTTGGTCTACAATCGGCATATCCCTACTACTACATATTTAAGATTTGGTCTACAATCGGAATATCCCTACTACTACATATTTAACTCGAGGGCTTGTTCCCACATCAGGTGTTTATTTCTACTGCACACTTCTTTCCCTTTACATAATAATAAATGTGAGTTTGTTTTGTTATCAGATCAAATTGAGTTTTTTAAGATTTGGTCTACAATCGGCATATCCCTACTACTACATATTTAAGATTTGGTCTACAATCGGCATATCCCTACTACTACATATTTAAGATTTGGTCTACAATCGACATAACCCTACTACTACATATTTAAGATTTGGTCTACAATCGGCATATCCCTACTACTACATATTTAACTCGAGGGCTTGTTCCCACATCAGGTGTTTATTTCTACTGCACACTTCTTTCCCTTTACATAATAATAAATGTGAGTTTGTTTTGTTATCAGATCAAATTGAGTTTTTTAAGATTTGGTCTACAATCGGCATATCCCTACTACTACATATTTAAGATTTGGTCTACAATCGGCATATCCCTACTACTACATATTTAACTCGAGGGCTTGTTCCCACATCAGGTGTTTATTTCTACTGCACACTTCTTTCCCTTTACATAATAATAAATGTGAATTTGTTTTGTTATCAGATCAAATTGAGTTTTTTAAGATTTGGTCTACAATCGGCATATCCCTACTACTACATATTTAAGATTTGGTCTACAATCGGCATATCCCTACTACTACATATTTAAGATTTGGTCTACAATCGGCATATCCCTACTACTACATATTTAACTCGAGGGCTTGTTCCAACATCAGGTGTTTATTTCTACTGCACACTTCTTTCCCTTTACATAATAATAAATGTGAGTTTGTTTTGTTATCAGATCAAATTGAGTTTTTTAAGATTTGGTCTACAATCGGCATATCCCTACTACTACATATTTAAGATTTGGTCTACAATCGGCATATCCCTACTACTACATATTTAAGATTTGGTCTACAATCGGCATATCCCTACTACTACATATTTAAGATTTGGTCTACAATCGGCATATCCCTACTACTACATATTTAAGATTTGGTCTACAATCGGCATATCCCTACTACTACATATTTAAGATTTGGTCTACAATCGGCATATCCCTACTACTACATATTTAAGATTTGGTCTACAATCGGCATATCCCTACTACTACATATTTAAGATTTGGTCTACAATCGGCATATCCCTACTACTACATATTTAAGATTTGGTCTACAATCGGCATATCCCTACTACTACATATTTAAGATTTGGTCTACAATCGGCATATCCCTACTACTACATATTTAAGATTTGGTCTACAATTGGCATATCCCTACTACTACATATTTAAGATTTGGTCTACAATCGGCATATCCCTACTACTACATATTTAAGATTTGGTCTACAATCGGCATATCCCTACTACTACATATTTAAGATTTGGTCTACAATCGGCATATCCCTACTACTACATATTTAAGATTTGGTCTACAATCGGCATATCCCTACTACTACATATTTAAGATTTGGTCTACAATCGGCATATCCCTACTACTACATATTTAAGATTTGGTCTACAATCAGCATATCCCTACTACTACATATTTAAGATTTGGTCTACAATCGGCATATCCCTACTACTACATATTTAAGATTTGGTCTACAATCGGCCTATCCCTACTACTACATATTTAAGATTTGGTCTACAATCGGCATATCCCTACTACTACATATTTAAGATTTGGTCTACAATCGGCATATCCCTACTACTACATATTTAAGATTTGGTCTACAATCGGCATATCCCTACTACTACATATTTAAGATTTGGTCTACAATCGGCATATCCCTACTACTACATATTTAAGATTTGGTCTACAATCGACATAACCCTACTACTACATATTTAAGATTTGGTCTACAATCGGCATATCCCTACTACTACATATTTAACTCGAGGGCTTGTTCCCACATCAGGTGTTTATTTCTACTGCACACTTCTTTCCCTTTACATAATAATAAATGTGAGTTTGTTTTGTTATCAGATCAAATTGAGTTTTTTAAGATTTGGTCTACAATCGGCATATCCCTACTACTACATATTTAAGATTTGGTCTACAATCGGCATATCCCTACTACTACATATTTAAGATTTGGTCTACAATCGGCATATCCCTACTACTACATATTTAAGATTTGGTCTACAATCGGCATATCCCTACTACTACATATTTAAGATTTGGTCTACAATCGGCATATCCCTACTACTACATATTTAAGATTTGGTCTACAATCGGCATATCCCTACTACTACATATTTAAGATTTGGTCTACAATCGGCATATCCCTACTACTACATATTTAAGATTTGGTCTACAATCGGCATATCCCTACTACTACATATTTAAGATTTGGTCTACAATCGGCATATCCCTACTACTACATATTTAAGATTTGGTCTACAATCGGAATATCCCTACTACTACATATTTAACTCGAGGGCTTGTTCCCACATCAGGTGTTTATTTCTACTGCACACTTCTTTCCCTTTACATAATAATAAATGTGAGTTTGTTTTGTTATCAGATCAAATTGAGTTTTTTAAGATTTGGTCTACAATCGGCATATCCCTACTACTACATATTTAAGATTTGGTCTACAATCGGCATATCCCTACTACTACATATTTAACTCGAGGGCTTGTTCCCACATCAGGTGTTTATTTCTACTGCACACTTCTGTCCCTTTACATAATAATAAATGTGAGTTTGTTTTGTTATCAGATCAAATTGAGTTTTTTAATATTTGGTCTACAATCGGCATATCCCTACTACTACATATTTAAGATTTGGTCTACAATCGGCATATCCCTACTACTACATATTTAAGATTTGGTCTACAATCGGCATATCCCTACTACTACATATTTAACTCGAGGGCTTGTTCCCACATCAGGTGTTTATTTCTACTGCACACTTCTTTCCCTTTACATAATAATAAATGTGAGTTTGTTTTGTTATCAGATCAAATTGAGTTTTTTAAGATTTGGTCTACAATCGGCATATCCCTACTACTACATATTTAAGATTTGGTCTACAATCGGCATATCCCTACTACTACATATTTAAGATTTGGTCTACAATCGGCATATCCCTACTACTACATATTTAAGATTTGGTCTACAATCGGCATATCCCTACTACTACATATTTAAGATTTGGTCTACAATCGGCATATCCCTACTACTACATGTTTAAGATTTGGTCTACAATCGGCATATCCCTACTACTACATATTTAAGATTTGGTCTACAATCGGCATATCCCTACTACTACATATTTAAGATTTGGTCTACAATCGGCATATCCCTACTACTACATATTTAAGATTTGGTCTACAATCGGCATATCCCTACTACTACATATTTAAGATTTGGTCTACAATCGGCATATCCCTACTACTACATATTTAAGATTTGGTCTACAATCGGCATATCCCTACTACTACATATTTAAGATTTGGTCTACAATCGGCATATCCCTACTACTACATATTTAAGATTTGGTCTACAATCGGCATATCCCTACTACTACATATTTAAGATTTGGTCTGCAATCGGCATATCCCTACTACTACATATTTAACTCGAGGGCTTGTTCCCACATCAGGTGTTTATTTCTACTGCACACTTCTTTCCCTTTACATAATAATAAATGTGAGTTTGTTTTGTTATCAGATCAAATTGAGTTTTTTAAGATTTGGTCTACAATCGGCATATCCCTACTACTACATATTTAAGATTTGGTCTACAATCGGCATATCCCTACTACTACATATTTAAGAATTGGTCTACAATCGGCATATCCCTACTACTACATATTTAAGATTTGGTCTACAATCGGCATATCCCTACTACTACATATTTAAGATTTGGTCTTCAATCGGCATATCCCTACTACTACATGTTTAAGATTTGGTCTACAATCGGCATATCCCTACTACTACATATTTAAGATTTGGTATACAATCGGCATATCCCTACTACTACATATTTAAGATTTGGTCTACAATCGACATAACCCTACTACTACATATTTAAGATTTGGTCTACAATCGGCATATCCCTACTACTACATATTTAACTCGAGGGCTTGTTCCCACATCAGGTGTTTATTTCTACTGCACACTTCTTTCCCTTTACATAATAATAAATGTGAGTTTGTTTTGTTATCAGATCAAATTGAGTTTTTTAAGATTTGGTCTACAATCGGCATATCCCTACTACTACATATTTAAGATTTGGTCTACAATCGGCATATCCCTACTACTACATATTTAAGATTTGGTCTACAATCGGCATATCCCTACTACTACATATTTAACTCGAGGGCTTGTTCCCACATCAGGTGTTTATTTCTACTGCACACTTCTTTCCCTTTACATAATAATAAATGTGAGTTTGTTTTGTTATCAGATCAAATTGAGTTTTTTAAGATTTGGTCTACAATCGGCATATCCCTACTACTACATATTTAAGATTTGGTCTACAATCGGCATATCCCTACTACTACATATTTAAGATTTGGTCTACAATCGGCATATCCCTACTACTACATATTTAAGATTTGGTCTACAATCGGCATATCCCTACTACTACATATTTAAGATTTGGTCTACAATCGGCATATCCCTACTACTACATGTTTAAGATTTGGTCTACAATCGGCATATCCCTACTACTACATATTTAAGATTTGGTCTACAATCGGCATATCCCTACTACTACATATTTAAGATTTGGTCTACAATCGGCATATCCCTACTACTACATATTTAAGATTTGGTCTACAATCGGCATATCCCTACTACTACATATTTAAGATTTGGTCTACAATCGGCATATCCCTACTACTACATATTTAAGATTTGGTCTACAATCGGCATATCCCTACTACTACATATTTAAGATTTGGTCTACAATCGGCATATCCCTACTACTACATATTTAAGATTTGGTCTACAATCGGCATATCCCTACTACTACATATTTAACTCGAGGGCTTGTTCCCACATCAGGTGTTTATTTCTACTGCACACTTCTTTCCCTTTACATAATAATAAATGTGAGTTTGTTTTGTTATCAGATCAAATTGAGTTTTTTAAGATTTGGTCTACAATCGGCATATCCCTACTACTACATATTTAAGATTTGGTCTACAATCGGCATATCCCTACTACTACATATTTAAGATTTGGTCTACAATCGGCATATCCCTACTACTACATATTTAAGATTTGGTCTACAATCGGCATATCCCTACTACTACATATTTAAGATTTGGTCTACAATCGGCATATCCCTACTACTACATATTTAACTCGAGGGCTTGTTCCCACATCAGGTGTTTATTTCTACTGCACACTTCTTTCCCTTTACATAATAATAAATGTGAGTTTGTTTTGTTATCAGATCAAATTGAGTTTTTTAAGATTTGGTCTACAATCGGCATATCCCTACTACTACATATTTAAGATTTGGTCTACAATCGGCATATCCCTACTACTACATATTTAAGATTTGGTCTTCAATCGGCATATCCCTACTACTACATGTTTAAGATTTGGTCTACAATCGGCATATCCCTACTACTACATATTTAAGATTTGGTCTACAATCGGCATATCCCTACTACTACATATTTAAGATTTGGTCTACAATCGGCATATCCCTACTACTACATATTTAAGATTTGGTCTACAATCGGCATATCCCTACTACTACATATTTAAGATTTGGTCTACAATCGGCATATCCCTACTACTACATATTTAAGATTTGGTCTACAATCGGCATATCCCTACTACTACATATTTAAGATTTGGTCTACAATCGGCATATCCCTACTACTACATATTTAAGATTTGGTCTACAATCGGCATATCCCTACTACTACATATTTAAGATTTGGTCTGCAATCGGCATATCCCTACTACTACATATTTAACTCGAGGGCTTGTTCCCACATCAGGTGTTTATTTCTACTGCACACTTCTTTCCCTTTACATAATAATAAATGTGAGTTTGTTTTGTTATCAGATCAAATTGAGTTTTTTAAGATTTGGTCTACAATCGGCATATCCCTACTACTACATACTTAAGATTTGGTCTACAATCGGCATATCCCTACTACTACATATTTAAGAATTGGTCTACAATCGGCATATCCCTACTACTACATATTTAAGATTTGGTCTACAATCGGCATATCCCTACTACTACATATTTAAGATTTGGTCTTCAATCGGCATATCCCTACTACTACATGTTTAAGATTTGGTCTACAATCGGCATATCCCTACTACTACATATTTAAGATTTGGTCTACAATCGGCATATCCCTACTACTACATATTTAAGATTTGGTCTACAATCGGCATATCCCTACTACTACATATTTAAGATTTGGTCTACAATCGGCATATCCCTACTACTACATATTTAAGATTTGGTCTACAATCGGCATATCCCTACTACTACATATTTAAGATTTGGTCTACAATCGGCATATCCCTACTACTACATATTTAAGATTTGGTCTACAATCGGCATATCCCTACTACTACATATTTAAGATTTGGTCTGCAATCGGCATATCCCTACTACTACATATTTAACTCGAGGGCTTGTTCCCACATCAGGTGTTTATTTCTACTGCACACTTCTTTCCCTTTACATAATAATAAATGTGAGTTTGTTTTGTTATCAGATCAAATTGAGTTTTTTAAGATTTGGTCTACAATCGGCATATCCCTACTACTACATACTTAAGATTTGGTCTACAATCGGCATATCCCTACTACTACATATTTAAGAATTGGTCTACAATCGGCATATCCCTACTACTACATATTTAAGATTTGGTCTACAATCGGCATATCCCTACTACTACATATTTAAGATTTGGTCTTCAATCGGCATATCCCTACTACTACATGTTTAAGATTTGGTCTACAATCGGCATATCCCTACTACTACATATTTAAGATTTGGTATACAATCGGCATATCCCTACTACTACATATTTAAGATTTTGTCTACAATCGACATAACCCTACTACTACATATTTAAGATTTGGTCTACAATCGGCATATCCCTACTACTACATATTTAACTCGAGGGCTTGTTCCCACATCAGGTGTTTATTTCTACTGCACACTTCTTTCCCTTTACATAATAATAAATGTGAGTTTGTTTTGTTATCAGATCAAATTGAGTTTTTTAAGATTTGGTCTACAATCGGCATATCCCTACTACTACATATTTAAGATTTGGTCTACAATCGGCATATCCCTACTACTACATATTTAACTCGAGGGCTTGTTCCCACATCAGGTGTTTATTTCTACTGCACACTTCTTTCCCTTTACATAATAATAAGTGTGAGTTTGTTTTGTTATCAGATCAAATTGAGTTTTTTAAGATTTGGTCTACAATCGGCATATCCCTACTACTACATATTTAAGATTTGGTCTACAATCGGCATATCCCTACTACTACATATTTAAGATTTGGTCTACAATCGGCATATCCCTACTACTACATATTTAACTCGAGGGCTTGTTCCCACATCAGGTGTTTATTTCTACTGCACACTTCTTTCCCTTTACATAATAATAAATGTGAGTTTGTTTTGTTATCAGATCAAATTGAGTTTTTTAAGATTTGGTCTACAATCGGCATATCCCTACTACTACATATTTAAGATTTGGTCTACAATCGGCATATCCCTACTACTACATATTTAAGATTTGGTCTACAATCGGCATATCCCTACTACTACATATTTAAGATTTGGTCTACAATCGGCATATCCCTACTACTACATATTTAAGATTTGGTCTACAATCGGCATATCCCTACTACTACATATTTAACTCGAGGGCTTGTTCCCACATCAGGTGTTTATTTCTACTGCACACTTCTTTCCCTTTACATAATAATAAATGTGAGTTTGTTTTGTTATCAGATCAAATTGAGTTTTTTAAGATTTGGTCTACAATCGGCATATCCCTACTACTACATATTTAAGATTTGGTCTACAATCGGCATATCCCTACTACTACATATTTAAGATTTGGTCTTCAATCGGCATATCCCTACTACTACATGTTTAAGATTTGGTCTACAATCGGCATATCCCTACTACTACATATTTAAGATTTGGTCTACAATCGGCATATCCCTACTACTACATATTTAAGATTTGGTCTACAATTGGCATATCCCTACTACTACATATTTAAGATTTGGTCTACAATCGGCATATCCCTACTACTACATATTTAAGATTTGGTCTACAATCGGCATATCCCTACTACTACATATTTAAGATTTGGTCTACAATCGGCATATCCCTACTACTACATATTTAAGATTTGGTCTACAATCGGCATATCCCTACTACTACATATTTAAGATTTGGTCTACAATCGGCATATCCCTACTACTACATATTTAAGATTTGGTCTACAATCGTCATATCCCTACTACTACATATTTAAGATTTGGTCTACAATCGGCATATCCCTACTACTACATATTTAAGATTTGGTCTACAATCGGCATATCCCTACTACTACATATTTAACATTTGGTCTACAATCGGCATATCCCTACTACTACATATTTAAGATTTGGTCTACAATCGGCATATCCCTACTACTACATATTTAAGATTTGGTCTACAATCGGCATATCCCTACTACTACATATTTAAGATTTGGTCTACAATCGGCATATCCCTACTACTACATATTTAACATTTGGTCTACAATCGGCATATCCCTACTACTACATATTTAAGATTTGGTCTACAATCGGCCTATCCCTACTACTACATATTTAAGATTTGGTCTACAATCGGCATATCCCTACTACTACATATTTAAGATTTGGTCTACAATCGGCATATCCCTACTACTACATATTTAAGATTTGGTCTACAATCGGCATATCCCTACTACTACATATTTAAGATTTGGTCTACAATCGGCATATCCCTACTACTACATATTTAAGATTTGGTCTACAATCGACATAACCCTACTACTACATATTTAAGATTTGGTCTACAATCGGCATATCCCTACTACTACATATTTAACTCGAGGGCTTGTTCCCACATCAGGTGTTTATTTCTACTGCACACTTCTTTCCCTTTACATAATAATAAATGTGAGTTTGTTTTGTTATCAGATCAAATTGAGTTTTTTAAGATTTGGTCTACAATCGGCATATCCCTACTACTACATATTTAAGATTTGGTCTACAATCGGCATATCCCTACTACTACATATTTAAGATTTGGTCTACAATCGGCATATCCCTACTACTACATATTTAAGATTTGGTCTACAATCGGCATATCCCTACTACTACATATTTAAGATTTGGTCTACAATCGGCATATCCCTACTACTACATATTTAAGATTTGGTCTACAATCGGCATATCCCTACTACTACATATTTAAGATTTGGTCTACAATCGGCATATCCCTACTACTACATATTTAAGATTTGGTCTACAATCGGCATATCCCTACTACTACATATTTAAGATTTGTTCTACAATCGGCATATCCCTACTACTACATATTTAAGATTTGGTCTACAATCGGCATATCCCTACTACTACATATTTAAGATTTGGTCTACAATCGGAATATCCCTACTACTACATATTTAACTCGAGGGCTTGTTCCCACATCAGGTGTTTATTTCTACTGCACACTTCTTTCCCTTTACATAATAATAAATGTGAGTTTGTTTTGTTATCAGATCAAATTGAGTTTTTTAAGATTTGGTCTACAATCGGCATATCCCTACTACTACATATTTAAGATTTGGTCTACAATCGGCATATCCCTACTACTACATATTTAACTCGAGGGCTTGTTCCCACATCAGGTGTTTATTTCTACTGCACACTTCTTTCCCTTTACATAATAATAAGTGTGAGTTTGTTTTGTTATCAGATCAAATTGAGTTTTTTAAGATTTGGTCTACAATCGGCATATCCCTACTACTACATATTTAAGATTTGGTCTACAATCGGCATATCCCTACTACTACATATTTAAGATTTGGTCTACAATCGGCATATCCCTACTACTACATATTTAACTCGAGGGCTTGTTCCCACATCAGGTGTTTATTTCTACTGCACACTTCTTTCCCTTTACATAATAATAAATGTGAGTTTGTTTTGTTATCAGATCAAATTGAGTTTTTTAAGATTTGGTCTACAATCGGCATATCCCTACTACTACATATTTAAGATTTGGTCTACAATCGGCATATCCCTACTACTACATATTTAAGATTTGGTCTACAATCGGCATATCCCTACTACTACATATTTAAGATTTGGTCTACAATCGGCATATCCCTACTACTACATATTTAAGATTTGGTCTACAATCGGCATATCCCTACTACTACATATTTAACTCGAGGGCTTGTTCCCACATCAGGTGTTTATTTCTACTGCACACTTCTTTCCCTTTACATAATAATAAATGTGAGTTTGTTTTGTTATCAGATCAAATTGAGTTTTTTAAGATTTGGTCTACAATCGGCATATCCCTACTACTACATATTTAAGATTTGGTCTACAATCGGCATATCCCTACTACTACATATTTAAGATTTGGTCTTCAATCGGCATATCCCTACTACTACATGTTTAAGATTTGGTCTACAATCGGCATATCCCTACTACTACATATTTAAGATTTGGTCTACAATCGGCATATCCCTACTACTACATATTTAAGATTTGGTCTACAATTGGCATATCCCTACTACTACATATTTAAGATTTGGTCTACAATCGGCATATCCCTACTACTACATATTTAAGATTTGGTCTACAATCGGCATATCCCTACTACTACATATTTAAGATTTGGTCTACAATCGGCATATCCCTACTACTACATATTTAAGATTTGGTCTACAATCGGCATATCCCTACTACTACATATTTAAGATTTGGTCTACAATCGGCATATCCCTACTACTACATATTTAAGATTTGGTCTACAATCGTCATATCCCTACTACTACATATTTAAGATTTGGTCTACAATCGGCATATCCCTACTACTACATATTTAAGATTTGGTCTACAATCGGCATATCCCTACTACTACATATTTAACATTTGGTCTACAATCGGCATATCCCTACTACTACATATTTAAGATTTGGTCTACAATCGGCATATCCCTACTACTACATATTTAAGATTTGGTCTACAATCGGCATATCCCTACTACTACATATTTAAGATTTGGTCTACAATCGGCATATCCCTACTACTACATATTTAAGATTTGGTCTACAATCGGCATATCCCTACTACTACATATTTAAGATTTGGTCTACAATCGGCCTATCCCTACTACTACATATTTAAGATTTGGTCTACAATCGGCATATCCCTACTACTACATATTTAAGATTTGGTCTACAATCGGCATATCCCTACTACTACATATTTAAGATTTGGTCTACAATCGGCATATCCCTACTACTGAGTTTGTTTTGTTATCAGATCAAATTGAGTTTTTTAAGATTTGGTCTACAATCGGCATATCCCTACTACTACATATTTAAGATTTGGTCTACAATCGGCATATCCCTACTACTACATATTTAACTCGAGGGCTTGTTCCCACATCAGGTGTTTATTTCTACTGCACACTTCTTTCCCTTTACATAATAATAAGTGTGAGTTTGTTTTGTTATCAGATCAAATTGAGTTTTTTAAGATTTGGTCTACAATCGGCATATCCCTACTACTACATATTTAAGATTTGGTCTACAATCGGCATATCCCTACTACTACATATTTAAGATTTGGTCTACAATCGGCATATCCCTACTACTACATATTTAACTCGAGGGCTTGTTCCCACATCAGGTGTTTATTTCTACTGCACACTTCTTTCCCTTTACATAATAATAAATGTGAGTTTGTTTTGTTATCAGATCAAATTGAGTTTTTTAAGATTTGGTCTACAATCGGCATATCCCTACTACTACATATTTAAGATTTGGTCTACAATCGGCATATCCCTACTACTACATATTTAAGATTTGGTCTACAATCGGCATATCCCTACTACTACATATTTAAGATTTGGTCTACAATCGGCATATCCCTACTACTACATATTTAAGATTTGGTCTACAATCGGCATATCCCTACTACTACATATTTAACTCGAGGGCTTGTTCCCACATCAGGTGTTTATTTCTACTGCACACTTCTTTCCCTTTACATAATAATAAATGTGAGTTTGTTTTGTTATCAGATCAAATTGAGTTTTTTAAGATTTGGTCTACAATCGGCATATCCCTACTACTACATATTTAAGATTTGGTCTACAATCGGCATATCCCTACTACTACATATTTAAGATTTGGTCTTCAATCGGCATATCCCTACTACTACATGTTTAAGATTTGGTCTACAATCGGCATATCCCTACTACTACATATTTAAGATTTGGTCTACAATCGGCATATCCCTACTACTACATATTTAAGATTTGGTCTACAATTGGCATATCCCTACTACTACATATTTAAGATTTGGTCTACAATCGGCATATCCCTACTACTACATATTTAAGATTTGGTCTACAATCGGCATATCCCTACTACTACATATTTAAGATTTGGTCTACAATCGGCATATCCCTACTACTACATATTTAAGATTTGGTCTACAATCGGCATATCCCTACTACTACATATTTAAGATTTGGTCTACAATCGGCATATCCCTACTACTACATATTTAAGATTTGGTCTACAATCGTCATATCCCTACTACTACATATTTAAGATTTGGTCTACAATCGGCATATCCCTACTACTACATATTTAAGATTTGGTCTACAATCGGCATATCCCTACTACTACATATTTAACATTTGGTCTACAATCGGCATATCCCTACTACTACATATTTAAGATTTGGTCTACAATCGGCATATCCCTACTACTACATATTTAAGATTTGGTCTACAATCGGCATATCCCTACTACTACATATTTAAGATTTGGTCTACAATCGGCATATCCCTACTACTACATATTTAACATTTGGTCTACAATCGGCATATCCCTACTACTACATATTTAAGATTTGGTCTACAATCGGCCTATCCCTACTACTACATATTTAAGATTTGGTCTACAATCGGCATATCCCTACTACTACATATTTAAGATTTGGTCTACAATCGGCATATCCCTACTACTACATATTTAAGATTTGGTCTACAATCGGCATATCCCTACTACTACATATTTAAGATTTGGTCTACAATCGGCATATCCCTACTACTACATATTTAAGATTTGGTCTACAATCGACATAACCCTACTACTACATATTTAAGATTTGGTCTACAATCGGCATATCCCTACTACTACATATTTAACTCGAGGGCTTGTTCCCACATCAGGTGTTTATTTCTACTGCACACTTCTTTCCCTTTACATAATAATAAATGTGAGTTTGTTTTGTTATCAGATCAAATTGAGTTTTTTAAGATTTGGTCTACAATCGGCATATCCCTACTACTACATATTTAAGATTTGGTCTACAATCGGCATATCCCTACTACTACATATTTAAGATTTGGTCTACAATCGGCATATCCCTACTACTACATATTTAAGATTTGGTCTACAATCGGCATATCCCTACTACTACATATTTAAGATTTGGTCTACAATCGGCATATCCCTACTACTACATATTTAAGATTTGGTCTACAATCGGCATATCCCTACTACTACATATTTAAGATTTGGTCTACAATCGGCATATCCCTACTACTACATATTTAAGATTTGGTCTACAATCGGCATATCCCTACTACTACATATTTAAGATTTGGTCTACAATCGGCATATCCCTACTACTACATATTTAAGATTTGGTCTACAATCGGCATATCCCTACTACTACATATTTAAGATTTGGTCTACAATCGGAATATCCCTACTACTACATATTTAACTCGAGGGCTTGTTCCCACATCAGGTGTTTATTTCTACTGCACACTTCTTTCCCTTTACATAATAATAAATGTGAGTTTGTTTTGTTATCAGATCAAATTGAGTTTTTTAAGATTTGGTCTACAATCGGCATATCCCTACTACTACATATTTAAGATTTTGTATACAATCGGCATATCCCTACTACTACATATTTAAGATTTGGTCTACAATCGACATACCCCTACTACTACATATTTAAGATTTGGTCTACAATCGGCATATCCCTACTACTACATATTTAACTCGAGGGCTTGTTCCCACATCAGGTGTTTATTTCTACTGCACACTTCTTTCCCTTTACATAATAATAAATGTGAGTTTGTTTTGTTATCAGATCAAATTGAGTTTTTTAAGATTTGGTCTACAATCGGCATATCCCTACTACTACATATTTAAGATTTGGTCTACAATCGGCATATCCCTACTACTACATATTTAAGATTTGGTCTACAATCGGCATATCCCTACTACTACATATTTAAGATTTGGTCTACAATCGGCATATCCCTACTACTACATATTTAAGATTTGGTCTACAATCGGCATATCCCTACTACTACATATTTAAGATTTGGTCTACAATCGGCCTATCCCTACTACTACATATTTAAGATTTGGTCTACAATCGGCATATCCCTACTACTACATATTTAAGATTTGGTCTACAATCGGCATATCCCTACTACTACATATTTAAGATTTGGTCTACAATCGGCATATCCCTACTACTACATATTTAAGATTTGGTCTACAATCGGCATATCCCTACTACTACATATTTAAGATTTGGTCTACAATCGACATAACCCTACTACTACATATTTAAGATTTGGTCTACAATCGGCATATCCCTACTACTACATATTTAACTCGAGGGCTTGTTCCCACATCAGGTGTTTATTTCTACTGCACACTTCTTTCCCTTTACATAATAATAAATGTGAGTTTGTTTTGTTATCAGATCAAATTGAGTTTTTTAAGATTTGGTCTACAATCGGCATATCCCTACTACTACATATTTAAGATTTGGTCTACAATCGGCATATCCCTACTACTACATATTTAAGATTTGGTCTACAATCGGCATATCCCTACTACTACATATTTAAGATTTGGTCTACAATCGGCATATCCCTACTACTACATATTTAAGATTTGGTCTACAATCGGCATATCCCTACTACTACATATTTAAGATTTGGTCTACAATCGGCATATCCCTACTACTACATATTTAAGATTTGGTCTACAGTCGGCATATCCCTACTACTACATATTTAAGATTTGGTCTACAATCGGCATATCCCTACTACTACATATTTAAGATTTGGTCTACAATCGGCATATCCCTACTACTACATATTTAAGATTTGGTCTACAATCGGCATATCCCTACTACTACATATTTAAGATTTGGTCTACAATCGGAATATCCCTACTACTACATATTTAACTCGAGGGCTTGTTCCCACATCAGGTGTTTATTTCTACTGCACACTTCTTTCCCTTTACATAATAATAAATGTGAGTTTGTTTTGTTATCAGATCAAATTGAGTTTTTTAAGATTTGGTCTACAATCGGCATATCCCTACTACTACATATTTAAGATTTGGTATACAATCGGCATATCCCTACTACTACATATTTAAGATTTGGTCTACAATCGACATAACCCTACTACTACATATTTAAGATTTGGTCTACAATCGGCATATCCCTACTACTACATATTTAACTCGAGGGCTTGTTCCCACATCAGGTGTTTATTTCTACTGCACACTTCTTTCCCTTTACATAATAATAAATGTGAGTTTGTTTTGTTATCAGATCAAATTGAGTTTTTTAAGATTTGGTCTACAATCGGCATATCCCTACTACTACATATTTAAGATTTGGTCTACAATCGGCATATCCCTACTACTACATATTTAACTCGAGGGCTTGTTCCCACATCAGGTGTTTATTTCTACTGCACACTTCTTTCCCTTTACATAATAATAAATGTGAGTTTGTTTTGTTATCAGATCAAATTGAGTTTTTTAAGATTTGGTCTACAATCGGCATATCCCTACTACTACATATTTAAGATTTGGTCTACAATCGGCATATCCCTACTACTACATATTTAAGATTTGGTCTACAATCGGCATATCCCTACTACTACATATTTAAGATTTGGTCTACAATCGGCATATCCCTACTACTACATATTTAAGATTTGGTCTACAATCGGCATATCCCTACTACTACATATTTAAGATTTGGTCTACAATCGGCATATCCCTACTACTACATATTTAAGATTTGGTCTACAATCGGCATATCCCTACTACTACATATTTAAGATTTGGTCTACAATCGGCATATCCCTACTACTACATATTTAAGATTTGGTCTGCAATCGGCATATCCCTACTACTACATATTTAACTCGAGGGCTTGTTCCCACATCAGGTGTTTATTTCTACTGCACACTTCTTTCCCTTTACATAATAATAAATGTGAGTTTGTTTTGTTATCAGATCAAATTGAGTTTTTTAAGATTTGGTCTACAATCGGCATATCCCTACTACTACATACTTAAGATTTGGTCTACAATCGGCATATCCCTACTACTACATATTTAAGAATTGGTCTACAATCGGCATATCCCTACTACTACATATTTAAGATTTGGTCTACAATCGGCATATCCCTACTACTACATATTTAAGATTTGGTCTTCAATCGGCATATCCCTACTACTACATGTTTAAGATTTGGTCTACAATTGGCATATCCCTACTACTACATATTTAAGATTTGGTATACAATCGGCATATCCCTACTACTACATATTTAAGATTTGGTCTACAATCGACATAACCCTACTACTACATATTTAAGATTTGGTCTACAATCGGCATATCCCTACTACTACATATTTAACTCGAGGGCTTGTTCCCACATCAGGTGTTTATTTCTACTGCACACTTCTTTCCCTTTACATAATAATAAATGTGAGTTTGTTTTGTTATCAGATCAAATTGAGTTTTTTAAGATTTGGTCTACAATCGGCATATCCCTACTACTACATATTTAAGATTTGGTCTACAATCGGCATATCCCTACTACTACATATTTAACTCGAGGGCTTGTTCCCACATCAGGTGTTTATTTCTACTGCACACTTCTTTCCCTTTACATAATAATAAGTGTGAGTTTGTTTTGTTATCAGATCAAATTGAGTTTTTTAAGATTTGGTCTACAATCGGCATATCCCTACTACTACATATTTAAGATTTGGTCTACAATCGGCATATCCCTACTACTACATATTTAAGATTTGGTCTACAATCGGAATATCCCTACTAATACATATTTAACTCGAGGGCTTGTTCCCACATCAGGTGTTTATTTCTACTGCACACTTCTTTCCCTTTACATAATAATAAATGTGAGTTTGTTTTGTTATCAGATCAAATTGAGTTTTTTAAGATTTGGTCTACAATCGGCATATCCCTACTACTACATATTTAAGATTTGGTATACAATCGGCATATCCCTACTACTACATATTTAAGATTTGGTCTACAATCGACATAACCCTACTACTACATATTTAAGATTTGGTCTACAATCGGCATATCCCTACTACTACATATTTAACTCGAGGGCTTGTTCCCACATCAGGTGTTTATTTCTACTGCACACTTCTTTCCCTTTACATAATAATAAATGTGAGTTTGTTTTGTTATCAGATCAAATTGAGTTTTTTAAGATTTGGTCTACAATCGGCATATCCCTACTACTACATATTTAAGATTTGGTCTACAATCGGCATATCCCTACTACTACATATTTAACTCGAGGGCTTGTTCCCACATCAGGTGTTTATTTCTACTGCACACTTCTTTCCCTTTACATAATAATAAATGTGAGTTTGTTTTGTTATCAGATCAAATTGAGTTTTTTAAGATTTGGTCTACAATCGGCATATCCCTACTACTACATATTTAAGATTTGGTCTACAATCGGCATATCCCTACTACTACATATTTAAGATTTGGTCTACAATCGGCATATCCCTACTACTACATATTTAAGATTTGGTCTACAATCGGCATATCCCTACTACTACATATTTAAGATTTGGTCTACAATCGGCATATCCCTACTACTACATATTTAAGATTTGGTCTACAATCGGCATATCCCTACTACTACATATTTAAGATTTGGTCTACAATCGGCATATCCCTACTACTACATATTTAAGATTTGGTCTACAATCGGCATATCCCTACTACTACATATTTAAGATTTGGTCTACAATCGGCATATCCCTACTACTACATATTTAAGATTTGGTCTGCAATCGGCATATCCCTACTACTACATATTTAACTCGAGGGCTTGTTCCCACATCAGGTGTTTATTTCTACTGCACACTTCTTTCCCTTTACATAATAATAAATGTGAGTTTGTTTTGTTATCAGATCAAATTGAGTTTTTTAAGATTTGGTCTACAATCGGCATATCCCTACTACTACATACTTAAGATTTGGTCTACAATCGGCATATCCCTACTACTACATATTTAAGAATTGGTCTACAATCGGCATATCCCTACTACTACATATTTAAGATTTGGTCTACAATCGGCATATCCCTACTACTACATATTTAAGATTTGGTCTTCAATCGGCATATCCCTACTACTACATGTTTAAGATTTGGTCTACAATCGGCATATCCCTACTACTACATATTTAAGATTTGGTATACAATCGGCATATCCCTACTACTACATATTTAAGATTTGGTCTACAATCGACATAACCCTACTACTACATATTTAAGATTTGGTCTACAATCGGCATATCCCTACTACTACATATTTAACTCGAGGGCTTGTTCCCACATCAGGTGTTTATTTCTACTGCACACTTCTTTCCCTTTACATAATAATAAATGTGAGTTTGTTTTGTTATCAGATCAAATTGAGTTTTTTAAGATTTGGTCTACAATCGGCATATCCCTACTACTACATATTTAAGATTTGGTCTACAATCGGCATATCCCTACTACTACATATTTAAGATTTGGTCTACAATCGGCATATCCCTACTACTACATATTTAAGATTTGGTCTGCAATCGGCATATCCCTACTACTACATATTTAACTCGAGGGCTTGTTCCCACATCAGGTGTTTATTTCTACTGCACACTTCTTTCCCTTTACATAATAATAAATGTGAGTTTGTTTTGTTATCAGATCAAATTGAGTTTTTTAAGATTTGGTCTACAATCGGCATATCCCTACTACTACATACTTAAGATTTGGTCTACAATCGGCATATCCCTACTACTACATATTTAAGATTTGGTCTACAATCGGCATATCCCTACTACTACATATTTAAGATTTGGTCTACAATCGGCATATCCCTACTACTACATATTTAAGATTTGGTCTACAATCGGCATATCCCTACTACTACATATTTAAGATTTGGTCTACAATCGGCATATCCCTACTACTACATATTTAAGATTTGGTCTACAATCGGCATATCCCTACTACTACATATTTAAGATTTGGTCTACAATCGGCATATCCCTACTACTACATATTTAAGATTTGGTCTACAATCGGCATATCCCTACTACTACATATTTAAGATTTGGTCTACAATCGGCATATCCCTACTACTACATATTTAAGATTTGGTCTGCAATCGGCATATCCCTACTACTACATATTTAACTCGAGGGCTTGTTCCCACATCAGGTGTTTATTTCTACTGCACACTTCTTTCCCTTTACATAATAATAAATGTGAGTTTGTTTTGTTATCAGATCAAATTGAGTTTTTTAAGATTTGGTCTACAATCGGCATATCCCTACTACTACATACTTAAGATTTGGTCTACAATCGGCATATCCCTACTACTACATATTTAAGAATTGGTCTACAATCGGCATATCCCTACTACTACATATTTAAGATTTGGTCTACAATCGGCATATCCCTACTACTACATATTTAAGATTTGGTCTTCAATCGGCATATCCCTACTACTACATGTTTAAGATTTGGTCTACAATCGGCATATCCCTACTACTACATATTTAAGATTTGGTATACAATCGGCATATCCCTACTACTACATATTTAAGATTTGGTCTACAATCGACATAACCCTACTACTACATATTTAAGATTTGGTCTACAATCGGCATATCCCTACTACTACATATTTAACTCGAGGGCTTGTTCCCACATCAGGTGTTTATTTCTACTGCACACTTCTTTCCCTTTACATAATAATAAATGTGAGTTTGTTTTGTTATCAGATCAAATTGAGTTTTTTAAGATTTGGTCTACAATCGGCATATCCCTACTACTACATATTTAAGATTTGGTCTACAATCGGCATATCCCTACTACTACATATTTAACTCGAGGGCTTGTTCCCACATCAGGTGTTTATTTCTACTGCACACTTCTTTCCCTTTACATAATAATAAGTGTGAGTTTGTTTTGTTATCAGATCAAATTGAGTTTTTTAAGATTTGGTCTACAATCGGCATATCCCTACTACTACATATTTAAGATTTGGTCTACAATCGGCATATCCCTACTACTACATATTTAAGATTTGGTCTACAATCGGCATATCCCTACTACTACATATTTAAGATTTGGTCTACAATCGGCATATCCCTACTACTACATATTTAAGATTTGGTCTACAATCGGCATATCCCTACTACTACATATTTAAGATTTGGTCTACAATCGGCATATCCCTACTACTACATATTTAAGATTTGGTCTACAATCGGCATATCCCTACTACTACATATTTAAGATTTGGTCTACAATCGGCATATCCCTACTACTACATATTTAAGATTTGGTCTACAATCGGCATATCCCTACTACTACATATTTAAGATTTGGTCTACAATCGGCATATCCCTACTACTACATATTTAAGATTTGGTCTACAATCGGCATATCCCTACTACTACATATTTAAGATTTGGTCTGCAATCGGCATATCCCTACTACTACATATTTAACTCGAGGGCTTGTTCCCACATCAGGTGTTTATTTCTACTGCACACTTCTTTCCCTTTACATAATAATAAATGTGAGTTTGTTTTGTTATCAGATCAAATTGAGTTTTTTAAGATTTGGTCTACAATCGGCATATCCCTACTACTACATACTTAAGATTTGGTCTACAATCGGCATATCCCTACTACTACATATTTAAGAATTGGTCTACAATCGGCATATCCCTACTACTACATATTTAAGATTTGGTCTACAATCGGCATATCCCTACTACTACATATTTAAGATTTGGTCTTCAATCGGCATATCCCTACTACTACATGTTTAAGATTTGGTCTACAATCGGCATATCCCTACTACTACATATTTAAGATTTGGTATACAATCGGCATATCCCTACTACTACATATTTAAGATTTGGTCTACAATCGACATAACCCTACTACTACATATTTAAGATTTGGTCTACAATCGGCATATCCCTACTACTACATATTTAACTCGAGGGCTTGTTCCCACATCAGGTGTTTATTTCTACTGCACACTTCTTTCCCTTTACATAATAATAAATGTGAGTTTGTTTTGTTATCAGATCAAATTGAGTTTTTTAAGATTTGGTCTACAATCGGCATATCCCTACTACTACATATTTAAGATTTGGTCTACAATCGGCATATCCCTACTACTACATATTTAACTCGAGGGCTTGTTCCCACATCAGGTGTTTATTTCTACTGCACACTTCTTTCCCTTTACATAATAATAAGTGTGAGTTTGTTTTGTTATCAGATCAAATTGAGTTTTTTAAGATTTGGTCTACAATCGGCATATCCCTACTACTACATATTTAAGATTTGGTCTACAATCGGCATATCCCTACTACTACATATTTAAGATTTGGTCTACAATCGGCATATCCCTACTACTACATATTTAACTCGAGGGCTTGTTCCCACATCAGGTGTTTATTTCTACTGCACACTTCTTTCCCTTTACATAATAATAAATGTGAGTTTGTTTTGTTATCAGATCAAATTGAGTTTTTTAAGATTTGGTCTACAATCGGCATATCCCTACTACTACATATTTAAGATTTGGTCTACAATCGGCATATCCCTACTACTACATATTTAAGATTTGGTCTACAATCGGCATATCCCTACTACTACATATTTAAGATTTGGTATACAATCGGCATATCCCTACTACTACATATTTAAGATTTGGTCTACAATCGGCATATCCCTACTACTACATATTTAACTCGAGGGCTTGTTCCCACATCAGGTGTTTATTTCTACTGCACACTTCTTTCCCTTTACATAATAATAAATGTGAGTTTGTTTTGTTATCAGATCAAATTGAGTTTTTTAAGATTTGGTCTACAATCGGCATATCCCTACTACTACATATTTAAGATTTGGTCTACAATCGGCATATCCCTACTACTACATATTTAAGATTTGGTCTACAATCGGCATATCCCTACTACTACATATTTAAGATTTGGTCTACAATCGGCATATCCCTACTACTACATATTTAAGATTTGGTCTACAATCGGCATATCCCTACTACTACATGTTTAAGATTTGGTCTACAATCGGCATATCCCTACTACTACATATTTAAGATTTGGTCTACAATCGGCATATCCCTACTACTACATATTTAAGATTTGGTCTACAATCGGCATATCCCTACTACTACATATTTAAGATTTGGTCTACAATCGGCATATCCCTACTACTACATATTTAAGATTTGGTCTACAATCGGCATATCCCTACTACTACTACATATTTAAGATTTGGTCTACAATCGGCATATCCCTACTACTACATATTTAAGATTTGGTCTACAATCGGCATATCCCTACTACTACATATTTAAGATTTGGTCTACAATCGGCATATCCCTACTACTACATATTTAAGATTTGGTCTACAATCGGCATATCCCTACTACTACATATTTAAGATTTGGTCTGCAATCGGCATATCCCTACTACTACATATTTAACTCGAGGGCTTGTTCCCACATCAGGTGTTTATTTCTACTGCACACTTCTTTCCCTTTACATAATAATAAATGTGAGTTTGTTTTGTTATCAGATCAAATTGAGTTTTTTAAGATTTGGTCTACAATCGGCATATCCCTACTACTACATATTTAAGATTTGGTCTACAATCGGCATATCCCTACTACTACATATTTAAGATTTGGTCTTCAATCGGCATATCCCTACTACTACATGTTTAAGATTTGGTCTACAATCGGCATATCTCTACTACTACATATTTAAGATTTGGTCTACAATCGGCATATCCCTACTACTACATATTTAAGATTTGGTCTACAATCGGCATATCCCTACTACTACATATTTAAGATTTGGTCTACAATCGGCATATCCCTACTACTACATATTTAAGATTTGGTCTACAATCGTCATATCCCTACTACTACATATTTAAGATTTGGTCTACAATCGGCATATCCCTACTACTACATATTTAAGATTTGGTCTACAATCGGCATATCCCTACTACTACATATTTAACATTTGGTCTACAATCGGCATATCCCTACTACTACATATTTAAGATTTGGTCTACAATCGGCATATCCCTACTACTACATATTTAAGATTTGGTCTACAATCGGCATATCCCTACTACTACTACATATTTAAGATTTGGTCTACAATCGGCATATCCCTACTACTACATATTTAACATTTGGTCTACAATCGGCATATCCCTACTACTACATATTTAAGATTTGGTCTACAATCGGCCTATCCCTACTACTACATATTTAAGATTTGGTCTACAATCGGCATATCCCTACTACTACATATTTAAGATTTGGTCTACAATCGGCATATCCCTACTACTACATATTTAAGATTTGGTCTACAATCGGCATATCCCTACTACTACATATTTAAGATTTGGTCTACAATCGGCATATCCCTACTACTACATATTTAAGATTTGGTCTACAATCGACATAACCCTACTACTACATATTTAAGATTTGGTCTACAATCGGCATATCCCTACTACTACATATTTAACTCGAGGGCTTGTTCCCACATCAGGTGTTTATTTCTACTGCACACTTCTGTCCCTTTACATAATAATAAATGTGAGTTTGTTTTGTTATCAGATCAAATTGAGTTTTTTAAGATTTGGTCTACAATCGGCATATCCCTACTACTACATATTTAAGATTTGGTCTACAATCGGCATATCCCTACTACTACATATTTAAGATTTGGTCTACAATCGGCATATCCCTACTACTACATATTTAAGATTTGGTCTACAATCGGCATATCCCTACTACTACATATTTAAGATTTGGTCTACAATCGGCATATCCCTACTACTACATATTTAAGATTTGGTCTACAATCGGCATATCCCTACTACTACATATTTAAGATTTGGTCTACAATCGGCATATCCCT
This sequence comes from Crossaster papposus, assembly GCA_037893245.1. Classification (NCBI taxonomy): domain Eukaryota; kingdom Metazoa; phylum Echinodermata; class Asteroidea; order Velatida; family Solasteridae; genus Crossaster; species Crossaster papposus. The sequence continues at coordinate 83,187 of JBAIAA010001070.1, forward strand.
ACTACTACATATTTAAGATTTGGTCTACAATCGGCATATCCCTACTACTACATATTTAAGATTTGGTCTACAATCGGCATATCCCTACTACTACATATTTAAGATTTGGTCTACAATCGGCATATCCCTACTACTACATATTTAAGATTTGGTCTACAATCGGAATATCCCTACTACTACATATTTAACTCGAGGGCTTGTTCCCACATCAGGTGTTTATTTCTACTGCACACTTCTTTCCCTTTACATAATAATAAATGTGAGTTTGTTTTGTTATCAGATCAAATTGAGTTTTTTAAGATTTGGTCTACAATCGGCATATCCCTACTACTGCATATTTAAGATTTGGTCTACAATCGGCATATCCCTACTACTACATATTTAAGATTTGGTCTACAATCGACATAACCCTACTACTACATATGTAAGATTTGGTCTACAATCGGCATATCCCTACTACTACATATTTAACTCGAGGGCTTGTTCCCACATCAGGTGTTTATTTCTACTGCACACTTCTTTCCCTTTACATAATAATAAATGTGAGTTTGTTTTGTTATCAGATCAAATTGAGTTTTTTAAGATTTGGTCTACAATCGGCATATCCCTACTACTACATATTTAAGATTTGGTCTACAATCGGCATATCCCTACTACTACATATTTAAGATTTGGTCTACAATCGGCATATCCCTACTACTACATATTTAAGATTTGGTCTACAATCGGCATATTCCTACTACTACATATTTAAGATTTGGTCTACAATCGGCATATCCCTACTACTACATATTTAAGATTTGGTCTACAATCGGCATATCCCTACTACTACATATTTAAGATTTGGTCTACAATCGGCATATCCCTACTACTACATATTTAAGATTTGGTCTACAATCGGCATATCCCTACTACTACATATTTAAGATTTGGTCTACAATCGGCATATCCCTACTACTACATATTTAAGATTTGGTCTACAATCGGCATATCCCTACTACTACATATTTAAGATTTGGTCTACAATCGGAATATCCCTACTACTACATATTTAACTCGAGGGCTTGTTCCCACATCAGGTGTTTATTTCTACTGCACACTTCTTTCCCTTTACATAATAATAAATGTGAGTTTGTTTTGTTATCAGATCAAATTGAGTTTTTTAAGATTTGGTCTACAATCGGCATATCCCTACTACTACATATTTAAGATTTGGTATACAATCGGCATATCCCTACTACTACATATTTAAGATTTGGTCTACAATCGACATAACCCTACTACTACATATTTAAGATTTGGTCTACAATCGGCATATCCCTACTACTACATATTTAACTCGAGGGCTTGTTCCCACATCAGGTGTTTATTTCTACTGCACACTTCTTTCCCTTTACATAATAATAAATGTGAGTTTGTTTTGTTATCAGATCAAATTGAGTTTTTTAAGATTTGGTCTACAATCGGCATATCCCTACTACTACATATTTAAGATTTGGTCTACAATCGGCATATCCCTACTACTACATATTTAACTCGAGGGCTTGTTCCCACATCAGGTGTTTATTTCTACTGCACACTTCTTTCCCTTTACATAATAATAAATGTGAGTTTGTTTTGTTATCAGATCAAATTGAGTTTTTTAAGATTTGGTCTACAATCGGCATATCCCTACTACTACATATTTAAGATTTGGTCTACAATCGGCATATCCCTACTACTACATATTTAAGATTTGGTCTACAATCGGCATATCCCTACTACTACATATTTAACTCGAGGGCTTGTTCCCACATCAGGTGTTTATTTCTACTGCACACTTCTTTCCCTTTACATAATAATAAATGTGAGTTTGTTTTGTTATCAGATCAAATTGAGTTTTTTAAGATTTGGTCTACAATCGGCATATCCCTACTACTACATATTTAAGATTTGGTCTACAATCGGCATATCCCTACTACTACATATTTAAGATTTGGTCTACAATCGGCATATCCCTACTACTACATATTTAAGATTTGGTCTACAATCGGCATATCCCTACTACTACATATTTAAGATTTGGTCTACAATCGGCATATCCCTACTACTACATGTTTAAGATTTGGTCTACAATCGGCATATCCCTACTACTACATATTTAAGATTTGGTCTACAATCGGCATATCCCTACTACTACATATTTAAGATTTGGTCTACAATCGGCATATCCCTACTACTACATATTTAAGATTTGGTCTACAATCGGCATATCCCTACTACTACATATTTAAGATTTGGTCTACAATCGTCATATCCCTACTACTACATATTTAAGATTTGGTCTACAATCGGCATATCCCTACTACTACATATTTAAGATTTGGTCTACAATCGGCATATCCCTACTACTACATATTTAAGATTTGGTCTACAATCGGCATATCCCTACTACTACATATTTAAGATTTGGTCTACAATCGGCATATCCCTACTACTACATATTTAAGATTTGGTCTACAATCGGCATATCCCTACTACTACATATTTAAGATTTGGTCTACAATCGGCATATCCCTACTACTACATATTTAACATTTGGTCTACAATCGGCATATCCCTACTACTACATATTTAAGATTTGGTCTACAATCGGCCTATCCCTACTACTACATATTTAAGATTTGGTCTACAATCGGCATATCCCTACTACTACATATTTAAGATTTGGTCTACAATCGGCATATCCCTACTACTACATATTTAAGATTTGGTCTACAATCGGCATATCCCTACTACTACATATTTAAGATTTGGTCTACAATCGACATAACCCTACTACTACATATTTAAGATTTGGTCTACAATCGGCATATCCCTACTACTACATATTTAACTCGAGGGCTTGTTCCCACATCAGGTGTTTATTTCTACTGCACACTTCTTTCCCTTTACATAATAATAAATGTGAGTTTGTTTTGTTATCAGATCAAATTGAGTTTTTTAAGATTTGGTCTACAATCGGCATATCCCTACTACTACATATTTAAGATTTGGTCTACAATCGGCATATCCCTACTACTACATATTTAAGATTTGGTCTACAATCGGCATATCCCTACTACTACATATTTAAGATTTGGTCTACAATCGGCATATCCCTACTACTACATATTTAAGATTTGGTCTACAATCGGCATATCCCTACTACTACATATTTAAGATTTGGTCTACAATCGGCATATCCCTACTACTACATATTTAAGATTTGGTCTACAATCGGCATATCCCTACTACTACATATTTAAGATTTGGTCTACAATCGGCATATCCCTACTACTACATATTTAAGATTTGGTCTACAATCGGCATATCCCTACTACTACATATTTAAGATTTGGTCTACAATCGGCATATCCCTACTACTACATATTTAAGATTTGGTCTACAATCGGAATATCCCTACTACTACATATTTAACTCGAGGGCTTGTTCCCACATCAGGTGTTTATTTCTACTGCACACTTCTTTCCCTTTACATAATAATAAATGTGAGTTTGTTTTGTTATCAGATCAAATTGAGTTTTTTAAGATTTGGTCTACAATCGGCATATCCCTACTACTACATATTTAAGATTTTGTATACAATCGGCATATCCCTACTACTACATATTTAAGATTTGGTCTACAATCGACATAACCCTACTACTACATATTTAAGATTTGGTCTACAATCGGCATATCCCTACTACTACATATTTAACTCGAGGGCTTGTTCCCACATCAGGTGTTTATTTCTACTGCACACTTCTTTCCCTTTACATAATAATAAATGTGAGTTTGTTTTGTTATCAGATCAAATTGAGTTTTTTAAGATTTGGTCTACAATCGGCATATCCCTACTACTACATATTTAAGATTTGGTCTACAATCGGCATATCCCTACTACTACATATTTAAGATTTGGTCTACAATCGGCATATCCCTACTACTACATATTTAAGATTTGGTCTACAATCGGCATATCCCTACTACTACATATTTAAGATTTGGTCTACAATCGGCATATCCCTACTACTACATATTTAAGATTTGGTCTACAATCGGCCTATCCCTACTACTACATATTTAAGATTTGGTCTACAATCGGCATATCCCTACTACTACATATTTAAGATTTGGTCTACAATCGGCATATCCCTACTACTACATATTTAAGATTTGGTCTACAATCGGCATATCCCTACTACTACATATTTAAGATTTGGTCTACAATCGGCATATCCCTACTACTACATATTTAAGATTTGGTCTACAATCGACATAACCCTACTACTACATATTTAAGATTTGGTCTACAATCGGCATATCCCTACTACTACATATTTAACTCGAGGGCTTGTTCCCACATCAGGTGTTTATTTCTACTGCACACTTCTTTCCCTTTACATAATAATAAATGTGAGTTTGTTTTGTTATCAGATCAAATTGAGTTTTTTAAGATTTGGTCTACAATCGGCATATCCCTACTACTACATATTTAAGATTTGGTCTACAATCGGCATATCCCTACTACTACATATTTAAGATTTGGTCTACAATCGGCATATCCCTACTACTACATATTTAAGATTTGGTCTACAATCGGCATATCCCTACTACTACATATTTAAGATTTGGTCTACAATCGGCATATCCCTACTACTACATATTTAAGATTTGGTCTACAATCGGCATATCCCTACTACTACATATTTAAGATTTGGTCTACAATCGGCATATCCCTACTACTACATATTTAAGATTTGGTCTACAATCGGCATATCCCTACTACTACATATTTAAGATTTGGTCTACAATCGGCATATCCCTACTACTACATATTTAAGATTTGGTCTACAATCGGCATATCCCTACTACTACATATTTAAGATTTGGTCTACAATCGGCATATCCCTACTACTACATATTTAAGATTTGGTCTACAATCGGCATATCCCTACTACTACATATTTAAGATTTGGTCTACAATCGGCATATCCCTACTACTACATATTTAAGATTTGGTCTACAATCGGAATATCCCTACTACTACATATTTAACTCGAGGGCTTGTTCCCACATCAGGTGTTTATTTCTACTGCACACTTCTTTCCCTTTACATAATAATAAATGTGAGTTTGTTTTGTTATCAGATCAAATTGAGTTTTTTAAGATTTGGTCTACAATCGGCATATCCCTACTACTACATATTTAAGATTTGGTATACAATCGGCATATCCCTACTACTACATATTTAAGATTTGGTCTACAATCGACATAACCCTACTACTACATATTTAAGATTTGGTCTACAATCGGCATATCCCTACTACTACATATTTAACTCGAGGGCTTGTTCCCACATCAGGTGTTTATTTCTACTGCACACTTCTTTCCCTTTACATAATAATAAATGTGAGTTTGTTTTGTTATCAGATCAAATTGAGTTTTTTAAGATTTGGTCTACAATCGGCATATCCCTACTACTACATATTTAAGATTTGGTCTACAATCGGCATATCCCTACTACTACATATTTAAGATTTGGTCTACAATCGGCATATCCCTACTACTACATATTTAAGATTTGGTCTACAATCGGCATATCCCTACTACTACATATTTAAGATTTGGTCTACAATCGGCATATCCCTACTACTACATGTTTAAGATTTGGTCTACAATCGGCATATCCCTACTACTACATATTTAAGATTTGGTCTACAATCGGCATATCCCTACTACTACATATTTAAGATTTGGTCTACAATCGGCATATCCCTACTACTACTACATATTTAAGATTTGGTCTACAATCGGCATATCCCTACTACTACATATTTAAGATTTGGTCTACAATCGGCATATCCCTACTACTACATATTTAAGATTTGGTCTACAATCGGCATATCCCTACTACTACATATTTAAGATTTGGTCTACAATCGGCATATCCCTACTACTACATATTTAAGATTTGGTCTACAATCGGCATATCCCTACTACTACATTTTTAAGATTTGGTCTACAATCGGCATATCCCTACTACTACATATTTAAGATTTGGTCTGCAATCGGCATATCCCTACTACTACATATTTAACTCGAGGGCTTGTTCCCACATCAGGTGTTTATTTCTACTGCACACTTCTTTCCCTTTACATAATAATAAATGTGAGTTTGTTTTGTTATCAGATCAAATTGAGTTTTTTAAGATTTGGTCTACAATCGGCATATCCCTACTACTACATATTTAAGATTTGGTCTACAATCGGCATATCCCTACTACTACATATTTAAGAATTGGTCTACAATCGGCATATCCCTACTACTACATATTTAAGATTTGGTCTACAATCGGTATATCCCTACTACTACATATTTAAGATTTGGTCTTCAATCGGCATATCCCTACTACTACATGTTTAAGATTTGGTCTACAATCGGCATATCCCTACTACTACATATTTAAGATTTGGTCTACAATCGGCATATCCCTACTACTACATATTTAAGATTTGGTCTACAATCGGCATATCCCTACTACTACATATTTAAGATTTGGTCTACAATCGGCATATCCCTACTACTACATATTTAAGATTTGGTCTACAATCGGCATATCCCTACTACTACATATTTAAGATTTGGTCTACAATCGGCATATCCCTACTACTACAAATTTAAGATTTGGTCTACAATCGGCATATCCCTACTACTACATATTTAAGATTTGGTCTACAATCGGCATATCCCTACTACTACATATTTAAGATTTGGTCTACAATCGGCATATCCCTACTACTACATATTTAAGATTTGGTCTACAATCGGCATATCCCTACTACTACATATTTAAGATTTGGTCTACAATCGGCATATCCCTACTACTACATATTTAAGATTTGGTCTACAATCGTCATATCCCTACTACTACATATTTAAGATTTGGTCTACAATCGGCATATCCCTACTACTACATATTTAAGATTTGGTCTACAATCGGCATATCCCTACTACTACATATTTAAGATTTGGTCTACAATCGGCATATCCCTACTACTACATATTTAAGATTTGGTCTACAATCGGCATATCCCTACTACTACATATTTAAGATTTGGTCTACAATCGGCATATCCCTACTACTACATATTTAAGATTTGGTCTACAATCGGCATATCCCTACTACTACATATTTAACTCGAGGGCTTGTTCCCACATCAGGTGTTTATTTATACTGCACACTTCTTTCCCTTTACATATTTAACTCGAGGGCTACAATCGGCATATCCCTACTACTACTACATATTTAAGATTTGGTCTACAATCGGCATATCCCTACTACTACATATTTAAGATTTGGTCTACAATCGGCATATCCCTACTACTACATATTTAAGATGTGGTCTACAATCGGCATATCCCTACTACTACATATTTAATATTTGGTCTACAATCGGCATATCCCTACTAATACATATTTAAGATTTGGTTTACAATCGGCATATCCCTACTACTACATATTTAAGATTTGGTCTACAATCGGCATATCCCTACTACTACATATTTAACTCGAGGGCTTGTTCCCACATCAGGTGTTTATTTCTACTGCACACTTCTTTCCCTTTACATATTTAACTCGAGGGCTTGTTCCCACATCAGGTGTTTATTTCTACTGCACACTTCTTTCCCTTTACATAATAATAAATGTGAGTTTTTTTGTTATCAGATCAAATTGAGTTTTTTAAGATTTGGTCTACAATCGGCATATCCCTACTACTACATATTTAACTCGAGGGCTTGTTCCCACATCAGGTGTTTATTTATACTGCATACTTCTTTCCCTTTACATATTTAACTTGAGGGCTTGTTCCGACATCAGGTGTTTATTTCTACTGCACACTTCTTTCCCTTTACATATTTAACTCGAGGGCTTGTTCCGACATCAGGTGTTTATTTCTACTGCACACTTATTTCCCTTTACATAATAATAAATGTGAGTTTTTTTGTTATCAGATCAAATTGAGTTTTTTAAGATTTGGTCTACAATCGGCATATCCCTACTACTACATATTTAACTCGAGGGCTTGTTCCCACATCAGGTGTTTATTTCTACTGCACACTTCTTTCCCTTTACATATTTAACTCGAGGGCTTGATCCCACATCAGGTGTTTATTTCTACTGCACACTTCTTTCCCTTTACATAATAATAAATGTGAGTTTTTTTTGTTATCAGATCAAATTGAGTTTTTTTAAGATTTGGTATACAATCGGCATATCCCTACTACTACATATTTAACTCGAGGGCTTGTTCCCACATCAGGTGTTTATTTCTACTGCACACTTCTTTCCCTTTACATATTTAACTCGAGGGCTTGTTCCCACATCAGGTGTTTATTTCTACTGCACACTTCTTTCCCTTTACATAATAATACATGTGAGTTTGTTTTGTTATCAGATCAAATTGAGTTTTTAAGATTTGGTCTACAATCGGCATATCCCTACTACTACATATTTAACTCGAGGGCTTGTTCCCACATCAGGTGTTTATTTCTACTGCACACTTCTTTGCCTTTACATATTTAACTCGAGGGCTTGTTCCCACATCAGGTGTTTATTTCTACTGCACACTTCTTTCCCTTTACATATTCAACTCGAGGGCTTGTTCCGACATCAGGTGTTTATTTCTACTGCACACTTCTTTCCCTTTACATAATAATAAATGTGAGTTTTTTTGTTATCAGATCAAATTGAGTTTTTTAAGATTTGGTCTACAATCGGCATATCCCTACTACTACATATTTAACTCGAGGGCTTGTTCCCACATCAGGTGTTTATTTCTACTGCACACTTCTTTCCCTTTACATATTTAACTCGAGGGCTTGTTCCCACATCAGGTGTTTATTTCTACTGCACACTTCTTTCCCTTTACATAATAATACATGTGAGTTTGTTTTGTTATCAGATCAAATTGAGTTTTTAAGATTTGGTCTACAATCGGCATATCCCTACTACTACATATTTAACTCGAGGGCTTGTTCCCACATCAGGTGTTTATTTCTACTGCACACTTCTTTGCCTTTACATATTTAACTCGAGGGCTTGTTCCCACATCAGGTGTTTATTTCTACTGCACACTTCTTTCCCTTTACATATTCAACTCGAGGGCTTGTTCCGACATCAGGTGTTTATTTCTACTGCACACTTCTTTCCCTTTACATATTTAACTCGAGGTATTGTTCCGAAATCAGGTATTTATTTCTACTGCACACTTCTTTCTCTTTACATAATAATAAATGTGAGTTTTTTTGTTATCAGATCAAATTGAGTTTTTTGAGATTTGGTCTACAATCGGCATATCCCTACTACTACATATTTAACTCGAGGGCTTGTTCCCACATCAGGTGTTTATTTCTACTGCACACTTCTTTCCCTTTACATATTTAACTCGAGGGCTTGTTCCCACATCAGGTGTTTTTTTCTACTGCACACTTCTTTCCCTTTACATAATAATAAATGTGAGTTTTTTTGTTATCAGATCAAATTGAGTTTTTTAAGATTTGGTCTACAATCGGCATATCCCTACTACTACATATTTAACTCGAGGGCTTGTTCCCACATCAGGTGTTTATTTCTACTGCATACTTCTTTCCCTTTACATATTTAACTCGAGGGCTTGTTCCCACATCAGGTGTTTATTTCTACTGCACACTTCTTTCCCTTTACATAATAATACATGTGAGTTTTTTTGTTATCAGATCAAATTGAGTTTTTTAAGATTTGGTCTACAATCGGCATATCCCTACTACTACATATTTAACTCGAGGGCTTGTTCCCACATCAGGTGTTTATTTCTACTGCACACTTCTTTCCCTTTACATATTTAACTCGAGGGCTTGTTCCCACATCAGGTGTTTATTTCTACTGCACACTTCTTTCCCTTTACATAAGAATACATGTGAGGTTTTTTTGTTATCAGATCAAATTGAGTTTTTTAAGATTTGGTCTACAATCGGCATATCCCTACTACTACATATTTAACTCGAGGGCTTGTTCCCACATCAGGTGTTTATTTCTACTGCACACTTCTTTCCCTTTACATATTTAACTCGAGGGCTTGTTCCCACATCAGGTGTTTATTTCTACTGCACACTTCTTTCCCTTTACATATTTAACTCGAGGGCTTGTTCCGACATCAGGTGTTTATTTCTACTGCACATTTCTTTCCCTTTACATATTTAACTCGAGGGCTTGTTCCGAAATCAGGTGTTTATTTCTACTGCACACTTCTTTTCCTTTACATAATAATAAATGTGAGTTTTTTTGTTATCAGATCAAATTGAGTTTTTTGAGATTTGGTCTACAATCGGCATATCCCTACTACTACATATTTAACTCGAGGGCTTGTTCCCACATCAGGTGTTTATTTCTACTGCACACTTCTTTCCCTTTACATATTTAACTCGAGGGCCTGTTCCCACATCAGGTGTTTATTTCTACTGCACACTTCTTTCCCTTTACATATTTAACTTGAGGGCTTGTTCCGACATCAGGTGTTTATTTCTACTGCACACTTCTTTCCCTTTACATATTTAACTAGAGGGCTTGTTCCGACATCAGGTGTTTATTTCTACTGCACACTTCTTTCCCTTTACATAATAATAAATGTGAGTTTTGTTGTTATCAGATCAAATTGAGTTTTTTAAGATTTGGTCTACAATCGGCATATCCCTACTACTACATATTTAACTCGAGGGCTTGTTCACACATCAGGTGTTTATTTCTACTGCACACTTCTTTCCCTTTACATAATAATACATGTGAGGTTTTTTTGTTATCAGATCAAATTGAGTTTTTTAAGATTTGGTCTACAATCGGCATAACCCTACTACTACATATTTAACTCGAGGGCTTGTTCCCACATCAGGTGTTAATTTCTACTGCACACTTCTTTCCCTTTACATAATAATAAATGTTAGTTTTTTTTGTTATCAGATCAAATTGAGTTTTTTAAGATTTGGTCTACAATCGGCATATCCCTACTGCTACATATTTAACTCGAGGGCTTGTTCCCACATCAGGTGTTTATTTCTACTGCACACTTCTTTCCCTTTACATATTTAACTCGAGGGCTTGTTCCCACATCAGGTGTTTATTTCTACTGCACACTTCTTTCCCTTTACATAATAATACATGTGAGGTTTTTTTGTTATCAGATCAAATTGAGTTTTTTAAGATTTGGTCTACAATCGGCATATCCCTACTACTACATATTTAACTCGAGGGCTTGTTCACACATCAGGTGTTTATTTCTACTGCACACTTCTTTCCCTTTACATAATAATACATGTGAGGTTTTTTTGTTATCAGATCAAATTGAGTTTTTTAAGATTTGGTCTACAATCGGCATAACCCTACTACTACATATTTAACTCGAGGGCTTGTTCCCACATCAGGTGTTAATTTCTACTGCACACTTCTTTCCCTTTACATAATAATAAATGTTAGTTTTTTTTGTTATCAGATCAAATTGAGTTTTTTAAGATTTGGTCTACAATCGGCATATCCCTACTGCTACATATTTAACTCGAGGGCTTGTTCCCACATCAGGTGTTTATTTCTACTGCACACTTCTTTCCCTTTACATATTTAACTCGAGGGCTTGTTCCCACATCAGGTGTTTATTTCTACTGCACACTTATTTCCCTTTACATAATAATACATGTGAGGTTTTTTTGTTATCAGATCAAATTGAGTTTTTTAAGATTTGGTCTACAATCGGCATAACCCTACTACTACATATTTAACTCGAGGGCTTGTTCCCACATCAGGTGTTTATTTCTACTGCACACTTCTTTCCCTTTACATATTTAACTCGAGGGCTTGTTCCCACATCAGGTGTTTATTTCTACTGCACACTTCTTTCCCTTTACATATTTAACTCGAGGGCTTGTTCCGACATCAGGTGTTTATTTCTACTGCACACTTCTTTCCCTTTACATATTTAACTCGAGGTATTGTTCCGAAATCAGGTATTTATTTCTACTGCACACTTCTTTCCCTTTACATAATAATAAATGTGAGTTTTTTTGTTATCAGATCAAATTGAGTTTTTTGAGATTTGGTCTACAATCGGCATATCCCTACTAATACATATTTAACTCGAGGGCTTGTTCCCACATCAGGTGTTTATTTCTACTGCACACTTCTTTCCCTTTTCATATTTAACTCGAGGGCTTGTTCCGACATCAGGTGTTTATTTCTACTGCACACTTCTTTCCCTTTACATAATAATAAATGTGAGTTTTTTTGTTATCAGATCAAATTGAGTTTTTTAAGATTTGGTCTACAATCGGCATATCCCTACTACTACATATTTAACTCGAGGGCTTGTTCCCACATCAGGTGTTTATTTCTACTGCACACTTCTTTCCCTTTACATATTTAACTCGAGGGCTTGTTCCCACATCAGGTGTTTATTTCTACTGCACACTTCTTTCCCTTTACATAATAATACATGTGAGTTTTTTTTGTTATCAGATCAAATTGAGTTTTTTAAGATTTGGTCTACAATCGGCATATCCCTACTGCTACATATTTAACTCGAGGGCTTGTTCCCACATCAGGTGTTTATTTCTACTGCACACTTCTTTCCCTTTACATATTTAACTCGAGGGCTTGTTCCCACATCAGGTGTTTATTTCTACTGCACACTTATTTCCCTTTACATAATAATACATGTGAGGTTTTTTTGTTATCAGATCAAATTGAGTTTTTTAAGATTTGGTCTACAATCGGCATATCCCTACTGCTACATATTTAACTCGAGGGCTTGTTCCCACATCAGGTGTTTATTTCTACTGCACACTTCTTTCCCTTTACATATTTAACTCGAGGGCTTGTTCCCACATCAGGTGTTTATTTCTACTGCACACTTATTTCCCTTTACATATTTAACTCGAGGGCTTGTTCCGACATCAGGTGTTTATTTCTACTGCACACTTCTTTCCCTTTACATATTTAACTCGAGGTATTGTTCCGAAATCAGGTATTTATTTCTACTGCACACTTCTTTCCCTTTACATAATAATAAATGTGAGTTTTTTTGTTATCAGATCAAATTGAGTTTTTTGAGATTTGGTCTACAATCGGCATATCCCTACTAATACATATTTAACTCGAGGGCTTGTTCCCACATCAGGTGTTTATTTCTACTGCACACATCTTTCCCTTTACATATTTAACTCGAGGGCTTGTTCCGACATCAGGTGTTTATTTCTACTGCACACTTCTTTCCCTTTACATAATAATAAATGTGAGTTTGTTTGTTATCAGATCAAATTGAGTTTTTTAAGATTTGGTCTACAATCGGCATATCCCTACTAATACATATTTAACTCGAGGGCTTGTTCCCACATCAGGTGTTTATTTCTACTGCACACATCTTTCCCTTTACATATTTAACTCGAGGGCTTGTTCCGACATCAGGTGTTTATTTCTACTGCACACTTCTTTCCCTTAACATAATAATAAATGTGAGTTTTTTTTGTTATCCGATCAAATTGAGTTTTTTAAGATTTGGTCTACAATCGGCATATCCCTACTACTACATATTTAACTCGAGGGCTTGTTCCCACATCAGGTGTTTATTTCTACTGCACACTTCTTTCCCTTGACATATTTAACTCGAGGGCTTGTTCCCACATCAGGTGTTTATTTCTACTGCACACTTCTTTCCCTTTACATAATAATAAATGTGAGTTTTTGTTGTTATCAGATCAAATTGAGTTTTTTAAGATTTGGTCTACAATTGGCATATCCCTACTACTACATATTTAACTCCAGGGCTTGTTCCCACATCAGGTGTTTATTTCTACTGCACACTTCTTTCCCTTTACATATTTAACTCGAGGGCTTGTTCCCACATCATGTGTTTATTTCTACTGCACACTTCTTTCCCTTTACATAATAATAAATGTGAGTTTTTTTTGTTATCAGATCAAATTGAGTTTTTTAAGATTTGGTCTACAATCGGCATATCCCTACTACTACATATTTAACTCGAGGGCTTGTTCCCACATCAGGTGTTTATTTCTACTGCACACTTCTTTTCCTTTTCATATTTAACTCGAGGGCTTGTTCCGACATCAGGTGTTTATTTCTACTGCACACTTCTTTCCCTTTACATAATAATAAATGTGAGTTTTTTTGTTATCAGATCAAATTGAGTTTTTTAAGATTTGGTCTACAATCGGCATATCCCTACTACTACATATTTAACTCGAGGGCTTGTTCCCACATCAGGTGTTTATTTCTACTGCACACTTCTTTCCCTTTACATATTTAACTCGAGGGCTTGTTCCCACATCAGGTGTTTATTTCTACTGCACACTTCTTTCCCTTTACATAATAATACATGTGAGTTTTTTTTGTTATCAGATCAAATTGAGTTTTTTAAGATTTGGTCTACAATCGGCATATCCCTACTGCTACATATTTAACTCGAGGGCTTGTTCCCACATCAGGTGTTTATTTCTACTGCACACTTCTTTCCCTTTACATATTTAACTCGAGGGCTTGTTCCCACATCAGGTGTTTATTTCTACTGCACACTTATTTCCCTTTACATAATAATACATGTGAGGTTTTTTTGTTATCAGATCAAATTGAGTTTTTTAAGATTTGGTCTACAATCGGCATAACTCTACTACTACATATTTAACTCTAGGGCTTGTTCCCACATCAGGTGTTTATTTCTACTGCACACTTCTTTCCCTTTACATATTTAACTCGAGGGCTTGTTCCCACATCAGGTGTTTATTTCTACTGCACACTTCTTTCCCTTTACATATTTAACTCGAGGGCTTGTTCCGACATCAGGTGTTTATTTCTACTGCACACTTCTTTCCCTTTACATATTTAACTCGAGGTATTGTTCCGAAATCAGGTATTTATTTCTACTGCACACTTCTTTCCCTTTACATAATAATAAATGTGAGTTTTTTTGTTATCAGATCAAATTGAGTTTTTTGAGATTTGGTCTACAATCGGCATATCCCTACTAATACATATTTAACTCGAGGGCTTGTTCCCACATCAGGTGTTTATTTCTACTGCACACATCTTTCCCTTTACATATTTAACTCGAGGGCTTGTTCCGACTTCAGGTGTTTATTTCTACTGCACACTTCTTTCCCTTTACATATTTAACTCGAGGGCTTGTTCCCACATCAGGTGTTTATTTCTACTGCACACTTCTTTCCCTTTACATAATAATAAATGTGAGTTTTTTTGTTATCAGATCAAATTGAGTTTTTTAAGATTTGGTCTACAATCGGCATATCCCTACTACTACATATTTAACTCGAGGGCTTGTTCCCACATCAGGTGTTTATTTCTACTGCACACTTCTTTCCCTTTACATATTTAACTCGAGGGCTTGTTCCCACATCAGGTGTTTATTTCTACTGCACACTTCTTTCCCTTTACATAATAATACATGTGAGTTTTTTTTGTTATCAGATCAAATTGAGTTTTTTAAGATTTGGTCTACAATCGGCATATCCCTACTGCTACATATTTAACTCGAGGGCTTGTTCCCACATCAGGTGTTTATTTCTACTGCACACTTCTTTCCCTTTACATATTTAACTCGAGGGCTTGTTCCCACATCAGGTGTTTATTTCTACTGCACACTTATTTCCCTTTACATAATAATACATGTGAGGTTTTTTTGTTATCAGATCAAATTGAGTTGTTTAAGATTTGGTCTACAATCGGCATAACCCTACTACTACATATTTAACTCTAGGGCTTGTTCCCACATCAGGTGTTTATTTCTACTGCACACTTCTTTCCCTTTACATATTTAACTCGAGGGCTTGTTCCCACATCAGGTGTTTATTTCTACTGCACACTTCTTTCCCTTTACATATTTAACTCGAGGGCTTGTTCCGACATCAGGTGTTTATTTCTACTGCACACTTCTTTCCCTTTACATATTTAACTCGAGGTATTGTTCCGAAATCAGGTATTTATTTCTACTGCACACTTCTTTCCCTTTACATAATAATAAATGTGAGTTTTTTTGTTATCAGATCAAATTGAGTTTTTTGAGATTTGGTCTACAATCGGCATATCCCTACTAATACATATTTAACTCGAGGGCTTGTTCCCACATCAGGTGTTTATTTCTACTGCACACATCTTTCCCTTTACATATTTAACTCGAGGGCTTGTTCCGACATCAGGTGTTTATTTCTACTGCACACTACTTTCCCTTTACATAATAATAAATGTGAGTTTTTTTTGTTATCCGATCAAATTGAGTTTTTTAAGATTTGGTCTACAATCGGCATATCCCTACTACTACATATTTAACTCGAGGGCTTGTTCCCACATCAGGTGTTTATTTCTACTGCACACTTCTTTCCCTTGACATATTTAACTCGAGGGCTTGTTCCCACATCAGGTGTTTATTTCTACTGCACACTTCTTTCCCTTTACATAATAATAAATGTGAGTTTTTTTTGTTATCAGATCAAATTGAGTTTTTTAAGATTTGGTCTACAATTGGCATATCCCTACTACTACATATTTAACTCCAGGGCTTGTTCCCACATCAGGTGTTTATTTCTACTGCACACTTCTTTCCCTTTACATATTTAACTCGAGGGCTTGTTCCGACATCAGGTGTTTATTTCTACTGCACACTTCTTTCCCTTTACATGTTTAACTCGATGGCTTGTTCCCACATCAGGTGTTTATTTCTACTGCACACTTCTTTCCCTTTACATATTTAACTCGAGGGCTTGTTCCGACATCAGGTGTTTATTTCTACTGCACACTTATTTCCCTTTACATATTTAACTCGAGGGCTTGTTCCGACTTCAGGTGTTTATTTCTACTGCACACTTCTTTCCCTTTACATATTTAACTCGAGGGCTTGTTCCCACATCAGGTGTTTATTTCTACTGCACACATCTTTCCCTTTACATATTTAACTCGAGGGCTTGTTCCGACATCAGGTGTTTATTTCTACTGCACACTACTTTCCCTTAACATAATAATAAATGTGAGTTTTTTTTGTTATCCGATCAAATTGAGTTTTTTAAGATTTGGTCTACAATCGGCATATCCCTACTACTACATATTTAACTCGAGGGCTTGTTCCCACATCAGGTGTTTATTTCTACTGCACACTTCTTTCCCTTGACATATTTAACTCGAGGGCTTGTTCCCACATCAGGTGTTTATTTCTACTGCACACTTCTTTCCCTTTACATAATAATAAATGTGAGTTTTTTTTGTTATCAGATCAAATTGAGTTTTTTAAGATTTGGTCTACAATTGGCATATCCCTACTACTACATATTTAACTCCAGGGCTTGTTCCCACATCAGGTGTTTATTTCTACTGCACACTTCTTTCCCTTTACATATTTAACTCGAGGGCTTGTTCCGACATCAGGTGTTTATTTCTACTGCACACTTCTTTCCCTTTACATGTTTAACTCGATGGCTTGTTCCCACATCAGGTGTTTATTTCTACTGCACACTTCTTTCCCTTTACATATTTAACTCGAGGGCTTGTTCCGACATCAGGTGTTTATTTCTACTGCACACTTATTTCCCTTTACATATTTAACTCGAGGGCTTGTTCCGACTTCAGGTGTTTATTTCTACTGCACACTTCTTTCCCTTTACATATTTAACTCGAGGGCTTGTTCCCACATCAGGTGTTTATTTCTACTGCACACATCTTTCCCTTTACATATTTAACTCGAGGGCTTGTTCCGACATCAGGTGTTTATTTCTACTGCACACTACTTTCCCTTAACATAATAATAAATGTGAGTTTTTTTTGTTATCCGATCAAATTGAGTTTTTTAAGATTTGGTCTACAATCGGCATATCCCTACTACTACATATTTAACTCGAGGGCTTGTTCCCACATCAGGTGTTTATTTCTACTGCACACTTCTTTCCCTTGACATATTTAACTCGAGGGCTTGTTCCCACATCAGGTGTTTATTTCTACTGCACACTTCTTTCCCTTTACATAATAATAAATGTGAGTTTTTGTTGTTATCAGATCAAATTGAGTTTTTTAAGATTTGGTCTACAATTGGCATATCCCTACTACTACATATTTAACTCCAGGGCTTGTTCCCACATCAGGTGTTTATTTCTACTGCACACTTCTTTCCCTTTACATATTTAACTCGAGGGCTTGTTCCGACATCAGGTGTTTATTTCTACTGCACACTTCTTTCCCTTTACATGTTTAACTCGATGGCTTGTTCCCACATCAGGTGTTTATTTCTACTGCACACTTCTTTCCCTTTACATATTTAACTCGAGGGCTTGTTCCGACATCAGGTGTTTATTTCTACTGCACACTTATTTCCCTTTACATATTTAACTCGAGGGCTTGTTCCGACTTCAGGTGTTTATTTCTACTGCACACTTCTTTCCCTTTACATATTTAACTCGAGGGCTTGTTCCCACATCAGGTGTTTATTTCTACTGCACACTTCTTTCCCTTTACATAATAATAAATGTGAGTTTTTTTGTTATCAGATCAAATTGAGTTTTTTAAGATTTGGTCTACAATCGGCATATCCCTACTACTACATATTTAACTCGAGGGCTTGTTCCCACATCAGGTGTTTATTTCTAGTGCACACTTCTTTCCCTTTACATATTTAACTCGAGGGCTTGTTCCCACATCAGGTGTTTATTTCTACTGCACACTTCTTTCCCTTTACATAATAATACATGTGAGTTTTTTTTGTTATCAGATCAAATTGAGTTTTTTAAGATTTGGTCTACAATCGGCATATCCCTACTGCTACATATTTAACTCGAGGGCTTGTTCCCACATCAGGTGTTTATTTCTACTGCACACTTCTTTCCCTTTACATATTTAACTCGAGGGCTTGTTCCCACATCAGGTGTTTATTTCTACTGCACACTTATTTCCCTTTACATAATAATACATGTGAGGTTTTTTTGTTATCAGATCAAATTGAGTTTTTTAAGATTTGGTCTACAATCGGCATAACCCTACTACTACATATTTAACTCGAGGGCTTGTTCCCACATCAGGTGTTTATTTCTAATGCACACTTCTTTCCCTTTACATATTTAACTCGAGGGCTTGTTCCCACATCAGGTGTTTATTTCTACTGCACACTTCTTTCCCTTTACATATTTAACTCGAGGGCTTGTTCCCACATCAGGTGTTTATTTCTACTGCACACATCTTTCCCTTTACATATTTAACTCGAGGGCTTGTTCCGACATCAGGTGTTTATTTCTACTGCACACTACTTTCCCTTAACATAATAATAAATGTGAGTTTTTGTTGTTATCCGATCAAATTGAGTTTTTTAAGATTTGGTCTACAATCGGCATATCCCTACTACTACATATTTAACTCGAGGGCTTGTTCCCACATCAGGTGTTTATTTCTACTGCACACTTCTTTCCCTTGACATATTTAACTCGAGGGCTTGTTCCCACATCAGGTGTTTATTTCTACTGCACACTTCTTTCCCTTTACATAATAATAAATGTGAGTTTTTGTTGTTATCAGATCAAATTGAGTTTTTTAAGATTTGGTCTACAATTGGCATATCCCTACTACTACATATTTAACTCCAGGGCTTGTTCCCACATCAGGTGTTTATTTCTACTGCACACTTCTTTCCCTTTACATATTTAACTCGAGGGCTTGTTCCGACATCAGGTGTTTATTTCTACTGCACACTTCTTTCCCTTTACATGTTTAACTCGATGGCTTGTTCCCACATCAGGTGTTTATTTCTACTGCACACTTCTTTCCCTTTACATATTTAACTCGAGGGCTTGTTCCGACATCAGGTGTTTATTTCTACTGCACACTTATTTCCCTTTACATATTTAACTCGAGGGCTTGTTCCGACTTCAGGTGTTTATTTCTACTGCACACTTCTTTCCCTTTACATATTTAACTCGAGGGCTTGTTCCCACATCAGGTGTTTATTTCTACTGCACACTTCTTTCCCTTTACATAATAATAAATGTGAGTTT
The DNA here is from genome assembly GCA_037893245.1 of Crossaster papposus. Classification (NCBI taxonomy): domain Eukaryota; kingdom Metazoa; phylum Echinodermata; class Asteroidea; order Velatida; family Solasteridae; genus Crossaster; species Crossaster papposus. The sequence goes on from JBAIAA010001070.1 coordinate 103,287, forward strand.
TTTTGTTATCAGATCAAATTGAGTTTTTTAAGATTTGGTCTACAATCGGCATATCCCTACTACTACATATTTAACTCGAGGGCTTGTTCCCACATCAGGTGTTTATTTCTACTGCACACTTCTTTCCCTTTACATATTTAACTCGAGGGCTTGTTCCCACATCAGGTGTTTATTTCTACTGCACACTTCTTTCCCTTTACATAATAATACATGTGAGTTTTTTTTGTTATCAGATCAAATTGAGTTTTTTAAGATTTGGTCTACAATCGGCATATCCCTACTGCTACATATTTAACTCGAGGGCTTGTTCCCACATCAGGTGTTTATTTCTACTGCACACTTCTTTCCCTTTACATATTTAACTCGAGGGCTTGTTCCCACATCAGGTGTTTATTTCTACTGCACACTTATTTCCCTTTACATAATAATACATGTGAGGTTTTTTTGTTATCAGATCAAATTGAGTTTTTTAAGATTTGGTCTACAATCGGCATAACCCTACTACTACATATTTAACTCGAGGGCTTGTTCCCACATCAGGTGTTTATTTCTAATGCACACTTCTTTCCCTTTACATATTTAACTCGAGGGCTTGTTCCCACATCAGGTGTTTATTTCTACTGCACACTTCTTTCCCTTTACATATTTAACTCGAGGGCTTGTTCCGACATCAGGTGTTTATTTCTACTGCACACTTCTTTCCCTTTACATATTTAACTCGAGGTATTGTTCCGAAATCAGGTATTTATTTTTACTGCACACTTCTTTCCCTTTACATAATAATAAATGTGAGTTTTTTTGTTATCAGATCAAATTGAGTTTTTTGAGATTTGGTCTACAATCGGCATATCCCTACTAATACATATTTAACTCGAGGGCTTGTTCCCACATCAGGTGTTTATTTCTACTGCACACTTCTTTCCCTTTACATATTTAACTCGAGGGCTTGTTCCGACATCAGGTGTTTATTTCTACTGCACACTTCTTTCCCTTAACATAATAATAAATGTGAGTTTTTTTTGTTATCCGATCAAATTGAGTTTTTTAAGATTTGGTCTACAATCGGCATATCCCTACTACTACATATTTAACTCGAGGGCTTGTTCCCACATCAGGTGTTTATTTCTACTGCACACTTCTTTCCCTTGACATATTTAACTCGAGGGCTTGTTCCCACATCAGGTGTTTATTTCTACTGCACACTTCTTTCCCTTTACATAATAATAAATGTGAGTTTTTGTTGTTATCAGATCAAATTGAGTTTTTTAAGATTTGGTCTACAATCGGCATATCCCTACTACTACATATTTAACTCCAGGGCTTGTTCCCACATCAGGTGTTTATTTCTACTGCACACTTCTTTCCCTTTACATATTTAACTCGAGGGCTTGTTCCCACATCATGTGTTTATTTCTACTGCACACTTCTTTCCCTTTACATAATAATAAATGTGAGTTTTTTTTGTTATCAGATCAAATTGAGTTTTTTAAGATTTGGTCTACAATCGGCATATCCCTACTACTACATATTTAACTCGAGGGCTTGTTCCCACATCAGGTGTTTATTTCTACTGCACACTTCTTTCCCTTTACATATTTAACTCGAGGGCCCGACATCAGGTGTTTATTTCTACTGCACACTTCTTTCCCTTTACATGTTTAACTCGATGGCTTGTTCCCACATCAGGTGTTTATTTCTACTGCACACTTCTTTCCCTTTACATATTTAACTCGAGGGCTTGTTCCGACATCAGGTGTTTATTTCTACTGCACACTTATTTCCCTTTACATATTTAACTCGAGGGCTTGTTCCGACTTCAGGTGTTTATTTCTACTGCACACTTCTTTCCCTTTACATATTTAACTCGAGGGCTTGTTCCCACATCAGGTGTTTATTTCTACTGCACACTTCTTTCCCTTTACATAATAATAAATGTGAGTTTTTTTGTTATCAGATCAAATTGAGTTTTTTAAGATTTGGTCTACAATCGGCATATCCCTACTACTACATATTTAACTCGAGGGCTTGTTCCCACATCAGGTGTTTATTTCTACTGCACACTTCTTTCCCTTTACATATTTAACTCGAGGGCTTGTTCCCACATCAGGTGTTTATTTCTACTGCACACTTCTTTCCCTTTACATAATAATACATGTGAGTTGTTTTTGTTATCAGATCAAATTGAGTTTTTTAAGATTTGGTCTACAATCGGCATATCCCTACTACTACATATTTAACTCGAGGGCTTGTTCCCACATCAGGTGTTTATTTCTACTGCACACTTCTTTCCCTTTACATATTTAACTCGAGGGCTTGTTCCCACATAAGGTGTTTATTTCTACTGCACACTTCTTTCCCTTTACATAATAATAAATGTGATTTTTTTTGTTATCAGATCAAATTGAGTTTTTTAGGATTTGGTCTACAATCGGCATATCCCTACTACTACATATTTAACTCCAAGGCTTGTTCCCACATCAGGTGTTTATTTCTACTGCACATTTCTTTCCCTTTACATATTTAACTCGAGGGCTTGTTCTCACATCAGGTGTTTATTTCTACTGCACACTTCCTTCCCTTTACATAATAATAAATGTGAGGTTTTTTTTTTATCAGATCAAATTGAGTTTGTTAAGATTTGGTCTACAATCGGCATATCCCTACTACTAAATATTTAACTCGAGGGCTTGTTCCCACATCAGGTGTTTATTTCTACTGCACACTTCTTTCCCTTTACATATTTAACTCGAGGGATTGTTCCGACATCAGGTGTTTATTTCTACTGCACACTTCTTTCCCTTTACATGTTTAACTCGATGGCTTGTTCCCACATCAGGTGTTTATTTCTACTGCACACTTCTTTCCCTTTACATATTTAACTCGAGGGCTTGTTCCGACATCAGGTGTTTATTTCTACTGCACACTTATTTCCCTTTACATATTTAACTCGAGGGCTTGTTCCGACATCAGGTGTTTATTTCTACTGCACACTTCTTTCCCTTTACATATTTAACTCGAGGGCTTGTTCCCACATCAGGTGTTTATTTCTACTGCACACTTCTTTCCCTTTACATAATAATAAATGTGAGTTTTTTTGTTATCAGATCAAATTGAGTTTTTTAAGATTTGGTCTACAATCGGCATATCCCTACTACTACATATTTAACTCGAGGGCTTGTTCCCACATCAGGTGTTTATTTCTACTGCACACTTCTTTCCCTTTACATATTTAACTCGAGGGCTTGTTCCCACATCAGGTGTTTATTTCTACTGCACACTTCTTTCCCTTTACATAATACTAAATGTGAGTTTTTTTGTTATCTGATCAAATTGAGTTTTTTTGAGATTTGGTCTACAATCGGCATATCCCTACTACTACATATTTAACTCGAGGGCTTGTTCCCACATCAGGTGTTTATTTCTACTGCACACTTCTTTCCTTTTACATATTTAACTCGAGGGCCTGTTCCCACATCAGGTGTTTATTTCTACTGCACACTTCTTTCCCTTTACATATTTAACTTGAGGGCTTGTTCCGACATCAGGTGTTTATTTCTACTGCACACTTCTTTCCCTTTACATAATAATAAATTTGAGTTTTTTTGTTATCAGATCAAATTGAGTTTTTTTGAGATTTGGTCTACAATCGGCATATCCCTACTACTACATATTTAACTCGAGGGCTTGTTCCCACATCAGGTGTTTATTTCTACTGCACACTTCTTTCCCTTTACATATTTAACTCGAGGGCTTGTTCCCACATCAGGTGTTTATTTCTACTGCAAACTTCTTTCCCTTTACATAATAATAAATGTGAGGTTTTTTTGTTATCAGATCAAATTGAGTTTGTTAAGATTTGGTCTACAATCGGCATATCCCTACTACTACATATTTAACTCGAGGGCTTGTTCCCACATCAGGTGTTTATTTCTACTGCACACTTCTTTCCCTTTACATATTTAACTCGAGGGCTTGTTCCCACATCAGGTGTTTATTTCTACTGCACACTTCTTTCCCTTTACATAATAATAAATGTGAGTTTTTTTTTTTATCAGATCAAATTGAATTGTTTAAGATTTGGTCTACAATCGGCACATCCCTACTACTACATATTTAACTCGAGGGCTTGTTCCCACATCAGGTGTTTATTTCTACTGCACACTTCTTTCCCTTTACATATTTAACTCGAGGGCTTGTTCCCACATCAGGTGTTTTTTTCTACTGCACACTTCTTTCCCTTTACATAATAATAAATGTGAGTTTTTTTGTTATCAGATCAAATTGAGTTTTTTAAGATTTGGTCTACAATCGGCATATCCCTACTACTACATATTTAACTCGAGGGCTTGTTCCCACATCAGGTGTTTATTTCTACTGCATACTTCTTTTCCTTTACATATTTAACTCGAGGGCTTGTTCCCACATCAGGTGTTTATTTCTACTGCACACTTCTTTCCCTTTACATAATAATAAATGTGAGTTTTTTTGTTATCAGATCAAATTGAGTTTTTTAAGATTTGGTCTACAATCGGCATATCCCTACTACTACATATTTAACTCGAGGGCTTGTTCCCACATCAGATGTTTATTTCTACTGCACACTTCTTTCCCTTTACATATTTAACTCGAGGGCTTGTTCCCACATCAGGTGTTTATTTCTACTGCACACTTCTTTCCCTTTACATAATAATACATGTGAGGTTTTTTTTGTTATCAGATCAAATTGAGTTTTTTAAGATTTGGTCTACAATCGGCATATCCCTACTACTACATATTTAACTCGAGGGCTTGTTCCCACATCAGGTGTTTATTTCTACTGCACACTTCTTTCCCTTTACATATTTAACTCGAGGGCTTGTTCCCACATCAGGTGTTTATTTCTACTGCACACTTCTTTCCCTTTACATATTTAACTCGAGGGCTTGTTCCGACATCAGGTGTTTATTTCTACTGCACACTTCTTTCCCTTTACATATTTAACTCGAGGGCTTGTTCCGAAATCAGGTGTTTATTTCTACTGCACACTTCTTTCCCTTTACATAATAATAAATGTGAGTTTTTTTGTTATCAGATCAAATTGAGTTTTTTGAGATTTGTTCTACAATCGGCATATCCCTACTACTACATATTTAACTCGAGGGCTTGTTCCCACATCAGGTGTTTATTTCTACTGCACACTTCTTTCCCTTTACATATTTAACTCGAGGGCCTGTTCCCACATCAGGTGTTTATTTCTACTGCACACTTCTTTCCCTTTACATATTTAACTTGAGGGCTTGTTCCGACATCAGGTGTTTATTTCTACTGCACACTTCTTTCCCTTTACATATTTAACTCGAGGGCTTGTTCCCACATCAGGTGTTTATTTCTACTGCAAACTTCTTTCATTTTACATAATAATAAATGTGAGGTTTTTTGTTATCAGATCAAATTGAGTTTTTTAAGATTTGGTCTACAATCGGCATATCCCTACTACTACATATTTAACTCGAGGGCTTGTTCCCACATCAGGTGTTTATTTCTACTGCACACTTCTTTCCCTTTACATATTTAACTCGAGGGCTTGTTCCCACATCAGGTGTTTATTTCTACTGCACACTTCTTTCCCTTTACATAATAATAAATGTGAGGTTTTTTTTTTATCAGATCAAATTGAATTGTTTAAGATTTGGTCTACAATCGGCATATCCCTAATACTACATATTTAACTCGAGGGCTTGTTCCCACATCAGGTGTTTTTTTCTACTGCACACTTCTTTCCCTTTACATAATAATAAATGTGAGTTTTTTTGTTATCAGATCAAATTGAGTTTTTTAAGATTTGGTCTACAATCGGCATATCCCTACTACTACATATTTAACTCGAGGGCTTGTTCCCACATCAGGTGTTTATTTCTACTGCATACTTCTTTCCCTTTACATATTTAACTCGAGGGCTTGTTCCCACATCAGGTGTTTATTTCTACTGCACACTTCTTTCCCTTTACATAATAATAAATGTGAGTTTTTTTGTTATCAGATCAAATTGAGTTTTTTAAGATTTGGTCTACAATCGGCATATCCCTACTACTACATATTTAACTCGAGGGCTTGTTCCCACATCAGATGTTTATTTCTACTGCACACTTCTTTCCCTTTACATATTTAACTCGAGGGCTTGTTCCCACATCAGGTGTTTATTTCTACTGCACACTTCTTTCCCTTCACATAATAATACATGTGAGTTTTTTTTTGTTATCAGATCAAATTGAGTTTTTTAAGATTTGGTCTACAATCGGCATATCCCTACTACTACATATTTAACTCGAGGGCTTGTTCCCACATCAGGTGTTTATTTCTACTGCACACTTCTTTCCCTTTACATATTTAACTCGAGGGCTTGTTCCCACATCAGGTGTTTATTTCTACTGCACACTTCTTTCCCTTTACATATTTAACTCGAGGGCTTGTTCCGACATCAGGTGTTTATTTCTACTGCACACTTCTTTCCCTTTACATATTTAACTCGAGGGCTTGTTCCGAAATCAGGTGTTTATTTCTACTGCACACTTCTTTCCCTTTACATAATAATAAATGTGAGTTTTTTTGTTATCAGATCAAATTGAGTTTTTTAAGATTTGGTCTACAATCGGCATATCCCTACTACTACATATTTAACTCGAGGGCTTGTTCCCACATCAGGTGTTTATTTCTACTGCACACTTCTTTCCCTTTACATATTTAACTCGAGGGCCTGTTCCCACATCAGGTGTTTATTTCTACTGCACACTTCTTTCCCTTTACATATTTAACTTGAGGGCTTGTTCCGACATTAGGTATTTATTTCTACGGCACACTTCTTTCCCTTTACATATTTAACTCGAGGGCTTGTTCCGACATCAGGTGTTTATTTCTACTGCACACTTCTTTCCCTTTACATAATAATAAATGTGAGTTTTTTTGTTATCAGATCAAATTGAGTTTTTTAAGATTTGGTCTACAATCGGCATATCCCTACTACTACATATTTAACTCGAGGGCTTGTTCCCACATCAGGTGTTTATTTCTACTGCACACTTCTTTCCCTTTACATATTTAACTCGAGGGCTTGTTCCCACATCAGGTGTTTATTTCTACTGCACACTTCTTTCCCTTTACATAATAATAAATGTGAGTTTTTTTTTTTATCAGATCAAATTGAGTTTTTTAAGATTTGGTATACAATCGGCATATCCCTACTACTACATATTTAACTCGAGGGCTTGTTCCCACATCAGGTGTTTATTTCTACTGCACACTTCTTTCCCTTTACATATTTAACTCGAGGGCTTGTTCCCACATCAGGTGTTTATTTCTACTGCACACCTCTTTCCCTTTACATAATAATAAATGTGAGTTTTTTTGTTATCAGATCAAATTGAGTTTTTTAAGATTTGGTCTACAATCGGCATATCCCTACTACTACATATTTAACTCGAGGGCTTGTTCCCACATCAGGTGTTTATTTCTACTGCACACTTCTTTCCCTTTACATATTTAACTCGAGGGCTTGTTCCCACATCAGGTGTTTATTTCTACTGCACACTTCTTTCCCTTTACATAATAATAAATGTTAGTTTTTTTGTTATCAGATCAAATTGAGTTTTTTAAGATTTGGTCTACAATCGGCATATCCCTACTACTACATATTTAACTCGAGGGCTTGTTCACACATCAGGTGTTTATTTCTACTGCACACTTCTTTCCCTTTACATATTTAACTCGAGGGCTTGTTCCCACATCAGGTGTTTATTTCTACTGCACACTTATTTCCCTTTACATAATAATACATGTGAGATTTTTTTGTTATCAGATCAAATTGAGTTTTTTAAGATTTGGTCTACAATCGGCATAACCCTACTACTACATATTTAACTCGAGGGCTTGTTCCCACATCAGGTGTTTATTTCTACTGCACACTTCTTTCCCTTTACATATTTAACTCGAGGGCTTGTTCCGACATCAGGTGTTTATTTCTACTGCACACTTCTTTCCCTTTACATATTTAACTCGAGGGCTTGTTCCGAAATCAGGTGTTTATTTCTACTGCACACTTCTTTCCCTTTACATAATAATAAATGTGAGTTTTTTTGTTATCAGATCAAATTGAGTTTTTTGAGATTTGGTCTACAATCGGCATATCCCTACTACTACATATTTAACTCGAGGGCTTGTTCCCACATCAGATGTTTATTTCTACTGCACACTTCTTTCCCTTTACATATTTAACTCGAGGGCCTGTTCCCACATCAGGTGTTTATTTCTACTGCACACTTCTTTCCCTTTACATATTTAACTTGAGGGCTTGTTCCGACATCAGGTATTTATTTCTACTGCACACTTCTTTCCCTTTACATATTTAACTCGAGGGCTTGTTCCGACATCAGGTGTTTATTTCTACTGCACACTTCTTTCCCTTTACATAATAATAAATGTGAGTTTTTTTGTTATCAGATCAAATTGAGTTTTTTGAGATTTGGTCTACAATCGGCATATCCCTACTAATACATATTTAACTCGAGGGCTTGTTCCCACATCAGGTGTTTATTTCTACTGCACACTTCTTTCCCTTTACATATTTAACTCGAGGGCTTGTTCCCACATCAGGTGTTTATTTCTACTGCACACTTCTTTCCCTTAACATAATAATAAATGTGAGTTGTTTTTGTTATCAGATCAAATTGAGTTTTTTAAGATTTGGTCTACAATCGGCATATCCCTACTACTACATATTTAACTCGAGGGCTTGTTCCCACATCAGGTGTTTATTTCTACTGCACACTTCTTTCCCTTTACTTATTTAACTCGAGGGCTTGTTCCGAAATCAGGTGTTTATTTCTACTGCACACTTCTTTCCCTTTACATAATAATCAATGTGAGTTTTTTTGTTATCAGATCAAATTGATTTTTTTGAGATTTGGTCTACAATCGGCATATCCCTACTACTACATATTTAACTCGAGGGCTTGTTCCCACATCAGGTGTTTATTTCTACTGCACACTTCTTTCCCTTTACATATTTAACTCGAGGGCCTGTTCCCACATCAGGTGTTTATTTCTACTGCACACTTCTTTCCCTTTACATATTTAACTTGAGGGCTTGTTCCGACATCAGGTGTTTATTTCTACTGCACACTTCTTTCCCTTTACATATTTAACTCGAGGGCTTGTTCCGACATCAGGTGTTTATTTCTACTGCACACTTCTTTCCCTTTACATAATAATAAATGTGAGTTTTTTTGTTATCAGATCAAATTGAGTTTTTTAAGATTTGGTCTACAATCGGCATAACCCTACTACTACATATTTAACTCGAGGGCTTGTTCCCACATCAGGTGTTTATTTCTACTGCACACTTCTTTCCCTTTACATATTTAACTCGAGGGCTTGTTCCCACATCAGGTGTTTATTTCTACTGCACACTTCTTTCCCTTTACATATTTAACTCGAGGGCTTGTTCCGACATCAGGTGTTTATTTCTACTGCACACTTCTTTCCCTTTACATATTTAACTCGAGATATTGTTCCGAAATCAGGTATTTATTTCTACTGCACACTTCTTTCCCTTTACATAATAATCAATGTGAGTTTTTTTGTTATCAGATCAAATTGAGTTTTTAGAGATTTGGTCTACAATCGGCATATCCCTACTAATACATATTTAACTCGAGGGCTTGTTCCCACATCAGGTGTTTATTTCTACTGCACACTTCTTTCCCTTTACATATTTAACTTGAGGGCTTGTTCCGACATCAGGTGTTTATTTCTACTGCACACTTCTTTCCCTTTACATATTTAACTCGAGGGCTTGTTCCGACATCAGGTGTTTATTTCTACTGCACACTTCTTTCCCTTTACATAATAATAAATGTGAGTTTTGTTGTTATCCGATCAAATTGAGTTTTTTAAGATTTGGTCTACAATCGGCATATCCCTACTACTACATATTTAACTCGAGGGCTTGTTCCCACATCAGGTGTTTATTTCTACTGCACACTTCTTTCCCTTTACATATTTAACTCGAGGGCTTGTTCCCACATCAGGTGTTTATTTCTACTGCACACTTCTTTCCCTTAACATAATAATAAATGTGAGTTTTTTTTGTTATCAGATCAAATTGAGTTTTTTAAGATTTGGTCTACAATCGGCATATCCCTACTACTACATATTTAACTCCAGGGCTTGTTCCCACATCAGGTGTTTATTTCTACTGCACACTTCTTTCCCTTTACATATTTAACTCGAGGGCTTGTTCCCACATCATGTGTTTATTTCTACTGCACACTTCTTTCCCTTAACATAATAATAAATGTGAGTTTTGTTTGTTATCAGATCAAATTGAATTTTTTAAGATTTGGTCTACAATCGGCATATCCCTACTACTACATATTTAACTCCAGGGCTTGTTCCCACATCAGGTGTTTATTTCTACTGCACACTTCTTTCCCTTTACATATTTAACTCGAGGGCTTGTTCCGACATCAGGTGTTTATTTCTACTGCACACTTCTTTCCCTTTACATGTTTAACTCGATGGTTTGTTCCCACATCAGGTGTTTATTTCTACTGCACACTTCTTTCCCTTTACATATTTAACTCGAGGGCTTGTTCCCACATCAGGTGTTTATTTCTACTGCACACTTCTTTCCCTTTACATATTTAACTCGAGGGCTTGTTCCCACATCAGGTGTTTATTTCTACTGCACACTTCTTTCCCTTTACATAATAATAAATTTGAGTTTTGTTGTTATCAGATCAAATTGAGTTTTTTAAGATTTGGTCTACAATCGGCATATCCCTACTACTACATATTTAACTCGAGGGCTTGTTCACACATCAGGTGTTTATTTCTACTGCACACTTCTTTCCCTTTACATAATAATACATGTGAGGTTTTTTTGTTATCAGATCAAATTGAGTTTTTTAAGATTTGGTCTGCAATCGGCATAACCCTACTACTACATATTTAACTCGAGGGCTTGTTCCCACATCAGGTGTTTATTTCTACTGCACACTTCTTTCCCTTTACATATTTAACTCGAGGGCTTGTTCCCACATCAGGTGTTTATTTCTACTGCACACTTCTTTCCCTTTACATATTTAACTCGATGGCTTGTTCCGACATCAGGTGTTTATTTCTACTGCACACTTCTTTCCCTTTACATAATAATAAATGTGAGTTTTTTTGTTATCAGATCAAATTGAGTTTTTTAAGATTTGGTCTACAATCGGCATATCCCTACTACTACATATTTAACTCGAGGGCTTGTTCCCACATCAGGTGTTTATTTCTACTGCACACTTCTTTCCCTTTACATATTTAACTCGAGGGCTTGTTCCGACATCAGGTGTTTATTTCTACTGCACACTTCTTTCCCTTTACATGTTTAACTCGATGGTTTGTTCCCACATCAGGTGTTTATTTCTACTGCACACTTCTTTCCCTTTACATATTTAACTCGAGGGCTTGTTCCGACATCAGGTGTTTATTTCTACTGCACACTTCTTTCCCTTTACATATTTAACTCGAGGGCTTGTTCCCACATCAGGTGTTTATTTCTACTGCACACTTCTTTCCCTTTACATAATAATAAATGTGAGTTTTTTTGTTATCAGATCAAATTGAGTTTTTTAAGATTTGGTCTACAATCGGCATATCCCTACTACTACATATTTAACTCGAGGGCTTGTTCCCACATCAGGTGTTTATTTCTACTGCACACTTCTTTCCCTTTACATATTTAACTCGAGGGCTTGTTCCCACATCAGGTGTTTATTTCTACTGCACACTTCTTTCCCTTTACATAATAATAAATGTGAGTTTTTTTTTTTATCAGATCAAATTGAATTGTTTAAGATTTGGTCTACAATCGGCATATCCCTACTACTACATATTTAACTCGAGGGCTTGTTCCCACATCAGGTGTTTATTTCTACTGCACACTTCTTTCCCTTTACATATTTAACTCGAGGGCTTGTTCCCACATCAGGTGTTTTTTCTACTGCACACTTCTTTCCCTTTACATAATAATAAATGTGAGTTTTTTTGTTATCAGATCAAATTGAGTTTTTTAAGATTTGGTCTACAATCGGCATATCCCTACTACTACATATTTAACTCGAGGGCTTGTTCCCACATCAGGTGTTTATTTCTACTGCATACTTCTTTCCCTTTACATATTTAACTCGAGGGCTTGTTCCCACATCAGGTGTTTATTTCTACTGCACACTTCTTTCCCTTTACATAATAATAACTGTGAGTTTTTTTGTTATCAGATCAAATTGAGTTTTTTAAGATTTGGTCTACAATCGGCATATCCCTACTACTACATATTTAACTCGAGGGCTTGTTCCCACATCAGATGTTTATTTCTACTGCACACTTCTTTCCCTTTACATATTTAACTCGAGGGCTTGTTCCCACATCAGGTGTTTATTTCTACTGCACACTTCTTTCCCTTTACATAATAATACATGTGAGGTTTTTTTTGTTATCAGATCAAATTGAGTTTTTTAAGATTTGGTCTACAATCGGCATATCCCTACTACTACATATTTAACTCGAGGGCTTGTTCCCACATCAGGTGTTTATTTCTACTGCACACTTCTTTCCCTTTACATATTTAACTCGAGGGCTTGTTCCCACATCAGGTGTTTATTTATACTGCACACTTCTTTCCCTTTACATATTTAACTCGAGGGCTTGTTCCGACATCATGTGTTTATTTCTACTGCACACTTCTTTCCCTTTACATATTTAACTCGAGGGCCTGTTCCCACATCAAGTGTTTATTTCTACTGCACACTTCTTTCCCTTTACATATTTAACTTGAGGGCTTGTTCCGACATCAGGTGTTTATTTCTACTGCACACTTCTTTCCCTTTACATATTTAACTCGAGGGCTTGTTCCGACATCAGGTGTTTATTTCTACTGCACACTTCTTTCCCTTTACATATTTAACTCGAGGGCCTGTTCCCACATCAAGTGTTTATTTCTACTGCACACTTCTTTCCCTTTACATATTTAACTTGAGGGCTTGTTCCGACATCAGGTGTTTATTTCTACTGCACACTTCTTTCCCTTTACATATTTAACTCGAGGGCTTGTTCCGACATCAGGTGTTTATTTCTACTGCACACTTCTTTCCCTTTACATAATAATAAATTTGAGTTTTTTTGTTATCGGATCAAATTGAGTTTTTTAAGATTTTGTCTACAATCGGCATATCCCTACTACTACATATTTAACTCGAGGGCTTGTTCCCACATCAGGTGTTTATTTCTACTGCACACTTCTTTCCCTTTACATATTTAACTCGAGGGCTTGTTCCCACATCAGGTGTTTTTTTCTACTGCACACTTCTTTCCCTTTACATAATAATAAATGTGAGTTTTTTTGTTATCAGATCAAATTGAGTTTTTTAAGATTTGGTCTACAATCGGCATATCCCTACTACTACATATTTAACTCGAGGGCTTGTTCCCACATCAGGTGTTTATTTCTACTGCATACTTCTTTCCCTTTACATATTTAACTCGAGGGCTTGTTCCCACATCAGGTGTCTATTTCTACTGCACACTTCTTTCCCTTTACATAATAATAAATGTGAGTTTTTTTGTTATCAGATCAAATTGAGTTTTTTAAGATTTGGTCTACAATCGGCATATCCCTACTACTACATATTTAACTCGAGGGCTTGTTCCCACATCAGATGTTTATTTCTACTGCACACTTCTTTCCCTTTACATATTTAACTCGAGGGCTTGTTCCCACATCAGGTGTTTATTTCTACTGCACACTTCTTTCCCTTTACATAATAATACATGTGAGGTTTTTTTTGTTATCAGATCAAATTGAGTTTTTTAAGATTTGGTCTACAATCGGCATATCCCTACTACTACATATTTAACTCGAGGGCTTGTTCCCACATCAGGTGTTTATTTCTACTGCACACTTCTTTCCCTTTACATATTTAACTCGAGGGCTTGTTCCCACATCAGGTGTTTATTTCTACTGCACACTTCTTTCCCTTTACATATTTAACTCGAGGGCTTGTTCCGACATCAGGTGTTTATTTCTACTGCACACTTCTTTCCCTTTACATATTTAACTCGAGGGCTTGTTCCGAAATCAGGTGTTTATTTCTACTGCACACTTCTTTCCCTTTACATAATAATAAATGTGAGTTTTTTTGTTATCAGATCAAATTGAGTTTTTTAAGATTTGGTCTACAATCGGCATATCCCTACTACTACATATTTAACTCGAGGGCTTGTTCCCACATCAGGTGTTTATTTCTACTGCACACTTCTTTCCCTTTACATATTTAACTCGAGGGCCTGTTCCCACATCAGGTGTTTATTTCTACTGCACACTTCTTTCCCTTTACATATTTAACTTGAGGGCTTGTTCCGACATCAGGTATTTATTTCTACGGCACACTTCTTTCCCTTTACATATTTAACTCGAGGGCTTGTTCCGAAATCAGGTGTTTATTTCTACTGCACACTTCTTTCCCTTTACATAATAATAAATGTGAGTTTTTTTGTTATCAGATCAAATTGAGTTTTTTAAGATTTGGTCTACAATCGGCATATCCCTACTACTACATATTTAACTCGAGGGCTTGTTCCCACATCAGGTGTTTATTTCTACTGCACACTTCTTTCCCTTTACATATTTAACTCGAGGGCTTGTTCCCACATCAGGTGTTTATTTCTACTGCACACTTCTTTCCCTTTACATAATAATAAATGTGATTTTTTTTTTTTATCAGATCAAATTGAGTTTTTTAAGATTTGGTATACAATCGGCATATCCCTACTACTACATATTTAACTCGAGGGCTTGTTCCCACATCAGGTGTTTATTTCTACTGCACACTTCTTTCCCTTTACATATTTAACTCGAGGGCTTGTTCCCACATCAGGTGTTTATTTCTACTGCACACCTCTTTCCCTTTACATAATAATAAATGTGAGTTTTTTTGTTATCAGATCAAATTGAGTTTTTTAAGATTTGGTCTACAATCGGCATATCCCTACTACTACATATTTAACTCGAGGGATTGTTCCCACATCAGGTGTTTATTTCTACTGCACACTTATTTCCCTTTACATATTTAACTCGAGGGCTTGTTCCCACATCAGGTGTTTATTTCTACTGCACACTTCTTTCCCTTTACATAATAATAAATGTGAGTTTTTTTGTTATCAGATCAAATTGAGTTTTTTAAGATTTGGTCTACAATCGGCATATCCCTACTACTACATATTTAACTCGAGGGCTTGTTCACACATCAGGTGTTTATTTCTACTGCACACTTCTTTCCCTTTACATATTTAACTCGAGGGCTTGTTCCCACATCAGGTGTTTATTTCTACTGCACACTTATTTCCCTTTACATAATAATACATGTGAGATTTTTTTGTTATCAGATCAAATTGAGTTTTTTAAGATTTGGTCTACAATCGGCATAACCCTACTACTACATATTTAACTCGAGGGCTTGTTCCCACATCAGGTGTTTATTTCTACTGCACACTTCTTTCCCTTTACATATTTAACTCGAGGGCTTGTTCCGACATCAGGTGTTTATTTCTACTGCACACTTCTTTCCCTTTACATATTTAACTCGAGGGCTTGTTCCGAAATCAGGTGTTTATTTCTACTGCACACTTCTTTCCCTTTACATAATAATAAATGTGAGTTTTTTTGTTATCAGATCAAATTGAGTTTTTTGAGATTTGGTCTACAATCGGCATATCCCTACTACTACATATTTAACTCGAGGGCTTGTTCCCACATCAGATGTTTATTTCTACTGCACACTTCTTTCCCTTTACATATTTAACTCGAGGGCCTGTTCCCACATCAGGTGTTTATTTCTACTGCACACTTCTTTCCCTTTACATATTTAACTTGAGGGCTTGTTCCGACATCAGGTATTTATTTCTACTGCACACTTCTTTCCCTTTACATATTTAACTCGAGGGCTTGTTCCGACATCAGGTGTTTATTTCTACTGCACACTTCTTTCCCTTTACATAATAATAAATGTGAGTTTTTTTGTTATCAGATCAAATTGAGTTTTTTGAGATTTGGTCTACAATCGGCATATCCCTACTAATACATATTTAACTCGAGGGCTTGTTCCCACATCAGGTGTTTATTTCTACTGCACACTTCTTTCCCTTTACATATTTAACTCGAGGGCTTGTTCCCACATCAGGTGTTTATTTCTACTGCACACTTCTTTCCCTTAACATAATAATAAATGTGAGTTGTTTTTGTTATCAGATCAAATTGAGTTTTTTAAGATTTGGTCTACAATCGGCATATCCCTACTACTACATATTTAACTCGAGGGCTTGTTCCCACATCAGGTGTTTATTTCTACTGCACACTTCTTTCCCTTTACATATTTAACTCGAGGGCTTGTTCCGAAATCAGGTGTTTATTTCTACTGCACACTTCTTTCCCTTTACATAATAATCAATGTGAGTTTTTTTGTTATCAGATCAAATTGATTTTTTTGAGATTTGGTCTACAATCGGCATATCCCTACTACTACATATTTAACTCGAGGGCTTGTTCCCACATCAGGTGTTTATTTCTACTGCACACTTCTTTCCCTTTACATATTTAACTCGAGGGCCTGTTCCCACATCAGGTGTTTATTTCTACTGCACACTTCTTTCCCTTTACATATTTAACTTGAGGGCTTGTTCCGACATCAGGTGTTTATTTCTACTGCACACTTCTTTCCCTTTACATATTTAACTCGAGGGCTTGTTCCGACATCAGGTGTTTATTTCTACTGCACACTTCTTTCCCTTTACATAATAATAAATGTGAGTTTTTTTGTTATCAGATCAAATTGAGTTTTTTAAGATTTGGTCTACAATCGGCATATCCCTACTACTACATATTTAACTCGAGGGCTTGTTCCCACATCAGGTGTTTATTTCTACTGCACACTTCTTTCCCTTTACATATTTAACTCGAGGGCTTGTTCCCACATCAGGTGTTTATTTCTACTGCACACTTATTTCCCTTTACATAATAATACATGTGAGGTTTTTTTGTTATCAGATCAAATTGAGTTTTTTAAGATTTGGTCTACAATCGGCATAACCCTACTACTACATATTTAACTCGAGGGCTTGTTCCCACATCAGGTGTTTATTTCTACTGCACACTTCTTTCCCTTTACATATTTAACTCGAGGGCTTGTTCCCACATCAGGTGTTTATTTCTACTGCACACTTCTTTCCCTTTACATATTTAACTCGAGGGCTTGTTCCGACATCAGGTGTTTATTTCTACTGCACACTTCTTTCCCTTTACATATTTAACTCGAGATATTGTTCCGAAATCAGGTATTTATTTCTACTGCACACTTCTTTCCCTTTACATAATAATCAATGTGAGTTTTTTTGTTATTAGATCAAATTGAGTTTTTAGAGATTTGGTCTACAATTGGCATATCCCTACTAATACATATTTAACTCGAGGGCTTGTTCCCACATCAGGTGTTTATTTCTACTGCACACTTCTTTCCCTTTACATATTTAACTTGAGGGCTTGTTCCGACATCAGGTGTTTATTTCTACTGCACACTTCTTTCCCTTAACATAATAATAAATGTGAGTTTTTTTTGTTATCAGATCAAATTGATTTTTTTAAGATTTGGTCTACAATCGGCATATCCCTACTACTACATATTTAACTCCAGGGCTTGTTCCCACATCAGGTGTTTATTTCTACTGCACACTTCTTTCCCTTTACATATTTAACTCGAGGGCTTGTTCCCACATCATGTGTTTATTTCTACTGCACACTTCTTTCCCTTAACATAATAATAAATGTGAGTTTTGTTTGTTATCAGATCAAATTGAATTTTTTAAGATTTGGTCTACAATCGGCATATCCCTACTACTACATATTTAACTCCAGGGCTTGTTCCCACATCAGGTGTTTATTTCTACTGCACACTTCTTTCCCTTTACATATTTAACTCGAGGGCTTGTTCCGACATCAGGTGTTTATTTCTACTGCACACTTCTTTCCCTTTACATGTTTAACTCGATGGTTTGTTCCCACATCAGGTGTTTATTTCTACTGCACACTTCTTTCCCTTTACATATTTAACTCGAGGGCTTGTTCCGACATCAGGTGTTTATTTCTACTGCACACTTCTTTCCCTTTACATATTTAACTCGAGGGCTTGTTCCCACATCAGGTGTTTATTTCTACTGCACACTTCTTTCCCTTTACATAATAATAAATGTGAGTTTTTTTGTTATCAGATCAAATTGAGTTTTTTAAGATTTGGTCTACAATCGGCATATCCCTACTACTACATATTTAACTCGAGGGCTTGTTCCCACATCAGGTGTTTATTTCTACTGCACACTTCTTTCCCTTTACATATTTAACTCGAGGGCTTGTTCCCACATCAGGTGTTTATTTCTACTGCACACTTCTTTCCCTTTACATAATAATAAATTTGAGTTTTGTTGTTATCAGATCAAATTGAGTTTTTTAAGATTTGGTCTACAATCGGCATATCCCTACTACTACATATTTAACTCGAGGGCTTGTTCACACATCAGGTGTTTATTTCTACTGCACACTTCTTTCCCTTTACATAATAATACATGTGAGGTTTTTTTGTTATCAGATCAAATTGAGTTTTTTAAGATTTGGTCTGCAATCGGCATAACCCTACTACTACATATTTAACTCGAGGGCTTGTTCCCACATCAGGTGTTTATTTCTACTGCACACTTCTTTCCCTTTACATATTTAACTCGAGGGCTTGTTCCCACATCAGGTGTTTATTTCTACTGCACACTTCTTTCCCTTTACATATTTAACTCGATGGCTTGTTCCGACATCAGGTGTTTATTTCTACTGCACACTTCTTTCCCTTTACATAATAATAAATGTGAGTTTTTTTGTTATCAGATCAAATTGAGTTTTTTAAGATTTGGTCTACAATCGGCATATCCCTACTACTACATATTTAACTCGAGGGCTTGTTCCCACATCAGGTGTTTATTTCTACTGCACACTTCTTTCCCTTAACATAATAATAAATGTGAGTTTTGTTTGTTATCAGATCAAATTGAATTTTTTAAGATTTGGTCTACAATCGGCATATCCCTACTACTACATATTTAACTCCAGGGCTTGTTCCCACATCAGGTGTTTATTTCTACTGCACACTTCTTTCCCTTTACATATTTAACTCGAGGGCTTGTTCCAACATCAGGTGTTTATTTCTACTGCACACTTCTTTCCCTTTACATGTTTAACTCGATGGTTTGTTCCCACATCAGGTGTTTATTTCTACTGCACACTTCTTTCCCTTTACATATTTAACTCGAGGGCTTGTTCCGACATCAGGTGTTTATTTCTACTGCACACTTCTTTCCCTTTACATATTTAACTCGAGGGCTTGTTCCCACATCAGGTGTTTATTTCTACTGCACACTTCTTTCCCTTTACATAATAATAAATGTGAGTTTTTTTGTTATCAGATCAAATTGAGTTTTTTAAGATTTGGTCTACAATCGGCATATCCCTACTACTACATATTTAACTCGAGGGCTTGTTCCCACATCAGGTGTTTATTTCTACTGCACACTTCTTTCCCTTTACATATTTAACTCGAGGGCTTGTTCCCACATCAGGTGTTTATTTCTACTGCACACTTCTTTCCCTTTACATAATAATAAATTTGAGTTTTGTTGTTATCAGATCAAATTGAGTTTTTTAAGATTTGGTCTACAATCGGCATATCCCTACTACTACATATTTAACTCGAGGGCTTGTTCACACATCAGGTGTTTATTTCTACTGCACACTTCTTTCCCTTTACATAATAATACATGTGAGGTTTTTTTGTTATCAGATCAAATTGAGTTTTTTAAGATTTGGTCTGCAATCGGCATAACCCTACTACTACATATTTAACTCGAGGGCTTGTTCCCACATCAGGTGTTTATTTCTACTGCACACTTCTTTCCCTTTACATATTTAACTCGAGGGCTTGTTCCCACATCAGGTGTTTATTTCTACTGCACACTTCTTTCCCTTTACATATTTAACTCGATGGCTTGTTCCGACATCAGGTGTTTATTTCTACTGCACACTTCTTTCCCTTTACATAATAATAAATGTGAGTTTTTTTGTTATCAGATCAAATTGAGTTTTTTAAGATTTGGTCTACAATCGGCATATCCCTACTACTACATATTTAACTCGAGGGCTTGTTCCCACATCAGGTGTTTATTTCTACTGCACACTTCTTTCCCTTTACATATTTAACTCGAGGGCTTGTTCCGACATCAGGTGTTTATTTCTACTGCACACTTCTTTCCCTTTACATGTTTAACTCGATGGTTTGTTCCCACATCAGGTGTTTATTTCTACTGCACACTTCTTTCCCTTTACATATTTAACTCGAGGGCTTGTTCCGACATCAGGTGTTTATTTCTACTGCACACTTCTTTCCCTTTACATATTTAACTCGAGGGCTTGTTCCCACATCAGGTGTTTATTTCTACTGCACACTTCTTTCCCTTTACATAATAATAAATGTGAGTTTTTTTGTTATCAGATCAAATTGAGTTTTTTAAGATTTGGTCTACAATCGGCATATCCCTACTACTACATATTTAACTCGAGGGCTTGTTCCCACATCAGGTGTTTATTTCTACTGCACACTTCTTTCCCTTTACATATTTAACTCGAGGGCTTGTTCCCACATCAGGTGTTTATTTCTACTGCACACTTCTTTCCCTTTACATAATAATAAATGTGAGTTTTTTTGTTATCAGATCAAATTGAGTTTTTTAAGATTTGGTCTACAATCGGCATATCCCTACTACTACATATTTAACTCGAGGGCTTGTTCACACATCAGGTGTTTATTTCTACTGCACACTTCTTTCCCTGTACATAATAATACATGTGATGTTTTTTTGTTATCGGATCAAATTGAGTTTTTTTAAGATTTGGTCTACAATCGGCATAACCCTACTACTACATATTTAACTCGAGGGCTTGTTCCCACATCAGGTGTTTATTTCTACTGCACACTTCTTTCCCTTTACATATTTAACTCGAGGGCTTGTTCCCACATCAGGTGTTTATTTCTACTGCACACTTCTTTCCCTTTACATATTTAACTCGAGGGCTTGTTCCGACATCAGGTGTTTATTTCTACTGCACACTTATTTCCCTTTACATAATAATACATGTGAGGTTTTTTTGTTATCAGATCAAATTGAGTTTTTTAAGATTTGGTCTACAATCGGCATAACCCTACTACTACATATTTAACTCGAGGGCTTGTTCCCACATCAGGTGTTTATTTCTACTGCACACTTCTTTCCCTTTACATATTTAACTCGAGGGCTTGTTCCCACATCAGGTGTTTATTTCTACTGCACACTTCTTTCCCTTTACACATTTAACTCGAGGGCTTGTTCCGACATCAGGTGTTTATTTCTACTGCACACTTCTTTCCCTTTACATATTTAACTCGAGGTATTGTTCCGAAATCAGGTATTTATTTCTACTGCACACTTCTTTCCCTTTACATAATAATAAATGTGAGTTTTTTTTTTATCAGATCAAATTGAGTTTTTTGAGATTTGGTCTACAATC
Source organism: Crossaster papposus (assembly GCA_037893245.1). Classification (NCBI taxonomy): domain Eukaryota; kingdom Metazoa; phylum Echinodermata; class Asteroidea; order Velatida; family Solasteridae; genus Crossaster; species Crossaster papposus. The sequence continues at coordinate 124,987 of JBAIAA010001070.1, forward strand.
GGCATATCCCTACTAATACATATTTAACTCGAGGGCTTGTTCCCACATCAGGTGTTTATTTCTACTGCACACTTCTTTCCCTTTACATATTTAACTTGAGGGCTTGTTCCGACATCAGGTGTTTATTTCTACTGCACACTTCTTTCCCTTTACATATTTAACTCGAGGGCTTGTTCCGACATCAGGTGTTTATTTCTACTGCACACTTCTTTCCCTTTACATAATAATAAATGTGAGTTTTGTTGTTATCCGATCAAATTGAGTTTTTTAAGATTTGGTCTACAATCGGCATATCCCTACTACTACATATTTAACTCGAGGGCTTGTTCCCACATCAGGTGTTTATTTCTACTGCACACTTCTTTCCCTTTACATATTTAACTCGAGGGCTTGTTCCCACATCAGGTGTTTATTTCTACTGCACACTTCTTTCCCTTAACATAATAATAAATGTGAGTTTTTTTTGTTATCAGATCAAATTGAGTTTTTTAAGATTTGGTCTACAATCGGCATATCCCTACTACTACATATTTAACTCCAGGGCTTGTTCCCACATCAGGTGTTTATTTCTACTGCACACTTCTTTCCCTTTACATATTTAACTCGAGGGCTTGTTCCCACATCATGTGTTTATTTCTACTGCACACTTCTTTCCCTTTACATAATAATAAATGTGAGTTTTTTTGTAATCAGATCAAATTGAGTTTTTTAAGATTTGGTCTACAATCGGCATATCCCTACTACTACATATTTAACTCGAGGGCTTTTTCCCACATCAGGTGTTTATTTCTACTGCACACTTCTTTCCCTTTACATATTTAACTCGAGGGCTTGTTCCCACATCAGGTGTTTATTTCTACTGCACACTTCTTTCCCTTTACATAATAATAAATGTGAGTTTTTTTGTTATCAGATCAAATTGAGTTTTTTAAGATTTGGTCTACAATCGGCATATCCCTACTACTACATATTTAACTCGAGGGCTTGTTCCCACATCAGGTGTTTATTTCTACTGCACACTTATTTCCCTTTACATAATAATACATGTGAGGTTTGTTTGTTATCAGATCAAATTGAGTTTTTTAAGATTTGGTCTACAATCGGCATAACCCTACTACTACATATTTAACTCGAGGGCTTGTTCCCACATCAGGTGTTTATTTCTACTGCACACTTCTTTCCCTTTACATATTTAACTCGAGGGCTTGTTCCCACATCAGGTGTTTATTTCTACTGCACACTTCTTTCCCTTTACATATTTAACTCGAGGGCATGTTCCGACATCAGGTGTTTATTTCTACTGCACACTTCTTTCCCTTTACATATTTAACTCGAGGTATTGTTCCGAAATCAGGTATTTATTTCTACTGCACACTTCTTTCCCTTTACATAATAATAAATGTGAGTTTTTTTGTTATCAGATCAAATTGAGTTTTTTGAGATTTGGTCTACAATCGGCATATCCCTACTAATACATATTTAACTCGAGGGCTTGTTCCCACATCAGGTGTTTATTTCTACTGCACACTTCTTTCCCTTTACATATTTAACTTGAGGGCTTGTTCCGATATCAGGTTTTTATTTCTACTGCACACTTCTTTCCCTTTACATATTTAACTCGAGGGCTTGTTCCGACATCAGGTGTTTATTTCTACTGCACACTTCTTTCCCTTTACATAATAATAAATGTGAGTTTTTTTGTTATCAGATCAAATTGAGTTTTTTAAGATTTGGTCTACAATCGGCATATCCCTACTACTACATATTTAACTCGAGGGCTTGTTCCCACATCAGGTGTTTATTTCTACTGCACACTTCTTTCCCTTTACATATTTAACTTGAGGGCTTGTTCCGATATCAGGTGTTTATTTCTACTGCACACTTCTTTCCCTTTACATATTTAACTCGAGGGCTTGTTCCGACATCAGGTGTTTATTTCTACTGCACACTTCTTTCCCTTTACATAATAATAAATGTGAGTTTTTTTGTTATCAGATCAAATTGAGTTTTTTAAGATTTGGTCTACAATCGGCATATCCCTACTACTACATATTTAACTCGAGGGCTTGTTCCCACATCAGGTGTTTATTTCTACTGCACACTTCTTTCCCTTTACATATTTAACTCGAGGGCTTGTTCCCACATCAGGTGTTTATTTCTACTGCACACTTCTTTCCCTTTACATAATAATAAATGTGAGTTTTTTTGTTATCAGATCAAATTGAGTTTTTTAAGATTTGGTCTACAATCGGCATATCCCTACTACTACATATTTAACTCGAGGGCTTGTTCACACATCAGGTGTTTATTTCTACTGCACACTTCTTTCCCTTTACATATTTAACTCGAGGGCTTGTTCCCACATCAGGTGTTTATTTCTACTGCACACTTATTTCCCTTTACATAATAATACATGTGAGGTTTTTTTGTTATCAGATCAAATTGAGTTTTTTTAGATTTGGTCTACAATCGGCATATCCCTACTAATACATATTTAACTCGAGGGCTTGTTCCCACATCAGGTGTTTATTTCTACTGCACACTTCTTTCCCTTTACATATTTAACTTGAGGGCTTGTTCCGACATCAGGTGTTTATTTCTACTGCACACTTCTTTCCCTTTACATATTTAACTCGAGGGCTTGTTCCGACATCAGGTGTTTATTTCTACTGCACACTTCTTTCCCTTTACATAATAATAAATGTGAGTTTTGTTGTTATCCGATCAAATTGAGTTTTTTAAGATTTGGTCTACAATCGGCATATCCCTACTACTACATATTTAACTCGAGGGCTTGTTCCCACATCAGGTGTTTATTTCTACTGCACACTTCTTTCCCTTTACATATTTAACTCGAGGGCTTGTTCCCACATCAGGTGTTTATTTCTACTGCACACTTCTTTCCCTTAACATAATAATAAATGTGAGTTTTTTTTGTTATCAGATCAAATTGAGTTGTTTAAGATTTGGTCTACAATCGGCATATCCCTACTACTACATATTTAACTCCAGGGCTTGTTCCCACATCAGGTGTTTATTTATACTGCACACTTCTTTCCCTTTACATATTTAACTCGAGGGCTTGTTCCCACATCATGTGTTTATTTCTACTGCACACTTCTTTCCCTTTACATAATAATAAATGTGAGTTTTTTTTGTTATCAGATCAAATTGAGTTGTTTAAGATTTGGTCTACAATCGGCATATCCCTACTACTACATATTTAACTCGAGGGCTTGTTCCGACATCAGGTGTTTATTTCTACTGCACACTTCTTTCCCTTTACATATTTAACTCGAGGGCTTGTTCCGACATCAGGTGTTTATTTCTACTGCACACTTCTTTCCCTTTACATGTTTAACTCGATGGCTTGTTCCCACATCAGGTGTTTATTTCTACTGCACACTTCTTTTCCTTTACATATTTAACTCGAGGGCTTGTTCCGACATCAGGTGTTTATTTCTACTGCACACTTATTTCCCTTTACATATTTAACTCGAGGGCTTGTTCCGACATCAGGTGTTTATTTCTACTGCACACTTCTTTCCCTTTACATATTTAACTCGAGGGCTTGTTCCCACATCAGGTGTTTATTTCTACTGCACACTTCTTTCCCTTTACATAATAATAAATGTGAGTTTTTTTGTTATCAGATCAAATTGAGTTTTTTAAGATTTGGTCTACAATCGGCATATCCCTACTACTACATATTTAACTCGAGGGCTTGTTCCCACATCAGGTGTTTATTTCTACTGCACACTTCTTTCCCTTTACATATTTAACTCGAGGGCTTGTTCCCACATCAGGTGTTTATTTCTACTGCACACTTCTTTCCCTTTACATAATAATACATGTGAGTTTTTTTTGTTATCAGATCAAATTGAGTTTTTTAAGATTTGGTCTACAATCGGCATAATCCTACTACTACATATTTAACTCGAGGGCTTGTTCCCACATCAGGTGTTTATTTCTACTGCACACTTCTTTCCCTTTACATATTTAACTCGAGGGCTTGTTCCCACATCAGGTGTTTATTTCTACTGCACACTTCTTTCCCTTTACATAATAATAAATGTGAGTTTTGTTGTTATCAGATCAAATTGAGCTTTTTAGGATTTGGTCTACAATCGGCATATCCCTACTACTACATATTTAACTCCAAGGCTTGTTCCCACATCAGGTGTTTATTTCTACTGCACATTTCTTTCCCTTTACATATTTAACTCGAGGGCTTGTTCCCACATCAGGTGTTTATTTCTACTGCACACTTCTTTCCCTTTACATAATAATAAATGTGAGTTTTTTTTTTTATCAGATCAAATTGAGTTTGTTAAGATTTGGTCTACAATCGGCATATCCCTACTACTACATATTTAACTCGAGGGCTTGTTCCCACATCAGGTGTTTATTTCTACTGCACACTTCTTTCCCTTTACATATTTAACTCGAGGGCTTGTTCCCACATCAGGTGTTTATTTCTACTGCACACTTCTTTCCCTTTACATAATAATAAATGTGAGGTTTTTTTGTTATCAGATCAAATTGAGTTTTTTAAGATTTGGTCTACAATCGGCATATCCCTACTACTACATATTTAACTCCAGGGCTTGTTCCCACATCAGGTGTTTATTTCTACTGCACACTTCTTTCCCTTTACATATTTAACTCGAGGGCTTGTTCCCACATCATGTGTTTATTTCTACTGCACACTTCTTTCCCTTTACATAATAATAAATGTGAGTTTTTTTTGTTATCAGATCAAATTGAGTTTTTTAAGATTTGGTCTACAATCGGCATATCCCTACTACTACATATTTAACTCGAGGGCTTGTTCCCACATCAGGTGTTTATTTCTACTGCACACTTCTTTCCCTTTACATATTTAACTCGAGGGCTTGTTCCGACATCAGGTGTTTATTTCTACTGCACACTTCTTTCCCTTTACATGTTTAACTCGATGGCTTGTTCCCACATCAGGTGTTTATTTCTACTGCACACTTCTTTCCCTTTACATATTTAACTCGAGGGCTTGTTCCGACATCAGGTGTTTATTTCTACTGCACACTTATTTCCCTTTACATATTTAACTCGAGGGCTTGTTCCGACATCAGGTGTTTATTTCTACTGCACACTTCTTTCCCTTTACATATTTAACTCGAGGGCTTGTTCCCACATCAGGTGTTTATTTCTACTGCACACTTCTTTCCCTTTACATAATAATAAATGTGAGTTTTTTTGTTATCAGATCAAATTGAGTTTTTTAAGATTTGGTCTACAATCGGCATATCCCTACTACTACATATTTAACTCGAGGGCTTGTTCCCACATCAGGTGTTTATTTCTACTGCACACTTCTTTCCCTTTACATATTTAACTCGAGGGCTTGTTCCCACATCAGGTGTTTATTTCTACTGCACACTTCTTTCCCTTTACATAATAATAAATGTGAGTTTTTTTTTGTTATCAGATCAAATTGAGTTCTTTAAGATTTGGTCTACAATCGGCATATCCCTACTACTACATATTTAACTCGAGGGCTTGTTCCCACATCAGGTGTTTATTTCTACTGCACACTTCTTTCCCTTTACATAATAATAAATGTGAGGTTTTTTTGTTATCAGATCAAATTGAGTTTTTTAAGATTTGGTCTACAATCGGCATATCCCTACTACTACATATTTAACTCCAGGGCTTGTTCCCACATCAGGTGTTTATTTCTACTGCACACTTCTTTCCCTTTACATATTTAACTCGAGGGCTTGTTCCCACATCATGTGTTTATTTCTACTGCACACTTCTTTCCCTTTACATAATAATAAATGTGAGTTTTTTTTGTTATCAGATCAAATTGAGTTTTTTAAGATTTGGTCTACAATCGGCATATCCCTACTACTACATATTTAACTCGAGGGCTTGTTCCCACATCAGGTGTTTATTTCTACTGCACACTTCTTTCCCTTTACATATTTAACTCGAGGGCTTGTTCCGACATCAGGTGTTTATTTCTACTGCACACTTCTTTCCCTTTACATGTTTAACTCGATGGCTTGTTCCCACATCAGGTGTTTATTTCTACTGCACACTTCTTTCCCTTTACATATTTAACTCGAGGGGTTGTTCCGACATCAGGTGTTTATTTCTACTGCACACTTATTTCCCTTTACATATTTAACTCGAGGGATTGTTCCGACATCAGGTGTTTATTTCTACTGCACACTTCTTTCCCTTTACATATTTAACTCGAGGGCTTGTTCCCACATCAGGTGTTTATTTCTACTGCACACTTCTTTCCCTTTACATAATAATAAATGTGAGTTTTTTTGTTATCAGATCAAATTGAGTTTTTTAAGATTTGGTCTACAATCGGCATAATCCTACTACTACATATTTAACTCGAGGGCTTGTTCCCACATCAGGTGTTTATTTCTACTGCACACTTCTTTCCCTTTACATATTTAACTCGAGGGCTTGTTCCCACATCAGGTGTTTATTTCTACTGCACACTTCTTTCCCTTTACATAATAATAAATGTGAGTTTTGTTGTTATCAGATCAAATTGAGCTTTTTAGGATTTGGTCTACAATCGGCATATCCCTACTACTACATATTTAACTCCAAGGCTTGTTCCCACATCAGGTGTTTATTTCTACTGCACATTTCTTTCCCTTTACATATTTAACTCGAGGGCTTGTTCCCACATCAGGTGTTTATTTCTACTGCACACTTCTTTCCCTTTACATAATAATAAATGTGAGTTTTTTTTTTTATCAGATCAAATTGAGTTTGTTAAGATTTGGTCTACAATCGGCATATCCCTACTACTACATATTTAACTCGAGGGCTTGTTCCCACATCAGGTGTTTATTTCTACTGCACACTTCTTTCCCTTTACATAATAATAAATGTGAGTTTTTTTGTTATCAGATCAAATTGAGTTTTTTAGGATTTGGTCTACAATCGGCATATCCCTACTACTACATATTTAACTCCAGGGCTTGTTCCCACATCAGGTGTTTATTTCTACTGCACACTTCTTTCACTTTACATATTTAACTCGAGGGCTTGTCCCGACATCAGGTGTTTATTTCTACTGCACACTTCTTTCCCTTTACATATTTAACTCGAAAGCTTGTTCCGACATCAGGTGTTTATTTCTACTGCATACTTATTTCCCTTTACATATTTAACTCGAGGGCTTGTTCCGACATCAGGTGTTTATTTCTACTGCACACTTCTTTCCCTTTACATATTTAACTCGAGGGCTTGTTCCCACATCAGGTGTTTATTTCTACTGAACACTTCTTTCCCTTTACATATTTAACTCGAGGGCTTGTTCCGACATCAGGTGTTTATTTCTACTGCACACTTCTTTCCCTTTACATATTTAACTCGAAAGCTTGTTCCGACATCAGGTGTTTATTTCTACTGCACACTTATTTCCCTTTACATATTTAACTCGAGGGCTTGTTCCGACATCAGGTGTTTATTTCTACTGCACACTTCTTTCCCTTTACATATTTAACTCGAGGGCTTGTTCCCACATCAGGTGTTTATTTCTGCTGCACACTTCTTTCCCTTTACATAATAATAAATGTGAGTTTTTTTGTTATCGGATCAAATTGAGTTTTTTAAGATTTGGTCTACAATCGGCATATCCCTACTACTACATATTTAACTCGAGGGCTTGTTCCCACATCAGTTGTTTATTTCTACTGCACACTTCTTTCCCTTTACATATTTAACTCGAGGGCTTGTTCCCACATCAGGTGTTTATTTCTACTGAACACTTCTTTCCCTTTACATATTTAACTCGAGGGCTTGTTCCGACATCAGGTGTTTATTTCTACTGCACACTTCTTTCCCTTTACATATTTAACTCGAGGGCTTGTCCCGACATCAGGTGTTTATTTCTACTGCACACTTCTTTCCCTTTACATATTTAACTCGAAAGCTTGTTCCGACATCAGGTGTTTATTTCTACTGCATACTTATTTCCCTTTACATATTTAACTCGAGGGCTTGTTCCGACATCAGGTGTTTATTTCTACTGCACACTTCTTTCCCTTTACATGTTTAACTCGAGGGCTTGTTCCCACATCAGGTGTTTATTTCTACTGCACACTTCTTTCCCTTTACATATTTAACTCGAGGGCTTGTTCCCACATCAGGTGTTTATTTCTGCTGCACACTTCTTTCCCTTTACATAATAATAAATGTGAGTTTTTTTGTTATCAGATCAAATTGAGTTTTTTAAGATTTGGTCTACAATCGGCATATCCCTACTACTACATATTTAACTCGAGGGCTTGTTCCCACATCAGGTGTTTATTTCTACTGCACACTTCTTTCTCTTTACATATTTAACTCGAGGGCTTGTTCCCACATCAGGTGTTTATTTCTACTGCACACTTCTTTCCCTTTACATAATAATACATGTGAGTTTTTTTTTGTTATCAGATCAAATTGAGTTTTTTAAGATTTGGTCTACAATCGGCATATCCCTACTACTACATATTTAACTCGAGGGCTTGTTCCCACATCAGTTGTTTATTTCTACTGCACACTTCTTTCCCTTTACATATTTATCTCGAGGGCTTGTTCCCACATCAGGTGTTTATTTCTACTGCAAACTTCTTTCCCTTTACATAATAATAAATGTGAGGTTTTTTTGTTATCAGATCAAATTGAGTTTTTTAAGATTTGGTCTACAATCGGCATATCCCTACTACTACATATTTAACTCGAGGGCTTGTTCCCACATCAGGTGTTATTTCTAGTGCACACTTATTTCCCTTTACATATTTAACTCGAGGGCTTGTTCCCACATCAGGTGTTTATTTCTACTGCACACTTCTTTCCCTTTACATAATAATAAATGTGAGTTTTTTTTTTTATCAGATCAAATTGAGTTTTTTAAGATTTGGTCTACAATCGGCATATCCCTACTACTACATATTTAAGATTTGGTCTACAATCGGCATATCCCTACTACTACATATTTAAGATTTGGTCTACAATCGGCATATCCCTACTACTACATATTTAAGATTTGGTCTACAATCGGCATATCCCTACTACTACATATTTAAGATTTGGTCTACAATCGGCATATCCCTACTACTACATATTTAAGATTTGGTCTACAATCGGCATATCCCTACTACTACATATTTAAGATTTGGTCTACAATCGGCATATCCCTACTACTACATATTTAAGATTTGGTCTACAATCGGCATATCCCTACTACTACATATTTAAGATTTGGTCTACAATCGGCATATCCCTACTACTACATATTTAAGATTTGGTCTACAATCGGCATATCCCTACTACTACATATTTCACTCGAGGGCTTGTTCCCACATCAGGTGTTTATTTATACTGCACACTTATTTCCCTTTACATATTTAACTCGAGGGCTTGTTCCCACATCAGGTGTTTATTTCTACTGCACACTTCTTTCCCTTTACATAATAATAAATGTGAGTTTGTTTTGTTATCAGATCAAATTGAGTTTTTTAAGATTTGGTCTACAATCGGCATATCCCTACTACTACATATTTAAGATTTGGTCTACAATCGGCATATCCCTACTACTACATATTTAAGATTTGGTCTACAATCGGCATATCCCTACTACTACATATTTAAGATTTGGTCTACAATCGGCATATCCCTACTACTACATATTTGAGATTTGGTCTACAATCGGCATATCCCTACTACTACATATTTAAGATTTGGTCTACAATCGGCATATCCCTACTACTACATATTTAAGATTTGGTCTACAATCGGCATATCCCTACTACTACATATTTAAGATTTGGTCTACAATCGGCATATCCCTACTACTACATATTTAAGATTTGGTCTACAATCGGCATATCCCTACTACTACATATTTAAGATTTGGTCTACAATCGGCATATCCCTACTACTACATATTTAAGATTTGGTCTACAATCGGCATATCCCTACTACTACATATTTAAGATTTGGTCTACAATCGGCATATCCCTACTACTACATATTTAAGATTTGGTCTACAATCGGCATATCCCTACTACTACATATTTAAGATTTGGTCTACAATCGGCATATACCTACTACTACATATTTAAGATTTGGTCTACAATCGGCATATCCCTACTACTACATATTTAAGATTTGGTCTACAATCGGCATATCCCTACTACTACATATTTAAGATTTGGTCTACAATCGGCATATCCCTACTACTTCATATTTAAGATTTGGTCTACAATCGGCATATCCCTACTACTACATATTTAAGATTTGGTTTACAATCGGCATATCCCTACTACTACATATTTAAGATTTGGTCTACAATCGGCATATCCCTACTACTACATATTTCACTCGAGGGCTTGTTCCTACATCAGGTGTTTATTTATACTGCACACTTATTTCCCTTTACATATTTAACTCGAGGGCTTGTTCCCACATCAGGTGTTTATTTCTACTGCACACTTCTTTCCCTTTACATAATAATAAATGTGAGTTTGTTTTGTTATCAGATCAAATTGAGTTTTTTAAGATTTGGTCTACAATCGGCATATCCCTACTACTACATATTTAAGATTTGGTCTACAATCGGCATATCCCTACTACTACATATTTAAGATTTGGTCTACAATCGGCATATCCCTACTACTACATATTTAAGATTTGGTCTACAATCGGCATATCCCTACTACTACATATTTAAGATTTGGTCTACAATCGGCATATCCCTACTACTACATATTTAAGATTTGGTCTACAATCGGCATATCCCTACTACTACATATTTAAGATTTGCTCTACAATCGGCATATCCCTACTACTACATATTTAAGATTTGGTCTACAATCGGCATATCCCTACTACTACATATTTAAGATTTGGTCTACAATCGGCATATCCCTACTACTACATATTTAAGATTTGGTCTACAATCGGCATATCCCTACTACTACATATTTAAGATTTGGTCTACAATCGGCATATCCCTACTACTACATATTTAAGATTTGGTCTACAATCGGCATATCCCTACTACTACATATTTAAGATTTGGTCTACAATCGGCATATCCCTACTACTACATATTTGAGATTTGGTCTACAATCGGCATATCCCTACTACTACATATTTAAGATTTGGTCTACAATCGGCATATCCCTACTACTACATATTTAAGATTTGGTCTACAATCGGCATATCCCTACTACTACATATTTAAGATTTGGTCTACAATCGGCATATCCCTACTACTACATATTTAAGATTTGGTCTACAATCGGCATATCCCTACTACTACATATTTAAGATTTGGTCTACAATCGGCATATCCTTACTACTACATATTTAAGATTTGGTCTACAATCGGCATATCCCTACTACTACATATTTAAGATTTGGTCTACAATCGGCATATCCCTACTACTACATATTTAAGATTTGGTCTACAATCGGCATATCCCTACTACTACATATTTAAGATTTGGTCTACAATCGGCATATACCTACTACTACATATTTAAGATTTGGTCTACAATCGGCATATACCTACTACTACATATTTAAGATTTGGTCTACAATCGGCATATCCCTACTACTACATATTTAAGATTTGGTCTACAATCGGCATATCCCTACTACTACATATTTAAGATTTGGTCTACAATCGGCATATCCCTACTACTACATATTTAAGATTTGGTTTACAATCGGCATATCCCTACTACTACATATTTAAGATTTGGTCTACAATCGGCATATCCCTACTACTACATATTTCACTCGAGGGCTTGTTCCTACATCAGGTGTTTATTTATACTGCACACTTATTTCCCTTTACATATTTAACTCGAGGGCTTGTTCCCACATCAGGTGTTTATTTCTACTGCACACTTCTTTCCCTTTACATAATAATAAATGTGAGTTTGTTTTGTTATCAGATCAAATTGAGTTTTTTAAGATTTGGTCTACAATCGGCATATCCCTACTACTACATATTTAAGATTTGGTCTACAATCGGCATATCCCTACTACTACATATTTAAGATTTGGTCTACAATCGGCATATCCCTACTACTACATATTTAAGATTTGGTCTACAATCGGCATATCCCTACTACTACATATTTAAGATTTGGTCTACAATCGGCATATCCCTACTACTACATATTTAAGATTTGGTCTACAATCGGCATATCCCTACTACTACATATTTAAGATTTGGTCTACAATCGGCATATCCCTACTACTACATATTTAAGATTTGGTCTACAATCGGCATATCCCTACTACTACATATTTAAGATTTGGTCTACAATCGGCATATCCCTACTACTACATATTTAAGATTTGGTCTACAATCGGCATATCCCTACTACTACATATTTAAGATTTGGTCTACAATCGGCATATCCCTACTACTACATATTTAAGATTTGGTCTACAATCGGCATATCCCTACTACTACATATTTAAGATTTGGTCTACAATCGGCATATCCCTACTACTACATATTTAAGATTTGGTCTACAATCGGCATATCCCTACTACTACATATTTAAGATTTGGTCTACAATCGGCATATACCTACTACTACATAAGATTTGGTCTACAATCGGCATATCCCTACTACTACATATTTAAGATTTGGTCTACAATCGGCATATCCCTACTACTACTACATATTTAAGATTTGGTCTACAATCGGCAAATCCCTACTACTACATATTTAAGATTTGGTCTACAATCGGCATATCCCTACTACTACATATTTAAGATTTGGTCTACAATCGGCATATCCCTACTACTACATATTTAAGATTTGGTCTACAATCGGCATATCCCTACTACTACATATTTAAGATTTGGTCTACAATCGGCATATCCCTACTACTACATATTTAAGATTTGGTCTACAATCGGCATATCCCTACTACTACATATTTAAGATTTGGTCTACAATCGGCATATCCCTACTACTACATATTTAAGATTTGGTCTACAATCGGCATATCCCTACTACTACATATTTAAGATTTGGTCTACAATCGGAATATACCTACTACTACATATTTAAGATTTGGTCTACAATCGGCATATCCCTACTACTACATATTTAAGATTTGGTCTACAATCGGCATATCCCTACTACTACATATTTAAGATTTGGTCTACAATCGGCATATCCCTACTACTACATATTTAAGATTTGGTCTACAATCGGCATATCCCTACTACTACATATTTAAGATTTGGTCTACAATCGGCATATCCCTACTACTACATATTTAAGATTTGGTCTACAATCGGCATATCCCTACTACTACATATTTAAGATTTGGTCTACAATCGGCATATCCCTACTACTACATATTTAAGATTTGGTCTTCAATCGGCATATCCCTACTACTACATATTTAAGATTTGGTCTACAATCGGCATATCCCTACTACTACATATTTAAGATTTGGTCTACAATCGGCATATCCCTACTACTACATATTTAAGATTTGGTCTACAATCGGCATATACCTACTACTACATATTTAAGATTTGGTCTACAATCGGCATATCCCTACTACTACATATTTAAGATTTGGTCTACAATCGGCATATCCCTACTACTACATATTTAAGATTTGGTCTACAATCGGCATATCCCTACTACTACATATTTAAGATTTGGTCTACAATCGGCATATCCCTACTACTACATATTTAAGATTTGGTCTACAATCGGCATATCCCTACTACTACATATTTAAGATTTTGTCTACAATCGGCATATCCCTACTACTACATATTTAAGATTTGGTCTACAATCGGCATATCCCTACTACTACATATTTAAGATTTGGTCTACAATTGGCATATCCCTACTACTACATATTTAAGATTTGGTCTACAATCGGCATATCCCTACTACTACATATTTAAGATTTGGTCTACAATCGGCATATCCCTACTACTACATATCTAAGATTTGGTCTACAATCGGCATATCCCTACTACTACATATTTAAGATTTGGTCTACAAATCGGCATATCCCTACTACTACATATTTAACATTTGGTCTACAATCGGCATATCCCTACTACTACATATTTAAGATTTGGTCTACAATCGGCATATCCCTACTACTACATATTTAAGATTTGGTCTACAATCGGCATATCCCTACTACTACATATTTAAGATTTGGTCTACAATCGGCATATCCCTACTACTACATATTTAAGATTTGGTCTACAATCGGCATATCCCTACTACTACATATTTAAGATTTGGTCTACAATCGGCATATTCCTACTACTACATATTTAAGATTTGGTCTACAATCGGCATATCCCTACTACTACATATTTAAGATTTGGTCTACAATCGGCATATACCTACTACTACATATTTAAGATTTGGTCTACAATCGGCATATCACTACTACTACATATTTAAGATTTGGTCTACAATCGGCATATCCCTACTACTACATATTTAAGATTTGGTCTACAATCGGCATATCCCTACTACTACATATTTAAGATTTGGTCTACAATCGGCATATCCCTACTACTACATATTTAAGATTTGGTCTACAATCGGCATATCCCTACTACTACATATTTAAGATTTGGTCTACAATCGGCATATCCCTACTACTACATATTTAAGATTTGGTCTACAATCGGCATATCCCTACTACTACATATTTAAGATTTGGTCTACAATCGGCATATCCCTACTACTACATATTTAAGATTTGGTCTACAATCGGCATATCCCTACTACTACATATTTAAGATTTGGTCTACAATCGGCATATCCCTACTACTACATATCTAAGATTTGGTCTACAATCGGCATATCCCTACTACTACATATTTAAGATTTGGTCTACAAATCGGCATATCCCTACTACTACATATTTAAGATTTGGTCTACAATCGGCATATCCCTACTACTACATATTTAAGATTTGGTCTACAATCGGCATATCCCTACTACTACATATTTAAGATTTGGTCTACAATCGGCATATCCCTAATACTACATATTTAAGATTTGGTCTACAATCGGCATATCCCTACTACTACATATTTAAGATTTGGTCTACAATCGGCATATACCTACTACTACATATTTAAGATTTGGTCTACAATCGGCATATCCCTACTACTACATATTTAAGATTTGGTCTACAATCGGCATATCCCTACTACTACATATTTAAGATTTGGTCTACAATCGGCATATCCCTACTACTACATATTTAAGATTTGGTCAACAATCGGCATATCCCTACTACTACATATTTAAGATTTGGTCTACAATCGGCATATCCCTACTACTACATATTTAAGATTTGGTCTACAATCGGCATATCCCTACTACTACATATTTAAGATTTGGTCTACAATCGGCATATCCCTACTACTACATATTTAAGATTTGGTCTACAATCGGCATATCCCTACTACTACATATTTAAGATTTGGTCTACAATCGGCATATACCTACTACTACATATTTAAGATTTGGTCTACAATCGGCATATCCCTACTACTACATATTTAAGATTTGGTCTACAATCGGCATATCCCTACTACTACATATTTAAGATTTGGTCTACAATCGGCATATCCCTACTACTACATATTTAAGATTTGGTCTACAATCGGCATATCCCTACTACTACATATTTAAGATTTGGTCTACAATCCGCATATCCCTACTACTACATATTTAAGATTTGGTCTACAATCGGCATATCCCTACTACTACATATTTAAGATTTGGTCTACAATCGGCATATACCTACTACTACATAAGATTTGGTCTACAATCGGCATATCCCTACTACTACATATTTAAGATTTGGTCTACAATCGGCATATCCCTACTACTACATATTTAAGATTTGGTCTACAATCGGCATATACCTACTACTACATAAGATTTGGTCTACAATCGGCATATCCCTAATACTACATATTTAAGTTTTGGTCTACAATCGGCATATACCTACTACTACATATTTAAGATTTGGTCTACAATCGGCATATCCCTACTACTACATATTTAAGATTTGGTCTACAATCGGCATATCCCTACTACTACATATTTAAGATTTGGTCTACAATCGGCATATCCCTACTACTACATATTTAAGATTTGGTCTACAATCGGCATATCCCTACTACTACATATTTAAGATTTGGTCTACAATCGGCATATCCCTACTACTACATATTTAAGATTTGGTCTACAATCGGCATATCCCTACTACTACATATTTAAGATTTGGTCTACAATCGGCATATCCCTACTACTACATATTTAAGATTTGGTCTACAATCGGCATATCCCTACTACTACATATTTAAGATTTGGTCTACAATCGGCATATCCCTACTACTACATATTTAAGATTTGGTCTACAATCGGCATATACCTACTACTACATAAGATTTGGTCTACAATCGGCATATCCCTACTACTACATATTTAAGATTTGGTCTACAATCGGCATATCCCTACTACTACATATTTAAGATTTGGTCTACAATCGGCATATCCCTACTACTACATATTTAAGATTTGGTCTACAATCGGCATATCCCTACTACTACATATTTAAGATTTGGTCTACAATCGGCATATCCCTACTACTACATATTTAAGATTTGGTCTACAATCGGCATATCCCTACTACTACATATTTAAGATTTGGTCTACAATCGGCATATCCCTACTACTACATATTTAAGATTTGGTCTACAATCGGCATATCCCTACTACTACATATTTAAGATTTGGTCTACAATCGGCATATCCCTACTACTACATATTTAAGATTTGGTCTACAATCGGCATATCCCTACTACTACATATTTAAGATTTGTCTACAATCGGCATATACCTACTACTACATATTTAAGATTCGGTCTACAATCGGCATATCCCTACTACTACATATTTAAGATTTGGTCTACAATCGGCATATCCCTACTACTACATATTTAAGATTTGGTCTACAATCGGCATATCCCTACTACTACATATTTAAGATTTGGTCTACAATCGGCATATCCCTACTACTACATATTTAAGATTTGGTCTACAATCGGCATATACCTACTACTACATATTTAAGATTTGGTCTACAATCGGCATATCCCTACTACTACATATTTAAGATTTGGTCTACAATCGGCATATCCCTACTACTACATATTTAAGATTTGGTCTACAATCGGCATATCCCTACTACTACATATTTAAGAATTGGTCTACAATCGGCATATCCCTACTACTACATATTTAAGATTTGGTCTACAATCGGCATATCCCTACTACTACATATTTAAGATTTGGTCTACAATCGGCATATCCCTACTACTACATATTTAAGATTTGGTCTACAATCGGCATATCCCTACTACTACATATTTAACTCGAGGGCTTGTTCCCACATCAGGTGTTTATTTCTACTGCACACTTCTTTCCCTTTACATAATAATACATGTGAATTTGTTTTGTTATCAGATCAAATTGAGTTTTTTAAGATTTGGTCTACAATCGGCATATCCCTACTACTACATATTTAAGATTTGGTCTACAATCGGCATATCCCTACTACTACATATTTAAGATTTGGTCTACAATCGGCATATCCCTACTACTACATATTTAAGATTTGGTCTACAATCGGCATATCCCTACTACTACATATTTAAGAATTGGTCTACAATCGGCATATCCCTACTACTACATATTTAAGATTTGGTCTACAATCGGCATATCCCTACTACTACATATTTAAGATTTGGTCTTCAATCGGCATATCCCTACTACTACATATTTAAGATTTGGTCTACAATCGGCATATCCCTACTACTACATATTCAAGATTTGGTCTACAATCGGCATATCCCTACTACTACATATTTAAGATTTGGTCTACAATCGGCATATACCTACTACTACATATTTAAGATTTGGTCTACAATCGGCATATCCCTACTACTACACATTTAAGATTTGGTCTACAATCGGCATATCCCTACTACTACATATTTCAGATTTGGTCTACAATCGGCATATCCCTACTACTACATATTTCAGATTTGGTCTACAATCGGCATATCCCTACTACTACATATTTAAGATTTGGTCTACAATCGGCATATCCCTACTACTACATATTTAAGATTTGGTCTACAATCGGCATATCCCTACTACTACATATTTAAGATTTGGTCTACAATCGGCATATCCCTACTACTACATATTTAAGATTTGGTCTACAATCGGCATATCCCTACTACTACATATTTAAGATTTGGTCTACAATCGGCATATCCCTACTACTACATATTTAAGATTTGGTCTACAATCGGCATATCCCTACTACTACATATTTAAGATTTGGTCTACAATCGGCATATCCCTACTACTACATATTTAAGATTTGGTCTACAAATCGGCATATCCCTACTACTACATATTTAAGATTTGGTCTACAATCGGCATATCCCTACTACTACATATTTAAGATTTGGTCTACAATCGGCATATCCCTACTACTACATATTTAAGATTTGGTCTACAATCGGCATATCCCTACTACTACATATTTAAGATTTGGTCTACAATCGGCATATCCCTACTACTACATATTTAAGATTTGGTCTACAATCGGCATATCCCTACTACTACATATTTAAGATTTGGTCTACAATCGGCATATACCTACTACTACATAAGATTTGGTCTACAATCAGCATATCCCTACTACTACATATTTAAGATTTGGTCTACAATCGGCATATCCCTACTACTACATATTTAAGATTTGGTCTACAATCGGCATATCCCTACTACTACATATTTAAGATTTGGTCTACAATCGGCATATCCCTACTACTACATATTTAAGATTTGGTCTACAATCGGCATATCCCTACTACTACATATTTAAGATTTGGTCTACAATCGGCATATCCCTACTACTACATATTTAAGATTTGGTCTACAATCGGCATATCCCTACTACTACATATTTAAGATTTGGTCTACAATCGGCATATCCCTACTACTACATATCTAAGATTTGGTCTACAATCGGCATATCCCTACTACTACATATTTAAGATTTGGTCTACAATCGGCATATACCTACTACTACATATGTAAGATTTGGTCTACAATCGGCATATCCCTACTACTACATATTTAAGATTTGGTCTACAATCGGCATATCCCTACTACTACATATTTAAGATTTGGTCTACAATCGGCATATCCCTACTACTACATATTTAAGATTTGGTCTACAATCGGCATATCCCTACTACTACATATTTAAGATTTGGTCTACAATCGGCATATCCCTACTACTACATATTTAAGATTTGGTCTACAATCGGCATATCTCTACTACTACATATTTAACTCGAGGGCTTGTTCCCACATCAGGTGTTTATTTCTACTGCACACTTCTTTCCCTTTACATAATAATACATGTGAATTTGTTTTGTTATCAGATCAAATTGAGTTTTTTAAGATTTGGTCTACAATCGGCATATCCCTACTACTACATATTTAAGATTTGGTCTACAATCGGCATATCCCTACTACTACATATTTAAGATTTGGTCTACAATCGGTATATCCCTACTACTACATATTTAAGATTTGGTCTACAATCGGCATATCCCTACTACTACATATTTAAGATTTGGTCTACAATCGGCATATCCCTACTACTACATATTTAAGATTTGGTCTACAATCGGCATATCCCTACTACTACATATTTAAGATTTGGTCTTCAATCGGCATATCCCTACTACTACATATTTAAGATTTGGTCTACAATCGGCATATCCCTACTACTACATATTTAAGATTTGGTCTACAATCGGCATATCCCTACTACTACATATTTAAGATTTGGTCTACAATCGGCATATACCTACTACTACATATTTAAGATTTGGTCTACAATCGGCATATCCCTACTACTACATATTTAAGATTTGGTCTACAATCGGCATATCCCTACTACTACATATTTAAGATTTGGTCTACAATCGGCATATCCCTACTACTACATATTTAAGATTTGGTCTACAATCGGCATATCCCTACTACTACATATTTAAGATTTGGTCTACAATCGGCATATCCCTACTACTACATATTTAAGATTTGGTCTACAATCGGCATATCCCTACTACTACATATTTAAGATTTGGTCTACAATCGGCATATCCCTACTACTACATATTTAACTCGAGGGCTTGTTCCCACATCAGGTGTTTATTTCTACTGCACACTTCTTTCCCTTTACATAATAATAAATGTGAATTTGTTTTGTTATCAGATCAAATTGAGTTTTTTAAGATTTGGTCTACAATCGGCATATCCCTACTACTACATATTTAAGATTTGGTCTACAATCGGCATATCCCTACTACTACATATTTAAGATTTGGTCTACAATCGGCATATCCCTACTACTACATATTTAAGATTTGGTCTACAATCGGCATATCTCTACTACTACATATTTAACTCGAGGGCTTGTTCCCACATCAGGTGTTTATTTCTACTGCACACTTCTTTCCCTTTACATAATAATACATGTGAATTTGTTTTGTTATCAGATCAAATTGAGTTTTTTAAGATTTGGTCTACAATCGGCATATCCCTACTACTACATATTTAAGATTTGGTCTACAATCGGCATATCCCTACTACTACATATTTAAGATTTGGTCTACAATCGGTATATCCCTACTACTACATATTTAAGATTTGGTCTACAATCGGCATATCCCTACTACTACATATTTAAGATTTGGTCTACAATCGGCATATCCCTACTACTACATATTTAAGATTTGGTCTACAATCGGCATATCCCTACTACTACATATTTAAGATTTGGTCTTCAATCGGCATATCCCTACTACTACATATTTAAGATTTGGTCTACAATCGGCATATCCCTACTACTACATATTTAAGATTTGGTCTACAATCGGCATATCCCTACTACTACATATTTAAGATTTGGTCTACAATCGGCATATACCTACTACTACATATTTAAGATTTGGTCTACAATCGGCATATCCCTACTACTACATATTTAAGATTTGGTCTACAATCGGCATATCCCTACTACTACATATTTAAGATTTGGTCTACAATCGGCATATCCCTACTACTACATATTTAAGATTTGGTCTACAATCGGCATATCCCTACTACTACATATTTAAGATTTGGTCTACAATCGGCATATCCCTACTACTACATATTTAAGATTTGGTCTACAATCGGCATATCCCTACTACTACATATTTAAGATTTGGTCTACAATCGGCATATCCCTACTACTACATATTTAACTCGAGGGCTTGTTCCCACATCAGGTGTTTATTTCTACTGCACACTTCTTTCCCTTTACATAATAATAAATGTGAATTTGTTTTGTTATCAGATCAAATTGAGTTTTTTAAGATTTGGTCTACAATCGGCATATCCCTACTACTACATATTTAAGATTTGGTCTACAATCGGCATATCCCTACTACTACATATTTAAGATTTGGTCTACAATCGGCATATCCCTACTACTACATATTAAAGATTTGGTCTACAATCGGCATATCCCTACTACTACATATTTAAGATTTGGTCTACAATCGGCATATCCCTACTACTACATATTTAAGATTTGGTCTACAATCGGCATATCCCTACTACTACATATTTAAGATTTGGTCTACAATCGGCATATCCCTACTACTACATATTTAAGATTTGGTCTACAATCGGCATATCCCTACTACTACATATTTAAGATTTGGTCTACAATCGGCATATCCCTACTACTACATATTTAAGATTTGGTCTACAATCGGCATATCCCTACTACTACATATTTAAGATTTGGTCTACAATCGGCATATCCCTACTACTACATATTTAAGATTTGGTCTACAATCGGCATATCCCTACTACTACATATTTAAGATTTGGTCTACAATCGGCATATCCCTACTACTACATATTTAAGATTTGGTCTACAATCGGCATATCCCTACTACTACATATTTAAGATTTGGTCTACAATCGGCATATCCCTACTACTACATATTTAAGATTTGGTCTACAATCGGCATATCCCTACTACTACATATTTAAGATTTGGTCTACATTCGGCATATCCCTACTACTACATATTTAAGATTTGGTCTACAATCGGCATATCCCTACTACTACTACATATTTAAGATTTGGTCTACAATCGGCATATCCCTACTACTACATATTTAAGATTTGGTCTACAATCGGCATATCCCTACTACTACATATTTAAGATTTGGTCTACACTCGACATATCCCTACTACTACATATTTAAGATTTGGTCTACAATCGGCATATCCCTACTACTACATATTTAAGATTTGGTCTACAATCGGCATATCCCTACTACTACATATTTAAGATTTGGTCTACAATCGGCATATCCCTACTACTACATATTTAAGATTTGGTCTACAATCGGCATATCCCTACTACTACATATTTAAGATTTGGTCTACAATCGGCATATCCCTACTACTACATATTTAAGATTTGGTCTACAATCGGCATATCCCTACTACTACATATTTAACTCGAGGGCTTGTTCCCACATCAGGTGTTTATTTCAACTGCACACTTCTTTCCCTTTACATAATAATAAATGTGAGTTTGTTTTGTTATCAGATCAAATTGAGTTTTTTAAGATTTGGTCTACAATCGGCATATCCCTACTACTACATATTTAAGATTTGGTCTACAATCGGCATATCCCTACTACTACATATATAAGATTTGGTCTACAATCGGCATATCCCTACTACTACATATTTAAGATTTGGTCTACAATCGGCATATCCCTACTACTACATATTTAAGATTTGGTCAACAATCGGCATATCCCTACTACTACATATTTAAGATTTGGTCTACAATCGGCATATACCTACTACTACATATTTAAGATTTGGTCTACAATCGGCATATCCCTACTACTACTACTACATATTTAAGATTTGGTCTACAATCGGCATATACCTACTACTACATATTTAAGATTTGGTCTACAATCGGCATATCCCTACTACTACATATTTAAGATTTGGTCTACAATCGGCATATCCCTACTACTACATATTTAAGATTTGGTCTACAATCGGCATATCCCTACTACTACATATTTAAGATTTGGTCTACAATCGGCATATCCCTACTACTACATATTTAAGATTTGGTCTACAATCGGCATATCCCTACTACTACATATTTAAGATTTGGTCTACAATCGGCATATCCCTACTACTACATATTTAAGATTTGGTCTACAATCGGCATATACCTACTACTACATATTTAACATTTGGTCTACAATCGGCATATCCCTACTACTACATATTTAAGATTTGGTCTACAATCGGCATATCCCTACTACTACATATTTAAGATTTGGTCTACAATCGGCATATCCCTACTGCTACATATTTAAGATTTGGTCTACAATCGGCATATCCCTACTACTACATATTTAACTCGAGGGCCTGTTCCCACATCAGGTGTTTATTTCTACTGCACACTTCTTTCCCTTTACATAATAATAAATGTGAATTTGTTTTGTTATCAGATCAAATTGAGTTTTTTAAGATTTGGTCTACAATCGGCATATCCCTACTACTACATATTTAAGATTTGGTCTACAATCGGCATATCCCTACTACTACATATTTAAGATTTGGTCTACAATCGGCATATCCCTACTACTACATATTTAAGATTTGGTCTACAATCGGCATATCCCTACTACTACATATTTAAGATTTGGTCTACAATCGGCATATCCCTACTACTACATATTTAACTCGAGGGCCTGTTCCCACATCAGGTGTTTATTTCTACTGCACACTTCTTTCCCTTTACATAATAATAAATGTGAATTTGTTTTGTTATCAGATCAAATTGAGTTTTTTAAGATTTGGTCTACAATCGGCATATCCCTACTACTACATATTTAAGATTTGGTCTACAATCGGCATATCCCTACTACTACATATTTAAGATTTGGTCTACAATCGGCATATCCCTACTACTACATATTTAAGATTTGGTCTACAATCGGCATATCCCTACTACTACATATTTAAGATTTGGTCTACAATCGGCATATCCCTACTACTACATATTTAACTCGAGGGCCTGTTCCCACATCAGGTGTTTATTTCTACTGCACACTTCTTTCCCTTTACATAATAATAAATGTGAATTTGTTTTGTTATCAGATCAAATTGAGTGTTTTAAGATTTGGTCTACAATCGGCATATCCCTACTACTACATATTTAAGATTTGGTCTACAATCGGCATATCCCTACTACTACATATTTAAGATTTGGTCTACAATCGGCATATCCCTACTACTACATATTTAAGATTTGGTCTACAATCGGCATATCCCTACTACTACATATTTAAGATTTGGTCTACAATCGGCATATCCCTACTACTACATATTTAAGATTTGGTCTACAATCGGCATATCCCTACTACTACATATTTAAGATTTGGTCTACAATCGGCATATCCCTACTACTACATATTTAAGATTTGGTCTACAATCGGCATATCCCTACTACTACATATTTAAGATTTGGTCTACAATCGGCATATCCCTACTACTGCATATTTAAGATTTGGTCTACAATCGGCATATCCCTACTACTACATATTTAAGATTTGGTCTACAATCGGCATCTCCCTACTACTACATATTTAAGATTTGGTCTACAATCGGCATATCCCTACTACTACATATTTAAGATTTGGTCTACAATCGGCATATCCCTACTACTACATATTTAAGATTTGGTCTACAATCGGCATATCCCTACTACTACATATTTAAGATTTGGTCTACAATCGGCATATCCCTACTACTACATATTTAAGATTTGGTCTACAATCGGCATATCCCTACTACTACATATTTAAGATTTGGTCTACAATCGGCATATCCCTACTACTACATATTTAAGATTTGGTCTACAATCGGCATATCCCTACTACTACATATTTAAGATTTGGTCTACAATCGGCATATCCCTACTACTACATATTTAACTCGAGGGCCTGTTCCCACATCAGGTGTTTATTTCTACTGCACACTTCTTTCCCTTTACATAATAATAAATGTGAATTTGTTTTGTTATCAGATCAAATTGAGTTTTTTAAGATTTGGTCTACAATCGGCATATCCCTACTACTACATATTTAAGATTTGGTCTACAATCGGCATATCCCTACTACTACATATTTAAGATTTGGTCTACAATCGGCATATCCCTACTACTACATATTTAAGATTTGGTCTACAATCGGCATATCCCTACTACTACATATTTAAGATTTGGTCTACAATCGGCATATCCCTACTACTACATATTTAAGATTTGGTCTACAATCGGCATATCCCTACTACTACATATTTAAGATTTGGTCTACAATCGGCATATCCCTACTACTACATATTTAACTCGAGGGCCTGTTCCCACATCAGGTGTTTATTTCTACTGCACACTTCTTTCCCTTTACATAATAATAAATGTGAATTTGTTTTGTTATCAGATCAAATTGAGTTTTTTAAGATTTGGTCTACAATCGGCATATCCCTACTACTACATATTTAAGATTTGGTCTACAATCGGCATATCCCTACTACTACATATTTAAGATTTGGTCTACAATCGGCATATCCCTACTACTACATATTTAAGATTTGGTCTACAATCGGCATATCCCTACTACTACATATTTAAGATTTGGTCTACAATCGGCATATCCCTACTACTACATATTTAAGATTTGGTCTACAATCGGCATATCCCTACTACTACATATTTAAGATTTGGTCTACAATCGGCATATCCCTACTACTACATATTTAAGATTTGGTCTACAATCGGCATATCCCTACTACTACATATTTAAGATTTGGTCTACAATCGGCATATCCCTACTACTACATATTTAAGATTTGGTCTACAATCGGCATATCCCTACTACTACATATTTAAGATTTGGTCTACAATCGGCATATCCCTACTACTACATATTTAAGATTTGGTCTACAATCGGCATATCCCTACTACTACATATTTAAGATTTGGTCTACAATCGGCATATCCCTACTACTACATATTTAAGATTTGGTCTACAATCGGCATACCCCTACTACTACATATTTAAGATTTGGTCTACAATCGGCATATCCCTACTACTACTACATATTTAAGATTTGGTCTACAATCGGCATATCCCTACTACTACATATTTAAGATTTGGTCTACAATCGGCATATCCCTACTACTACATATTTAAGATTTGGTCTACAATCGGCATATCCCTACTACTACATATTTAAGATTTGGTCTACAATCGGCATATCCCTACTACTACATATTTAAGATTTGGTCTACAATCGGCATATCCCTACTACTACATATTTAAGATTTGGTCTACAATCGGCACATCCCTACTACTACATATTTAAGATTTGGTCTACAATCGGCATATCCCTACTACTACATATTTAAGATTTGGTCTACAATCGGCATATCCCTACTACTACATATTTAAGATTTGGTCTACAATCGGCATATCCCTACTACTGCATATTTAAGATTTGGTCTACAATCGGCATATCCCTACTACTACATATTTAAGATTTGGTCTACAATCGGCATATCCCTACTACTACATATTTAAGATTTGGTCTACAATCGGCATATCCCTACTACTACATATTTAAGATTTGGTCTACAATCGGCATATCCCTACTACTACATATTTAAGATTTGGTCTACAATCGGCATATCCCTACTACTACATATTTAAGATTTGGTCTACAATCGGCATATCCCTACTACTACATATTTAACTCGAGGGCCTGTTCCCACATCAGGTGTTTATTTCTACTGCACACTTCTTTCCCTTTACATAATAATAAATGTGAATTTGTTTTGTTATCAGATCAAATTGAGTTTTTTAAGATTTGGTCTACAATCGGCATATCCCTACTACTACATATTTAAGATTTGGTCTACAATCGGCATATCCCTACTACTACATATTTAAGATTTGGTCTACAATCGGCATATCCCTACTACTACATATTTAAGATTTGGTCTACAATCGGCATATCCCTACTACTACATATTTAAGATTTGGTCTACAATCGGCATATCCCTACTACTACATATTTAAGATTTGGTCTACAATCGGCATATCCCTACTACTACATATTTAAGATTTGGTCTACAATCGGCATATCCCTACTACTACATATTTAAGATTTGGTCTACAATCGGCATATCCCTACTACTACATATTTAAGATTTGGTCTACAATCGGCACATCCCTACTACTACATATTTAAGATTTGGTCTACAATCGGCATATCCCTACTACTACATATTTAAGATTTGGTCTACAATCGGCATATCCCTACTACTACATATTTAAGATTTGGTCTACACTCGACATATCCCTACTACTACATATTTAAGATTTGGTCTACAATCGGCATATCCCTACTACTACATATTTAAGATTTGGTCTACAATCGGCATATCCCTACTACTACATATTTAAGATTTGGTCTACAATCGGCATATCCCTACTACTACATATTTAAGATTTGGTCTACAATCGGCATATCCCTACTACTGCATATTTAAGATTTGGTCTACAATCGGCATATCCCTACTACTACATATTTAAGATTTGGTCTACAATCGGCATATCCCTACTACTACATATTTAAGATTTGGTCTACAATCGGCATATCCCTACTACTACATATTTAAGATTTGGTCTACAATCGGCATATCCCTACTACTACATATTTAAGATTTGGTCTACAATCGGCATATCCCTACTACTACATATTTAAGATTTGGTCTACAATCGGCATATCCCTACTACTACATATTTAACTCGAGGGCCTGTTCCCACATCAGGTGTTTATTTCTACTGCACACTTCTTTCCCTTTACATAATAATAAATGTGAATTTGTTTTGTTATCAGATCAAATTGAGTTTTTTAAGATTTGGTCTACAATCGGCATATCCCTACTACTACATATTTAAGATTTGGTCTACAATCGGCATATCCCTACTACTACATATTTAAGATTTGGTCTACAATCGGCATATCCCTACTACTACATATTTAAGATTTGGTCTACAATCGGCATATCCCTACTACTACATATTTAAGATTTGGTCTACAATCGGCATATCCCTACTACTACATATTTAAGATTTGGTCTACAATCGGCATATCCCTACTACTACATATTTAAGATTTGGTCTACAATCGGCATATCCCTACTACTACATATTTAAGATTTGGTCTACAATCGGCATATCCCTACTACTACATATTTAACTCAAGGGCTTGTTCCCACATCAGGTGTTTATTTATACTGCACACTTCTTTCCCTTTACATATTTAACTCGAGGGCTTGTTCCCACATCGGGTGTTTATTTCAACTGCACACTTCTTTCCCTTTACATAATAATAAATGTGAGTTTGTTTTGTTATCAGATCAAATTGAGTTTTTTAAGATTTGGTCTACAATCGGCATATCCCTACTACTACATATTTAAGATTTGGTCTACAATCGGCATATCCCTACTACTACATATTTAAGATTTGGTTTACAATCGGCATATCCCTACTACTACATATTTAAGATTTGGTCTACAATCGGCATATCCCTACTACTACATATTTAAGATTTGGTCTACAATCGGCATATCCCTACTACTACATATTTAAGATTTGGTCTACAATCGGCATATCCCTACTACTACATATTTAAGATTTGGTCTACAATCGGCATATACCTACTACTACATATTTAAGATTTGGTCTACAATCGGCATATCCCTACTACTACATATTTAAGATTTGGTCTACAATCGGCATATACCTACTACTACATATTTAAGATTTGGTCTACAATCGGCATATCCCTACTACTACATATTTAAGATTTGGTCTACAATCGGCATATCCCTACTACTACATATTTAAGATTTGGTCTACAATCGGCATATCCCTACTACTACATATTTAAGATTTGGTCTACAATCGGCATATCCCTACTACTACATATTTAAGATTTGGTCTACAATCGGCATATCCCTACTACTACATATTTAAGATTTGGTCTACAATCGGCATATCCCTACTACTACATATTTAAGATTTGGTCTACAATCGGCATATCCCTACTACTACATATTTAAGATTTGGTCTACAATCGGCATATACCTACTACTACATATTTAAGATTTGGTCTACAATCGGCATATCCCTACTACTACATATTTAAGATTTGGTCTACAATCGGCATATCCCTACTACTACATATTTAAGATTTGGTCTACAATCGGCATATCCCTACTACTACATATTTAAGATTTGGTCTACAATCGGCATATCCCTACTACTACATATTTAAGATTTGGTCTACAATCGGCATATCCCTACTACTACATATTTAAGATTTGGTCTACAATCGGCATATCCCTACTACTACATATTTAAGATTTGGTCTACAATCGGCATATCCCTACTACTACATATTTAACTCGAGGGCCTGTTCCCACATCAGGTGTTTATTTCTACTGCACACTTCTTTCCCTTTACATAATAATAAATGTGAATTTGTTTTGTTATCAGATCAAATTGAGTTTTTTAAGATTTGGTCTACAATCGGCATATCCCTACTACTACATATTTAAGATTTGGTCTACAATCGGCATATCCCTACTACTACATATTTAAGATTTGGTCTACAATCGGCATATCCCTACTACTACATATTTAAGATTTGGTCTACAATCGGCATATCCCTACTACTACATATTTAAGATTTGGTCTACAATCGGCATATCCCTACTACTACATATTTAAGATTTGGTCTACAATCGGCATATCCCTACTACTACATATTTAAGATGTGGTCTACAATCGGCATATCCCTACTACTACTACATATTTAAGATTTGGTCTACAATCGGCATATCCCTACTACTACTACATATTTAAGATTTGGTCTACAATCGGCATATCCCTACTACTACATATTTAAGATTTGGTATACAATCGGCATATCCCTACTACTACATATTTAAGATTTGGTCTACAATCGGCATATCCCTACTACTACATATTTAAGATTTGGTCTACAATCGGCATATCCCTACTACTACATATTTAAGATTTGGTCTACAATCGGCATATCCCTACTACTACATATTTAAGATTTGGTCTACAATCGGCATATCGCTACTACTACATATTTAAGATTTGGTCTACAATCGGCATATCCCTACTACTACATATTTAAGATTTGGTCTACAATCGGCATATCTCTACTACTACATATTTAAGATTTGGTCTACAATCGGCATATCCCTACTACTACATATTTAAGATTTGGTCTACAATCGGCATATCCCTACTACTACATATTTAAGATTTGGTCTACAATCGGCATATCCCTACTACTACATATTTAAGATTTGGTCTACAATCGGCATATCCCTACTACTACATATTTAAGATTTGGTCTACAATCGGCATATCCCTACTACTACATATTTAAGATTTGCTCTACAATCGGCATATCCCTACTACTACATATTTAAGATTTGCTCTACAATCGGCATATCCCTACTACTACATATTTAAGATTTGCTCTACAATCGGCATATCCCTACTACTACATATTTAAGATTTGGTCTACAATCGGCATATCCCTACTACTACATATTTAAGATTTGGTCTACAATCGGCATATCCCTACTACTACATATTTAAGATTTGGTCTACAATCGGCATATCCCTTCTACTACATATTTAAGATTTGGTCTACAATCGGCATATCCCTACTACTACATATGTAAGATTTGGTCTACAATCGGCATATCCCTACTACTACTACATATTTAAGATTTGGTCTACAATTGGAATATCCCTACTACTACATATTTAAGATTTGGTCTACAATCGGCATATCCCTACTACTACATATTTAACTCTAGGGCTTGTTCCCACATCAGGTGTTTATTTCTACTGCACACTTCTTTCCCTTTACATAATAATAAATGTGAGTTTGTTTTGTTATCAGATCAAATTGAGTTTTTTAAGATTTGGTCTACAATCGGCATATCCCTACTACTACATATTTAAGATTTGGTCTACAATCGGCATATCCCTACTACTACATATTTAAGATTTGGTCTACAATTGGCATATCCCTACTACTACATATTTAACTCGAGGGCTTGTTCCCACATCAGGTGTTTATTTCTACTGCACACTTCTTTCCCTTTACATAATAATAAATGTGAGTTTGTTTTGTTATCAGATCAAATTGAGTTTTTTAAGATTTGGTCTACAATCGGCATATCCCTACTACTACATATTTAAGATTTGGTCTACAATCGGCATATCCCTACTACTACATATTTAAGATTTGGTCTACAATTGGCATATCCCTACTACTACATATTTAACTCGAGGGCTTGTTCCCACATCAGGTGTTTATTTCTACTGCACACTTCTTTCCCTTTACATAATAACAAATGTGAGTTTGTTTAGTTATCAGATCAAATTGAGTTTTTTAAGATTTGGTCTACAATCGGCATATCCCTACTACTACATATTTAAGATTTGGTCTACAATCGGCATATCCCTACTACTACATATTTAAGATTTGGTCTACAATCGGCATATCCCTACTACTACATATTTAAGATTTGGTCTACAATCGGCATATCCCTACTACTACATATTTAAGATTTGGTCTACAATCGGCATATCCCTACTACTACATATTTAAGATTTGGTCTACAATCGGCATATCCCTACTACTACATATTTAAGATTTGGTCTACAATCGGCATATCCCTACTACTACATATTCAAGATTTGGTCTACAATCGGCATATCCCTACTACTACATATTTAAGATTTGGTCTACAATCGGCATATCCCTACTACTACTACATATTTAAGATTTGGTCTACAATCGGCATATCCCTACTACTACATATTTAAGATTTGGTCTACAATCGGCATATCCCTACTACTACATAGTTAATATTTGGTCTACAATCGGCATATCCCTACTACTACATATTTAAGATTTGGTCTACAATCGGCATATCCCTCCTACTACATATTTAAGATTTGGTCTACAATCGGCATATCCCTACTACTACATATTTAAGATTTGGTCTACAATCGGCATATCCCTACTACTACATATTTAAGATTTGGTCTACAATCGGCATATCCCTACTACTACATATTTAAGATTTGGTCTACAATCGGCATATACCTACTACTACATATTTAAGATTTGGTCTACAATCGGCATATCCCTACTACTACATATTTAAGATTTGGTCTACAATCGGCATATCCCTACTACTACATATTTAAGATTTGGTCTACAATCGGCATATCCCTACTACTACATATTTAAGATTTGGTCTACAATCGGCATATCCCTACTACTACATATTTAAGATTTGGTCTACAATCGGCATATCCCTACTACTACATATTTAAGATTTGGTCTACAATCGGCATATCCCTACTACTACATATTTAAGATTTGGTCTACAATCGGCATATCCCTACTACTACATATTTAACTCGAGGGCCTGTTCCCACATCAGGTGTTTATTTCTACTGCACACTTCTTTCCCTTTACATAATAATAAATGTGAATTTGTTTTGTTATCAGATCAAATTGAGTTTTTTAAGATTTGGTCTACAATCGGCATATCCCTACTACTACATATTTAAGATTTGGTCTACAATCGGCATATCCCTACTACTACATATTTAAGATTTGGTCTACAATCGGCATATCCCTACTACTACATATTTAAGATTTGGTCTACAATCGGCATATCCCTACTACTACATATTTAAGATTTGGTCTACAATCGGCATATCCCTACTACTACATATTTAAGATTTGGTCTACAATCGGCATATCCCTACTACTACATATTTAAGATGTGGTCTACAATCGGCATATCCCTACTACTACTACATATTTAAGATTTGGTCTACAATCGGCATATCCCTACTACTACTACATATTTAAGATTTGGTCTACAATCGGCATATCCCTACTACTACATATTTAAGATTTGGTATACAATCGGCATATCCCTACTACTACATATTTAAGATTTGGTCTACAATCGGCATATCCCTACTACTACATATTTAAGATTTGGTCTACAATCGGCATATCCCTACTACTACATATTTAAGATTTGGTCTACAATCGGCATATCCCTACTACTACATATTTAAGATTTGGTCTACAATCGGCATATCGCTACTACTACATATTTAAGATTTGGTCTACAATCGGCATATCCCTACTACTACATATTTAAGATTTGGTCTACAATCGGCATATCTCTACTACTACATATTTAAGATTTGGTCTACAATCGGCATATCCCTACTACTACATATTTAAGATTTGGTCTACAATCGGCATATCCCTACTACTACATATTTAAGATTTGGTCTACAATCGGCATATCCCTACTACTACATATTTAAGATTTGGTCTACAATCGGCATATCCCTACTACTACATATTTAAGATTTGGTCTACAATCGGCATATCCCTACTACTACATATTTAAGATTTGCTCTACAATCGGCATATCCCTACTACTACATATTTAAGATTTGCTCTACAATCGGCATATCCCTACTACTACATATTTAAGATTTGCTCTACAATCGGCATATCCCTACTACTACATATTTAAGATTTGGTCTACAATCGGCATATCCCTACTACTACATATTTAAGATTTGGTCTACAATCGGCATATCCCTACTACTACATATTTAAGATTTGGTCTACAATCGGCATATCCCTTCTACTACATATTTAAGATTTGGTCTACAATCGGCATATCCCTACTACTACATATGTAAGATTTGGTCTACAATCGGCATATCCCTACTACTACTACATATTTAAGATTTGGTCTACAATTGGAATATCCCTACTACTACATATTTAAGATTTGGTCTACAATCGGCATATCCCTACTACTACATATTTAACTCTAGGGCTTGTTCCCACATCAGGTGTTTATTTCTACTGCACACTTCTTTCCCTTTACATAATAATAAATGTGAGTTTGTTTTGTTATCAGATCAAATTGAGTTTTTTAAGATTTGGTCTACAATCGGCATATCCCTACTACTACATATTTAAGATTTGGTCTACAATCGGCATATCCCTACTACTACATATTTAAGATTTGGTCTACAATTGGCATATCCCTACTACTACATATTTAACTCGAGGGCTTGTTCCCACATCAGGTGTTTATTTCTACTGCACACTTCTTTCCCTTTACATAATAATAAATGTGAGTTTGTTTTGTTATCAGATCAAATTGAGTTTTTTAAGATTTGGTCTACAATCGGCATATCCCTACTACTACATATTTAAGATTTGGTCTACAATCGGCATATCCCTACTACTACATATTTAAGATTTGGTCTACAATTGGCATATCCCTACTACTACATATTTAACTCGAGGGCTTGTTCCCACATCAGGTGTTTATTTCTACTGCACACTTCTTTCCCTTTACATAATAACAAATGTGAGTTTGTTTTGTTATCAGATCAAATTGAGTTTTTTAAGATTTGGTCTACAATCGGCATATCCCTACTACTACATATTTAAGATTTGGTCTACAATCGGCATATCCCTACTACTACATATTTAAGATTTGGTCTACAATCGGCATATCCCTACTACTACATATTTAAGATTTGGTCTACAATCGGCATATCCCTACTACTACATATTTAAGATTTGGTCTACAATCGGCATATCCCTACTACTACATATTTAAGATTTGGTCTACAATCGGCATATCCCTACTACTACATATTTAAGATTTGGTCTACAATCGGCATATCCCTACTACTACATATTCAAGATTTGGTCTACAATCGGCATATCCCTACTACTACATATTTAAGATTTGGTCTACAATCGGCATATCCCTACTACTACTACATATTTAAGATTTGGTCTACAATCGGCATATCCCTACTACTACATATTTAAGATTTGGTCTACAATCGGCATATCCCTACTACTACATAGTTAATATTTGGTCTACAATCGGCATATCCCTACTACTACATATTTAAGATTTGGTCTACAATCGGCATATCCCTCCTACTACATATTTAAGATTTGGTCTACAATCGGCATATCCCTACTACTACATATTTAAGATTTGGTCTACAATCGGCATATCCCTACTACTACATATTTAACTCTAGGGCTTGTTCCCACATCAGGTGTTTATTTCTACTGCACACTTCTTTCCCTTTACATAATAATAAATGTGAGTTTGTTTTGTTATCAGATCAAATTGAGTTTTTTAAGATTTGGTCTACAATCGGCATATCCCTACTACTACATATTTAAGATTTGGTCTACAATCGGCATATCCCTACTACTACATATTTAAGATTTGGTCTACAATTGGCATATCCCTACTACTACATATTTAACTCGAGGGCTTGTTCCCACATCAGGTGTTTATTTCTACTGCACACTTCTTTCCCTTTACATAATAATAAATGTGAGTTTGTTTTGTTATCAGATCAAATTGAGTTTTTTAAGATTTGGTCTACAATCGGCATATCCCTACTACTACATATTTAAGATTTGGTCTACAATCGGCATATCCCTACTACTACATATTTAAGATTTGGTCTACAATTGGCATATCCCTACTACTACATATTTAACTCGAGGGCTTGTTCCCACATCAGGTGTTTATTTCTACTGCACACTTCTTTCCCTTTACATAATAACAAATGTGAGTTTGTTTTGTTATCAGATCAAATTGAGTTTTTTAAGATTTGGTCTACAATCGGCATATCCCTACTACTACATATTTAAGATTTGGTCTACAATCGGCATATCCCTACTACTACATATTTAAGATTTGGTCTACAATCGGCATATCCCTACTACTACATATTTAAGATTTGGTCTACAATCGGCATATCCCTACTACTACATATTTAAGATTTGGTCTACAATCGGCATATCCCTACTACTACATATTTAAGATTTGGTCTACAATCGGCATATCCCTACTACTACATATTTAAGATTTGGTCTACAATCGGCATATCCCTACTACTACATATTCAAGATTTGGTCTACAATCGGCATATCCCTACTACTACATATTTAAGATTTGGTCTACAATCGGCATATCCCTACTACTACTACATATTTAAGATTTGGTCTACAATCGGCATATCCCTACTACTACATATTTAAGATTTGGTCTACAATCGGCATATCCCTACTACTACATAGTTAATATTTGGTCTACAATCGGCATATCCCTACTACTACATATTTAAGATTTGGTCTACAATCGGCATATCCCTCCTACTACATATTTAAGATTTGGTCTACAATCGGCATATCCCTACTACTACATATTTAAGATTTGGTCTACAATCGGCATATCCCTACTACTACATATTTAAGATTTGGTCTACAATCGGCATATCCCTACTACTACATATTTAAGATTTGCTCTACAATCGGCATATCCCTACTACTACATATTTAAGATTTGCTCTACAATCGGCATATCCCTACTACTACATATTTAAGATTTGCTCTACAATCGGCATATCCCTACTACTACATATTTAAGATTTGGTCTACAATCGGCATATCCCTACTACTACTTATTTAAGATTTGGTCTACAATCGGCATATCCCTACTACTACATATTTAAGATTTGGTCTACAATCGGCATATCCCTTCTACTACATATTTAAGATTTGGTCTACAATCGGCATATCCCTACTACTACATATTTAAGATTTGGTCTACAATCGGCATATCCCTACTACTACTACATATTTAAGATTTGGTCTACAATTGGAATATCCCTACTACTACATATTTAAGATTTGGTCTACAATCGGCATATCCCTACTACTACATATTTAACTCGAGGGCTTGTTCCCACATCAGGTGTTTATTTCTACTGCACACTTCTTTCCCTTTACATAATAATAAATGTGAGTTTGTTTTGTTATCAGATCAAATTGATTTTTTTAAGATTTGGTCTACAATCGGCATATCCCTACTACTACTACATATTTAAGATTTGGTCTACAATCGGCATATCCCTACTACTACATATTTAATATTTGGTCTACAATCGGCATATCCCTACTACTACATATTTAAGATTTGGTCTACAATCGGCATATCCCTCCTACTACATATTTAAGATTTGGTCTACAATCGGCATATCCCTACTACTACATATTTAAGATTTGGTCTACAATCGGCATATCCCTACTACTACATATTTAAGATTTGGTCTACAATCGGCATATCCCTACTACTACATATTTAAGATTTGCTCTACAATCGGCATATCCCTACTACTACATATTTAAGATTTGCTCTACAATCGGCATATCCCTACTACTACATATTTAAGATTTGCTCTACAATCGGCATATCCCTACTACTACATATTTAAGATTTGGTCTACAATCGGCATATCCCTACTACTACTTATTTAAGATTTGGTCTACAATCGGCATATCCCTACTACTACATATTTAAGATTTGGTCTACAATCGGCATATCCCTTCTACTACATATTTAAGATTTGGTCTACAATCGGCATATCCCTACTACTACATATTTAAGATTTGGTCTACAATCGGCATATCCCTACTACTACTACATATTTAAGATTTGGTCTACAATTGGAATATCCCTACTACTACATATTTAAGATTTGGTCTACAATCGGCATATCCCTACTACTACATATTTAACTCGAGGGCTTGTTCCCACATCAGGTGTTTATTTCTACTGCACACTTCTTTCCCTTTACATAATAATAAATGTGAGTTTGTTTTGTTATCAGATCAAATTGATTTTTTTAAGATTTGGTCTACAATCGGCATATCCCTACTACTACTACATATTTAAGATTTGGTCTACAATCGGCATATCCCTACTACTACATATTTAAGATTTGGTCTACAATCGGCATATCCCTACTACTACATATTTAACTCGAGGGCTTGTTCCCACATCAGGTGTTTATTTCTACTGCACACTTCTTTCCCTTTACATAATAATAAATGTGAGTTTGTTTTGTTATCAGATCAAATTGAGTTTTTTAAGATTTGGTCTACAATCGGCATATCCCTACTACTACATATTTAAGATTTGGTCTACAATCGGCATATCCCTACTACTACATATTTAAGATTTGGTCTACAATCGGCATATCCCTACTACTACATATTTAAGATTTGGTCTACAATCGGCATATCCCTACTACTACATATTTAAGATTTGGTCTACAATCGGCATATCCCTACTACTACATATTTAAGCTTTGGTCTACAATCGGCATATCCCTACTACTACATATTTAAGATGTGGTCTACAATCGGCATATCCCTACTACTACTACATATTTAAGATTTGGTCTACAATCGGCATATCCCTACTACTACTACATATTTAAGATTTGGTCTACAATCGGCATATCCCTACTACTACATATTTAAGATTTGGTATACAATCGGCATATCCCTACTACTACATATTTAAGATTTGGTCTACAATCGGCATATCCCTACTACTACATATTTAAGATTTGGTCTACAATCGGCATATCCCTACTACTACATATTTAAGATTTGGTCTACAATCGGCATATCCCTACTACTACATATTTAAGATTTGGTCTACAATCGGCATATCCCTACTACTACATATTTAAGATTTGGTCTACAATCGGCATATCCCTACTACTACATATTTAAGATTTGGTCTACAATCGGCATATCTCTACTACTACATATTTAAGATTTGGTCTACAATCGGCATATCCCTACTACTACATATTTAAGATTTGGTCTACAATCGGCATATCCCTACTACTACATATTTAAGATTTGGTCTACAATCGGCATATCCCTACTACTACATATTTAAGATTTGGTCTACAATCGGCATATCCCTACTACTACATATTTAAGATTTGGTCTACAATCGGCATATCCCTACTACTACATATTTAAGATTTGCTCTACAATCGGCATATCCCTACTACTACATATTTAAGATTTGCTCTACAATCGGCATATCCCTACTACTACATATTTAAGATTTGCTCTACAATCGGCATATCCCTACTACTACATATTTAAGATTTGGTCTACAATCGGCATATCCCTACTACTACATATTTAAGATTTGGTCTACAATCGGCATATCCCTACTACTACATATTTAAGATTTGGTCTACAATCGGCATATCCCTTCTACTACATATTTAAGATTTGGTCTACAATCGGCATATCCCTACTACTACATATGTAAGATTTGGTCTACAATCGGCATATCCCTACTACTACTACATATTTAAGATTTGGTCTACAATTGGAATATCCCTACTACTACATATTTAAGATTTGGTCTACAATCGGCATATCCCTACTACTACATATTTAACTCTAGGGCTTGTTCCCACATCAGGTGTTTATTTCTACTGCACACTTCTTTCCCTTTACATAATAATAAATGTGAGTTTGTTTTGTTATCAGATCAAATTGAGTTTTTTAAGATTTGGTCTACAATCGGCATATCCCTACTACTACATATTTAAGATTTGGTCTACAATCGGCATATCCCTACTACTACATATTTAAGATTTGGTCTACAATTGGCATATCCCTACTACTACATATTTAACTCGAGGGCTTGTTCCCACATCAGGTGTTTATTTCTACTGCACACTTCTTTCCCTTTACATAATAATAAATGTGAGTTTGTTTTGTTATCAGATCAAATTGAGTTTTTTAAGATTTGGTCTACAATCGGCATATCCCTACTACTACATATTTAAGATTTGGTCTACAATCGGCATATCCCTACTACTACATATTTAAGATTTGGTCTACAATTGGCATATCCCTACTACTACATATTTAACTCGAGGGCTTGTTCCCACATCAGGTGTTTATTTCTACTGCACACTTCTTTCCCTTTACATAATAACAAATGTGAGTTTGTTTTGTTATCAGATCAAATTGAGTTTTTTAAGATTTGGTCTACAATCGGCATATCCCTACTACTACATATTTAAGATTTGGTCTACAATCGGCATATCCCTACTACTACATATTTAAGATTTGGTCTACAATCGGCATATCCCTACTACTACATATTTAAGATTTGGTCTACAATCGGCATATCCCTACTACTACATATTTAAGATTTGGTCTACAATCGGCATATCCCTACTACTACATATTTAAGATTTGGTCTACAATCGGCATATCCCTACTACTACATATTTAAGATTTGGTCTACAATCGGCATATCCCTACTACTACATATTCAAGATTTGGTCTACAATCGGCATATCCCTACTACTACATATTTAAGATTTGGTCTACAATCGGCATATCCCTACTACTACTACATATTTAAGATTTGGTCTACAATCGGCATATCCCTACTACTACATATTTAAGATTTGGTCTACAATCGGCATATCCCTACTACTACATAGTTAATATTTGGTCTACAATCGGCATATCCCTACTACTACATATTTAAGATTTGGTCTACAATCGGCATATCCCTCCTACTACATATTTAAGATTTGGTCTACAATCGGCATATCCCTACTACTACATATTTAAGATTTGGTCTACAATCGGCATATCCCTACTACTACATATTTAAGATTTGGTCTACAATCGGCATATCCCTACTACTACATATTTAAGATTTGCTCTACAATCGGCATATCCCTACTACTACATATTTAAGATTTGCTCTACAATCGGCATATCCCTACTACTACATATTTAAGATTTGCTCTACAATCGGCATATCCCTACTACTACATATTTAAGATTTGGTCTACAATCGGCATATCCCTACTACTACTTATTTAAGATTTGGTCTACAATCGGCATATCCCTACTACTACATATTTAAGATTTGGTCTACAATCGGCATATCCCTTCTACTACATATTTAAGATTTGGTCTACAATCGGCATATCCCTACTACTACATATTTAAGATTTGGTCTACAATCGGCATATCCCTACTACTACTACATATTTAAGATTTGGTCTACAATTGGAATATCCCTACTACTACATATTTAAGATTTGGTCTACAATCGGCATATCCCTACTACTACATATTTAACTCGAGGGCTTGTTCCCACATCAGGTGTTTATTTCTACTGCACACTTCTTTCCCTTTACATAATAATAAATGTGAGTTTGTTTTGTTATCAGATCAAATTGATTTTTTTAAGATTTGGTCTACAATCGGCATATCCCTACTACTACTACATATTTAAGATTTGGTCTACAATCGGCATATCCCTACTACTACATATTTAAGATTTGGTCTACAATCGGCATATCCCTACTACTACATATTTAACTCGAGGGCTTGTTCCCACATCAGGTGTTTATTTCTACTGCACACTTCTTTCCCTTTACATAATAATAAATGTGAGTTTGTTTTGTTATCAGATCAAATTGAGTTTTTTAAGATTTGGTCTACAATCGGCATATCCCTACTACTACATATTTAAGATTTGGTCTACAATCGGCATATCCCTACTACTACATATTTAAGATTTGGTCTACAATCGGCATATCCCTACTACTACATATTTAAGATTTGGTCTACAATCGGCATATCCCTACTACTACATATTTAAGATTTGGTCTACAATCGGCATATCCCTACTACTACATATTTAAGATTTGGTCTACAATCGGCATATCCCTACTACTACATATTTAAGATTTGGTCTACAATCGGCATATCCTACTACTACATATTTAAGATTTGGTCTACAATCGGCATATCCCTACTACTACATATTTAAGATTTGGTCTACAATCGGCATATCCCTACTACTACATATTTAAGATTTGGTCTACAATCGGCATATCCCTACTACTACATATTTAAGATTTGGTCTACAATCGGAATATCCCTACTACTACATATTTAAGATTTGGTCTACAATCGGCATATCCCTACTACTACATATTTAAGATTTGGTCTACAATCGGCATATCCCTACTACTACATATTTAAGATTTGGTCTACAATCGGCATATCCCTACTACTACATATTTAACTCGAGGGCTTGTTCCCACATCAGGTGTTTATTTCTACTGCACACTTCTTTCCCTTTACATATTTAACTCGAGGGCTTGTTCCCACATCAGGTGTTTATTTCTACTGCACACTTCTTTCCCTTTACATATTTAACTCGAGGGCTTGTTCCCACATCAGGTGTTTATTTCTACTGCACACTTCTTTCCCTTTACATAATAATAAATGTGAGTTTGTTTTGTTATCAGATCAAATTGAGTTTTTTAAGATTTGGTCTACAATCGGCATATCCCTACTACTACATATTTAAGATTTGGTCTACAATCGGCATATCCCTACTACTACATATTTAACTCGAGGGCTTGTTCCCACATCAGGTGTTTATTTCTACTGCACACTTCTTTCCCTTTACATAATAATAAATGTGAGTTTGTTTTGTTATCAGATCAAATTGAGTTTTTTAAGATTTGGTCTACAATCGGCATATCCCTACTACTACATATTTAACTCGAGGGCTTGTTCCCACATCAGGTGTTTATTTCTACTGCACACTTCTTTCCCTTTACATAATAATAAATGTGAGTTTGTTTTGTTATCAGATCAAATTGAGTTTTTTAAGATTTGGTCTACAATCGGCATATCCCTACTACTACATATTTAAGATTTGGTCTACAATCGGCATATCCCTACTACTAGATATTTAACTCGAGGGCTTGTTCCCACATCAGGTGTTTATTTCTACTGCACACTTCTTTCCCTTTACATAATAATAAATGTGAGTTTGTTTTGTTATCAGATCAAATTGAGTTTTTTAAGATTTGGTCTACAATCGGCATATCCCTACTACTACATATTTAACTCGAGGGCTTGTTCCCACATCAGGTGTTTATTTCTACTGCACACTTCTTTCCCTTTACATAATAATAAATGTGAGTTTGTTTTGTTATCAGATCAAATTGAGTTTTTTAAGATTTGGTCTACAATCGGCATACGCCTACTACTACATATTTAAGATTTGGTCTACAATCGGCATATCCCTACTACTACATATTTAAGATTTGGTCTACAATCGGCATATCCCTCCTACTACATATTTAAGATTTGGTCTACAATCGGCATATCCCTACTACTACATATTTAAGATTTGCTCTACAATCGGCATATCCCTACTACTACATATTTAAGATTTGCTCTACAATCGGCATATCCCTACTACTACATATTTAAGATTTGCTCTACAATCGGCATATCCCTACTACTACATATTTAAGATTTGGTCTACAATCGGCATATCCCTACTACTACATATTTAAGATTTGGTCTACAATCGGCATATCCCTTCTACTACATATTTAAGATTTGGTCTACAATCGGCATATCCCTACTACTACATATTTAACTCGAGGGCTTGTTCCCACATCAGGTGTTTATTTCTACTGCACACTTCTTTCCCTTTACATAATAATAAATGTGAGTTTGTTTTGTTATCAGATCAAATTGAGTTTTTTAAGATTTGGTCTACAATCGGCATATCCCTACTACTACTACATATTTAAGATTTGGTCTACAATCGGCATATCCCTACTACTACATATTTAAGATTTGGTCTACAATCGGCATATCCCTACTACTACATATTTAACTCGAGGGCTTGTTCCCACATCAGGTGCTTATTTCTACTGCACACTTCTTTCCCTTTACATATTTAACTCGAGGGCTTGTTCCCACATCAGGTGTTTATTTCTACTGCACACTTCTTTCCCTTTACATATTTAACTCGAGGGCTTGTTCCCACATCAGGTGTTTATTTCTACTGCACACTTCTTTCCCTTTACATAATAATAAATGTGAGTTTGTTTTGTTATCAGATCAAATTGAGTTTTTTAAGATTTGGTCTACAATCGGCATATCCCTACTACTACATATTTAAGATTTGGTCTACAATCGGCATATCCCTACTACTACATATTTAACTCGAGGGCTTGTTCCCACATGAGGTGTTTATTTCTACTGCACACTTCTTTCCCTTTACATAATAATAAATGTGAGTTTGTTTTGTTATCAGATCAAATTGAGTTTTTTAAGATTTGGTCTACAATCGGCATATCCCTACTACTACATATTTAACTCGAGGGCTTGTTCCCACATCAGGTGTTTATTTCTACTGCACACTTCTTTCCCTTTACATAATAATAAATGTGAGTTTGTTTTGTTATCAGATCAAATTGAGTTTTTTAAGATTTGGTCTACAATCGGCATATCCCTACTACTACATATTTAAGAT
The DNA here is from genome assembly GCA_037893245.1 of Crossaster papposus. Classification (NCBI taxonomy): domain Eukaryota; kingdom Metazoa; phylum Echinodermata; class Asteroidea; order Velatida; family Solasteridae; genus Crossaster; species Crossaster papposus. The sequence goes on from JBAIAA010001070.1 coordinate 169,723, forward strand.
TTGGTCTACAATCGGCATATCCCTACTACTAGATATTTAACTCGAGGGCTTGTTCCCACATCAGGTGTTTATTTCTACTGCACACTTCTTCCCCTTTACATAATAATAAATGTGAGTTTGTTTTGTTATCAGATCAAATTGAGTTTTTTAAGATTTGGTCTACAATCGGCATATCCCTACTACTACATATTTAACTCGAGGGCTTGTTCCCACATCAGGTGTTTATTTCTACTGCACACTTCTTTCCATTTACATAATAATAAATGTGAGTTTGTTTTGTTATCAGATCAAATTGAGTTTTTTAAGATTTGGTCTACAATCGGCATACGCCTACTACTACATATTTAAGATTTGGTCTACAATCGGCATATCCCTACTACTACATATTTAAGATTTGGTCTACAATCGGCATATCCCTCCTACTACATATTTAAGATTTGGTCTACAATCGGCATATCCCTACTACTACATATTTAAGATTTGGTCTACAATCGGCATATCCCTACTACTACATATTTAAGATTTGGTCTACAATCGGCATATCCCTACTACTACATATTTAAGATTTGCTCTACAATCGGCATATCCCTACTACTACATATTTAAGATTTGCTCTACAATCGGCATATCCCTACTACTACATATTTAAGATTTGCTCTACAATCGGCATATCCCTACTACTACATATTTAAGATTTGGTCTACAATCGGCATATCCCTACTACTACATATTTAAGATTTGGTCTACAATCGGCATATCCCTTCTACTACATATTTAAGATTTGGTCTACAATCGGCATATCCCTACTACTACATATTTAAGATTTGGTCTACAATCGGCATATCCCTACTACTACTACATATTTAAGATTTGGTCTACAATTGGAATATCCCTACTACTACATATTTAAGATTTGGTCTACAATCGGCATATCCCTACTACTACATATTTAACTCGAGGGCTTGTTCCCACATCAGGTGTTTATTTCTACTGCACACTTCTTTCCCTTTACATAATAATAAATGTGAGTTTGTTTTGTTATCAGATCAAATTGAGTTTTTTAAGATTTGGTCTACAATCGGCATATCCCTACTACTACTACATATTTAAGATTTGGTCTACAATCGGCATATCCCTACTACTACATATTTAAGATTTGGTCTACAATCGGCATATCCCTACTACTACATATTTAACTCGAGGGCTTGTTCCCACATCAGGTGTTTATTTCTACTGCACACTTCTTTCCCTTTACATAATAATAAATGTGAGTTTGTTTTGTTATCAGATCAAATTGAGTTTTTTAAGATTTGGTCTACAATCGGCATATCCCTACTACTACATATTTAAGATTTGGTCTACAATCGGCATATCCCTACTACTACATATTTAAGATTTGGTCTACAATCGGCATATCCCTACTACTACATATTTAAGATTTGGTCTACAATCGGCATATCCCTACTACTACATATTTAAGATTTGGTCTACAATCGGCATATCCCTACTACTACATATTTAAGATTTGGTCTACAATCGGCATATCCCTACTACTACATATTTAAGATTTGGTCTACAATCGGCATATCCCTACTACTACATATTTAAGATTTGGTCTACAATCGGCATATCCCTACTACTACATATTTAAGATTTCGTCTACAATCGGCATATCCCTACTACTACATATTTAAGATTTCGTCTACAATCGGCATATCCCTACTACTACATATTTAAGATTTGGTCTACAATCGGCATATCCCTACTACTACATATTTAAGATTTGGTCTACAATCGGCATATCCCTACTACTACTACATATTTAAGATTTGGTCTACAATCGGCATATCCCTACTACTACATATTTAAGGTTTGGTCTACAATCGGCATATCCCTACTACTACATATTTAAGATTTGGTCTACAATCGGCATATCCCTACTACTACATATTTAAGATTTGGTCTACAATCGGCATATCCCTACTACTACATATTTAAGATTTGGTCTACAATCGGCATATCCCTACTACTACATATTTAAGATTTGGTCTACAATCGGCATATCCCTACTACTACATATTTAAGATTTGGTCTACAATCGGCATATCCCTACTACTACATATTTAAGATTTGGTCTACAATCGGCATATCCCTACTACTACATATTTAAGATTTGGTCTACAATCGGCATACCCCTACTACTACATATTTAAGATTTGGTCTACAATCGGCATATCCCTACTACTACATATTTAAGATTTGGTCTACAATCGGCATATTCCTACTACTACATATTTAAGATTTGGTCTACCATCGGCATATCCCTACTACTACATATTTAAGATTTGGTCTACAATCGGCATATCCCTACTACTACATATTTAAGATTTGGTCTACAATCGGCATATCCCTACTACTACATATTTAAGATTTGGTCTACAATCGGCATATCCCTACTACTACATATTTAAGATTTGGTCTACAATCGGCATATCCCTACTACTACATATTTAAGATTTGGTCTACAATCGGCATATCCCTACTACTACATATTTAAGATTTGGTCTACAATCGGCATATCCCTACTACTACATATTCAAGATTTGGTCTACAATCGGCATATCCCTACTACTACATATTTAAGATTTGGTCTACAATCGGCATATCCCTACTACTACTACATATTTAAGATTTGGTCTACAATCGGCATATCCCTACTACTGCATATTTAAGATTTGGTCTACAATCGGCATATCCCTACTACTACATATTTAAGATTTGGTCTACAATCGGCATATCCCTACTACTACATATTTAAGATTTGGTCTACAATCGGCATATCCCTCCTACTACATATTTAAGATTTGGTCTACAATCGGCATATCCCTACTACTACATATTTAAGATTTGGTCTACAATCGGCATATTCCTACTACTACATATTTAAGATTTGGTCTACAATCGGCATATCCCTACTACTACATATTTAAGATTTGGTCTACAATCGGCATATCCCTACTACTACATATTTAAGATTTGGTCTACAATCGGCATATCCTACTACTACATATTTAAGATTTGGTCTACAATCGGCATATCCCTACTACTACATATTTAAGATTTGGTCTACAATCGGCATATCCCTACTACTACATATTTAAGATTTGGTCTACAATCGGCATATCCCTACTACTACATATTTAAGATTTGGTCTACAATCGGAATATCCCTACTACTACATATTTAAGATTTGGTCTACAATCGGCATATCCCTACTACTACATATTTAAGATTTGGTCTACAATCGGCATATCCCTACTACTACATATTTAAGATTTGGTCTACAATCGGCATATCCCTACTACTACATATTTAAGATTTGGTCTACAATCGGCATATCCCTACTACTACATATTTAAGATTTGGTCTACAATCGGCATATCCCTACTACTACATATTTAAGATTTGGTCTACAATCGGCATATCCCTACTACTACATATTTAAGATTTGGTCTACAATCGGCATATCCCTACTACTACATATTTAAGATTTGGTCTACAATCGGCATATCCCTACTACTACATATTCAAGATTTGGTCTACAATCGGCATATCCCTACTACTACATATTTAAGATTTGGTCTACAATCGGCATATCCCTACTACTACATATTTAAGATTTGCTCTACAATCGGCATATCCCTACTACTACATATTTAAGATTTGCTCTACAATCGGCATATCCCTACTACTACATATTTAAGATTTGCTCTATAATCGGCATATCCCTACTACTACATATTTAAGATTTGGTCTACAATCGGCATATCCCTACTACTACATATTTAAGATTTGGTCTACAATCGGCATATCCCTACTACTACATATTTAAGATTTGGTCTACAATCGGCATATCCCTTCTACTACATATTTAAGATTTGGTCTACAATCGGCATATCCCTACTACTACATATTTAAGATTTGGTCTACAATCGGCATATCCCTACTACTACTACATATTTAAGATTTGGTCTACAATTGGAATATCCCTACTACTACATATTTAAGATTTGGTCTACAATCGGCATATCCCTACTACTACATATTTAACTCGAGGGCTTGTTCCCACATCAGGTGTTTATTTCTACTGCACACTTCTTTCCCTTTACATAATAATAAATGTGAGTTTGTTTTGTTATCAGATCAAATTGAGTTTTTTAAGATTTGGTCTACAATCGGCATATCCCTACTACTACATATTTAAGATTTGGTCTACAATCGGCATATCCCTACTACTACATATTTAAGATTTGGTCTACAATCGGCATATCCCTACTACTACATATTTAACTCGAGGGCTTGTTCCCACATCAGGTGTTTATTTCTACTGCACACTTCTTTCCCTTTACATAATAATAAATGTGAGTTTGTTTTGTTATCAGATCAAATTGAGTTTTTTAAGATTTGGTCTACAATCGGCATATCCCTACTACTACATATTTAAGATTTGGTCTACAATCGGCATATCCCTACTACTACATATTTAAGATTTGGTCTACAATCGGCATATCCCTACTACTACATATTTAAGATTTGGTCTACAATCGGCATATCCCTACTACTACATATTTAAGATTTGGTCTACAATCGGCATATCCCTACTACTACATATTTAACTCGAGGGCTTGTTCCCACATCAGGTGTTTATTTCTACTGCACACTTCTTTCCCTTTACATAATAATAAATGTGAGTTTGTTTTGTTATCAGATCAAATTGAGTTTTTTAAGATTTGGTCTACAATCGGCATATCCCTACTACTACATATTTAAGATTTGGTCTACAATCGGCATATCCCTACTACTACATATTTAAGATTTGGTCTACAATCGGCATATCCCTACTACTACATATTTAAGATTTGGTCTACAATCGGCATATCCCTACTACTACATATTTAAGATTTGGTCTACAATCGGCATATCCCTACTACTACATATTTAAGATTTGGTCTACAATCGGCATATCCCTACTACTACATATTTAAGATTTGGTCTACAATCGGCATATCCTACTACTACATATTTAAGATTTGGTCTACAATCGGCATATCCCTACTACTACATATTTAAGATTTGGTCTACAATCGGCATATCCCTACTACTACATATTTAAGATTTGGTCTACAATCGGCATATCCCTACTACTACATATTTAAGATTTGGTCTACAATCGGAATATCCCTACTACTACATATTTAAGATTTGGTCTACAATCGGCATATCCCTACTACTACATATTTAAGATTTGGTCTACAATCGGCATATCCCTACTACTACATATTTAAGATTTGGTCTACAATCGGCATATCCCTACTACTACATATTTAACTCGAGGGCTTGTTCCCACATCAGGTGTTTATTTCTACTGCACACTTCTTTCCCTTTACATATTTAACTCGAGGGCTTGTTCCCACATCAGGTGTTTATTTCTACTGCACACTTCTTTCCCTTTACATATTTAACTCGAGGGCTTGTTCCCACATCAGGTGTTTATTTCTACTGCACACTTCTTTCCCTTTACATAATAATAAATGTGAGTTTGTTTTGTTATCAGATCAAATTGAGTTTTTTAAGATTTGGTCTACAATCGGCATATCCCTACTACTACATATTTAAGATTTGGTCTACAATCGGCATATCCCTACTACTACATATTTAACTCGAGGGCTTGTTCCCACATCAGGTGTTTATTTCTACTGCACACTTCTTTCCCTTTACATAATAATAAATGTGAGTTTGTTTTGTTATCAGATCAAATTGAGTTTTTTAAGATTTGGTCTACAATCGGCATATCCCTACTACTACATATTTAACTCGAGGGCTTGTTCCCACATCAGGTGTTTATTTCTACTGCACACTTCTTTCCCTTTACATAATAATAAATGTGAGTTTGTTTTGTTATCAGATCAAATTGAGTTTTTTAAGATTTGGTCTACAATCGGCATATCCCTACTACTACATATTTAAGATTTGGTATACAATCGGCATATCCCTACTACTAGATATTTAACTCGAGGGCTTGTTCCCACATCAGGTGTTTATTTCTACTGCACACTTCTTTCCCTTTACATAATAATAAATGTGAGTTTGTTTTGTTATCAGATCAAATTGAGTTTTTTAAGATTTGGTATACAATCGGCATATCCCTACTACTACATATTTAACTCGAGGGCTTGTTCCCACATCAGGTGTTTATTTCTACTGCACACTTATTTCCCTTTACATAATAATAAATGTGAGTTTGTTTTGTTATCAGATCAAATTGAGTTTTTTAAGATTTGGTCTACAATCGGCATATCCCTACTACTACATATTTAAGATTTGGTCTACAATCGGCATATCCCTACTACTACATATTTAAGATTTGGTCTACAATCGGCATATCCCTACTACTACATATTTAAGATTTGGTCTACAATCGGCATATCCCTACTACTACATATTTAAGATTTGGTCTACAATCGGCATATCCCTACTACTACATATTTAAGATTTGGTCTACAATCGGCATATCCCTACTACTACATATTTAAGATTTGGTCTACAATCGGCATATCCCTACTACTACATATTTAAGATTTGGTCTACAATCGGCATATCCCTACTACTACATATTTAACATTTCGTCTACAATCGGCATATCCCTACTACTACATATTTAAGATTTCGTCTACAATCGGCATATCCCTACTACTACATATTTAAGATTTGGTCTACAATCGGCATATCCCTACTACTACATATTTAAGATTTGGTCTACAATCGGCATATCCCTACTACTACATATTTAAGATTTGGTCTACAATCGGCATATCCCTACTACTACTACATATTTAAGATTTGGTCTACAATCGGCATATCCCTACTACTACATATTTAAGGTTTGGTCTACAATCGGCATATCCCTACTACTACATATTTAAGATTTGGTCTACAATCGGCATATCCCTACTACTACATATTTAAGATTTGGTCTACAATCGGCATATCCCTACTACTACATATTTAAGATTTGGTCTACAATCGGCATATCCCTACTACTACATATTTAACTCGAGGGCTTGTTCCCACATCAGGTGTTTATTTCTACTGCACACTTCTTTCCCTTTACATATTTAACTCGAGGGCTTGTTCCCACATCAGGTGTTTATTTCTACTGCACACTTCTTTCCCTTTACATATTTAACTCGAGGGCTTGTTCCCACATCAGGTGTTTATTTCTACTGCACACTTCTTTCCCTTTACATAATAATAAATGTGAGTTTGTTTTGTTATCAGATCAAATTGATTTTTTTAAGATTTGGTCTACAATCGGCATATCCCTACTACTACTACATATTTAAGATTTGGTCTACAATCGGCATATCCCTACTACTACATATTTAAGATTTGGTCTACAATCGGCATATCCCTACTACTACATATTTAACTCGAGGGCTTGTTCCCACATCAGGTGTTTATTTCTACTGCACACTTCTTTCCCTTTACATAATAATAAATGTGAGTTTGTTTTGTTATCAGATCAAATTGAGTTTTTTAAGATTTGGTCTACAATCGGCATATCCCTACTACTACATATTTAAGATTTGGTCTACAATCGGCATATCCCTACTACTACATATTTAAGATTTGGTCTACAATCGGCATATCCCTACTACTACATATTTAAGATTTGGTCTACAATCGGCATATCCCTACTACTACATATTTAAGATTTGGTCTACAATCGGCATATCCCTCCTACTACATATTTAAGATTTGGTCTACAATCGGCATATCCCTACTACTACATATTTAAGATTTGGTCTACAATCGGCATATCCCTACTACTACATATTTAAGATTTGGTCTACAATCGGCATATCCCTACTACTACATATTTAAGATTTGCTCTACAATCGGCATATCCCTACTACTACATATTTAAGATTTGCTCTACAATCGGCATATCCCTACTACTACATATTTAAGATTTGGTCTACAATCGGCATATCCCTACTACTACATATTTAAGATTTGGTCTACAATCGGCATATCCCTTCTACTACATATTTAAGATTTGGTCTACAATCGGCATATCCCTACTACTACATATTTAAGATTTGGTCTACAATCGGCATATCCCTACTACTACTACATATTTAAGATTTGGTCTACAATTGGAATATCCCTACTACTACATATTTAAGATTTGGTCTACAATCGGCATATCCCTACTACTACATATTTAACTCGAGGGCTTGTTCCCACATCAGGTGTTTATTTCTACTGCACACTTCTTTCCCTTTACATAATAATAAATGTGAGTTTGTTTTGTTATCATATCAAATTGAGTTTTTTAAGATTTGGTCTACAATCGGCATATCCCTACTACTACATATTTAAGATTTGGTCTACAATCGGCATATCCCTACAACTACATATTTAAGATTTGGTCTACAATCGGCATATCCCTACTACTACATATTTAACTCGAGGGCTTGTTCCCACATCAGGTGTTTATTTCTAATGCACACTGCTTTCCCTTTACATAATAATAAATGTGAGTTTGTTTTGTTATCAGATCAAATTGAGTTTTTTAAGATTTGGTCTACAATCGGCATATCCCTACTACTACATATTTAAGATTTGGTCTACAATCGGCATATCCCTACTACTACATATTTAAGATTTGGTCTACAATCGGCATATCCCTACTACTACATATTTAAGATTTGGTCTACAATCGGCATATCCCTACTACTACATATTTAAGATTTGGTCTACAATCGGCATATCCCTACTACTACATATTTAAGATTTGGTCTACAATCGGCATATCCCTACTACTACATATTTAAATCGAGGGCTTGTTCCCACATCAGGTGTTTAATTCTACTGCACACTTCTTTCCCTTTACATATTTAACTCGAGGGCTTGTTCCCACATCAGGTGTTTATTTCTACTGCACACTTCTTTCCCTTTACATAATAATAAATGTGAGTTTGTTTTGTTATCAGATCAAATTGAGTTTTTTAAGATTTGGTCTACAATCGGCATATCCCTACTACTACATATTTAAGATTTGGTCTACAATCGGCATATCCCTACTACTACATATTTAAGATTTGGTCTACAATCGGCATATCCCTACTACTACATATTTAAGATTTGGTCTACAATCGGCATATCCCTACTACTACATATTTAAGATTTGGTCTACAATCGGCATATCCCTACTACTACATATTTAAGATTTGCTCTACAATCGGCATATCCCTACTACTACATATTTAAGATTTGGTCTACAATCGGCATATCCCTACTTACTACATATTTAAGATTTGGTCTACATTCGGCATATCCCTACTACTACATATTTAAGATTTGGTCTACAATCGGCATATCCCTACTACTACATATTTAAGATTTGGTCTACAATCGGCATATCCCTACTACTACATATTTAAGATTTGGTCTACAATCGGCATATCCCTACTACTACATATTTAAGATTTGGTCTACAATCGGCATATCCCTACTACTACATATTTAAGATTTGGTCTACAATCGGCATATCCCTACTACTACATATTTAAGATTTGGTCTACAATCGGCATATCCCTACTACTACATATTTAAGATTTGGTCTACAATCGGCATATCCCTACTACTACATATTTAAGATTTGGTCTACAATCGGCATATCCCTACTACTACATATTTAAGATTTTGTCTACAATCGGCATATCCCTACTACTACATATTTAAGATTTTGTCTACAATCGGCATATCCCTACTACTACATATTTAAGATTTGGTCTACAATCGGCATATCCCTACTACTACATATTTAACTCGAGGGCTTGTTCCCACATCAGGTGTTTATTTCTACTGCACACTTCTTTCCCTTTACATAATAATAAATGTGAGTTTGTTTTGTTATCAGATCAAATTGAGTTTTTTAAGATTTGGTCTACAATCGGCATATCCCTACTACTACATATTTAAGATTTGGTCTACAATCGGCATATCCCTACTACTACATATTTAAGATTTGGTCTACAATCGGCATATCCCTACTACTACATATTTAAGATTTGGTCTACAATCGGCATATCCCTACTACTACATATTTAAGATTTGGTCTACAATCGGCATATCCCTACTACTACATATTTAAGATTTGGTCTACAATCGGCATATCCCTACTACTACATATTTAAGATTTGGTCTACAATCGGCATATCCCTACTACTACATATTTAACTCGAGGGCTTGTTCCCACATCAGGTGTTTAATTCTACTGCACACTTCTTTCCCTTTACATATTTAACTCGAGGGCTTGTTCCCACATCAGGTGTTTATTTCTACTGCACACTTCTTTCCCTTTACATAATAATAAATGTGAGTTTGTTTTGTTATCAGATCAAATTGAGTTTTTTAAGATTTGGTCTACAATCGGCATATCCCTACTACTACATATTTAAGATTTGGTCTACAATCGGCATATCCCTACTACTACATATTTAAGATTTGGTCTACAATCGGCATATCCCTACTACTACATATTTAAGATTTGGTCTACAATCGGCATATCCCTACTACTACATATTCAAGATTTGGTCTACAATCGGCATATCCCTACTACTACATATTTAAGATTTGGTCTACAATCGGCATATCCCTACTACTACTACATATTTAAGATTTGGTCTACAATCGGCATATCCCTACTACTACATATTTAAGATTTGGTCTACAATCGGCATATCCCTACTACTACATATTTAAGATTTGGTCTACAATCGGCATATCCCTACTACTACATATTTAAGATTTGGTCTACAATCGGCATATCCCTCCTACTACATATTTAAGATTTGGTCTACAATCGGCATATCCCTACTACTACATATTTAAGATTTGGTCTACAATCGGCATATCCCTACTACTACATATTTAAGATTTGGACTACAATCGGCATATCCCTACTACTACATATTTAAGATTTGCTCTACAATCGGCATATCCCTACTACTACATATTTAAGATTTGCTCTACAATCGGCATATCCCTACTACTACATATTTAAGATTTGGTCTACAATCGGCATATCCCTACTACTACATATTTAAGATTTGGTCTACAATCGGCATATCCCTTCTACTACATATTTAAGATTTGGTCTACAATCGGCATATCCCTACTACTACATATTTAAGATTTGGTCTACAATCGGCATATCCCTACTACTACTACATATTTAAGATTTGGTCTACAATTGGAATATCCCTACTACTACATATTTAAGATTTGGTCTACAATCGGCATATCCCTACTACTACATATTTAACTCGAGGGCTTGTTCCCACATCAGGTGTTTATTTCTACTGCACACTTCTTTCCCTTTACATAATAATAAATGTGAGTTTGTTTTGTTATCAGATCAAATTGAGTTTTTTAAGATTTGGTCTACAATCGGCATATCCCTACTACTACATATTTAAGATTTGGTCTACAATCGGCATATCCCTACTACTACATATTTAAGATTTGGTCTACAATCGGCATATCCCTACTACTACATATTTAACTCGAGGGCTTGTTCCCACATCAGGTGTTTATTTCTACTGCACACTTCTTTCCCTTAACATAATAATAAATGTGAGTTTGTTTTGTTATCAGATCAAATTGAGTTTTTTAAGATTTGGTCTACAATCGGCATATCCCTACTACTACATATTTAAGATTTGGTCTACAATCGGCATATCCCTACTACTACATATTTAAGATTTGGTCTACAATCGGCATATCCCTACTACTACATATTTAAGATTTGGTCTACAATCGGCATATCCCTACTACTACATATTTAAGATTTGGTCTACAATCGGCATATCCCTACTACTACATATTTAAGATTTGGTCTACAATCGGCATATCCCTACTACTACATATTTAAATCGAGGGCTTGTTCCCACATCAGGTGTTTAATTCTACTGCACACTTCTTTCCCTTTACATATTTAACTCGAGGGCTTGTTCCCACATCAGGTGTTTATTTCTACTGCACACTTCTTTCCCTTTACATAATAATAAATGTGAGTTTGTTTTGTTATCAGATCAAATTGAGTTTTTTAAGATTTGGTCTACAATCGGCATATCCCTACTACTACATATTTAAGATTTGGTCTACAATCGGCATATCCCTACTACTACATATTTAAGATTTGGTCTACAATCGGCATATCCCTACTACTACATATTTAAGATTTGGTCTACAATCGGCATATCCCTACTACTACATATTTAAGATTTGCTCTACAATCGGCATATCCCTACTACTACATATTTAAGATTTGGTCTACAATCGGCATATCCCTACTACTACATATTTAAGATTTGGTCTACAATCGGCATATCCCTACTACTACATAGTTAAGATTCGGTCTACATTCGGCATATCCCTACTACTACATATTTAAGATTTGGTCTACAATCGGCATATCCCTACTACTACATATTCAAGATTTGGTCTACAATCGGCATATCCCTACTACTACATATTTAAGATTTGGTCTACAATCGGCATATCCCTACTACTACATATTTAAGATTTGGTCTACAATCGGCATATCCCTACTACTACATATTTAAGATTTGGTCTACAATCGGCATATCCCTACTACTACATATTTAAGATTTGGTCTACAATCGGCATATCCCTAATACTACATATTTAAGATTTGGTCTACAATTGGCATATCCCTACTACTACATATTTAAGATTTGGTCTACAATCGGCATATCCCTACTACTACATATTTAAGATTTGGTCTACAATCGGCATATCCCTACTACTACATATTTAAGATTTGGTCTACAATCGGCATATCCCTACTACTACATATTTAAGATTTGGTCTACAATCGGCATATCCCTACTACTACATATTTAAGATTTTGTCTACAATCGGCATATCCCTACTACTACATATTTAAGATTTGGTCTACAATCGGCATATCCCTACTACTACATATTTAACTCGAGGGCTTGTTCCCACATCAGGTGTTTATTTCTACTGCACACTTCTTTCCCTTTACATAATAATAAATGTGAGTTTGTTT
>JBAIAA010001071.1:0-147500 GCA_037893245.1 Crossaster papposus
ATACGTATACGGGACCAAAGTGGGACAAACCCAAAGTTGCCCAAGACAAAGTGGCCCAAGTCAAATGAAGGCCCTTAATGTTGTCATCAGCTTTTACACAGTAAACAACTTGATTTTTTTTTTCTCTCCTTTGTGGTTATTTTGTATACCCAAGTCCTAGATTTTGACTCGATTGCATCGTATTACCGGGGCAATCGATACTTGCGAGCGGCGTGTGGGCTGACAGCTTTTTCTCGGTTACGCGTGGCCAGATGTCGACAACCGGATTTGCAGAGTCGATTAAAGTAAACAAGGCTTAAAGGTAATTGTTCCGGAAAAAAATATGTATACAAACAAATACGATCGCCGGACGGCTAACGGCTAGAATATTACACACATGTCTATGGTATTACGGCTGCAGCCACGCAGTAATTGTTCCGAAAATTGTATATAAAAAAATCATGATCGCCAGAAGGCGATCGCGAAAAAAAGGAAAACATAAGTACCCCTGCCCGACGCCGGCTGGAAACAAACGCCGTTTTTCTTGGTCTGCACAGCATCCATGATTGTAAAACTTCGGACATGTCAGGTAAACTATATTTACTATAAAATACAACCCCCAAAATTCACCCATTCATGATAATTCAAGCAATTACCAATGGTGTATCCACCTTTAAGCAGCTTTATTAAATTATAAGAGTATTGCAGTTAAAGTCGGACTTTTTAAGAATTTAGATTTGTATATGTCTGGATTCTGCAAAACAAGAGCTTTCTAATGGTATACACGTTATAAAAGGGTACTGAGTTCATATAATGGAAATATGGATCACCAACTTACTTGAAGTGGTAAAACTGATTCCAGAGAAAATGGCATTTTTAATCCTACATGACGACATCATTAAAAAAATCCTAAGATGTTTAACAGAAGAACAAAATTGGAGAAAGGTAAAACAGGACTTACATAAACGACCAACCCTTTAAATCTTGGCTTTTTCGCAAAATCGCAATTTCCGACTTGAAGCTCATTTCGTGGTGACAGGTCGCATAAAATTCTAGCCAGGACTGACTCCCTTTTATTGACCGCGACGATGATACCCCTGGGGAGCTGGGGTCTTTTGGCGAGAGGAAAATCAATGATTAGCAAATGGACAGGAAGAAGCCTGAGAGCTTGAAGGAGCTTAGAGCAGGAAGAGTACCTTTTAACTGCCAGTGAGTGCTCCAGTTCCTAATTTCTGAAGGAAGAAAAAGGAGCGAGATGGGTTAACATACGTACGGGCTGGCCGGGGCACGAATTTTTTTCACAAACGACATCCAAGTTGGATGTACACTATGAGATTTCTGACAAAATTTTTCGAACTTAGTTCAAAATCAGACTTGATTTCTCTTTAAAAGAAAATTCTCCAAAGCAACAAATTAAGAAAAAAATGTAATCATACTTAAACAAAAAAAATGTCACGCTTCGAAACCCCCAACCAACCCCCAAAGCATGTAACCAACTGAACAATCTGGTGCAATATCGGGCATTTTCTGGCTACTTTCCTCTGACTCTTTTATTTCAATAACATTTTCAAAAAATATCTTGGCATTTTTTTTCGCATTATTTTCCTGCTGTTTCTGCTAGTTTCTACCCGGGTATGGCCAACTACCCGGGTGATTAATTACCCGGTTAAGTCCAGAGTACTGGGAAACGGTATTAGTCTCAAGCCTCATACTTCAGGTCAATGAGATCAATGTATACCTGAAGATAGACGAAGATTAAAGTATTCTGGAGAAGTACTGAAAAGGCTTTCTGTCTTATTTTCCTCAGTCGGTATTGAGAGCCCCCCCCCCCCCCCCCCCCCCTAGACGCTACGCCCCTGGCTGCGTCTTTAAATACTACACGCTTAAAACTAAAGTGTTGAATCAACATTAGCGTGCGGCCAGTGATTATACTCTTTAAAGGTTGGGGTCTCAACTGAACAATCTGAGCTCAGCTGATGACAATAATTAATTGAATGGGAGACTTTTGGGACGATAGCGGGCGCCCCACAAACTGGTCCTTTTCTA
This sequence comes from Crossaster papposus, assembly GCA_037893245.1. Taxonomy (NCBI): domain Eukaryota; kingdom Metazoa; phylum Echinodermata; class Asteroidea; order Velatida; family Solasteridae; genus Crossaster; species Crossaster papposus. The sequence continues at coordinate 2,026 of JBAIAA010001071.1, forward strand.
TTGTTCTCGTATAGACCGCCAGTCGTGTGCACAAAACTGTGATTTGAAAAGTATGGGCAAAATGACGCGTAGGCTACACGGCATGCGCGTATAGCTATAAAAAGCCACGCGTGTATTATTACCCGCCTATCGTGCAAAGCACTTTGCACGCGCGTTCATATAATTGTGTACATAATCTTTCGTTCGACGGGCAACGCACCGCGCGCCCTTTACGTTCTGTGCGCATACCGGCTAACGCCCTTAACACAAAAATGGGCCTAAAAGTCTATATTTAAAAGTATCAAGATTGACACTCGATATGCTTTATCTACATGGCCTATGGTATAACCCTATGTAATTTTCTTTTAAATCGATAAATGCTTTCATATTTTTATTTGACTGGAACTCTTCGGGTGTGTACAAACTCCCTATAGTATACCGATATCAATTTGCCCATAGTTGGTATTTTAGTCGGGCGCCGAAAAATTACGAAATCATCATGTAGTTTTGAATAGCACCTGGCGGTCTATGTGTTTATGGCCGAGTTCGGGCGGTCTGTTCTTGACACGCGAACTCTGTTCTCGCGCTCGAACGGCGGGGACGCGACCCGTGAACATTGCACTCGGAACAAGAACACACACCACCTATCCATCAGGGTTTTGCAAGAACAAGTTACGCGTGTCAAGAACAGACCGCCCGAACTCGGCCTATATGTCTGTGTTCTCGTCACTGGGAACAATAGAAAAGGACCGGTTGGTGGGGCGCCCGCTATCGTCTCAAAGGTCTCCCATTATATAGACGATGTGCCCTCTGACGTCACGTGTTTACATCTGTATTCAAATGTGCCCGGCAGTGATGCGCACCCATCGTGTTTTACATAAGATTTGCTTAAAGACTGACGTCGCAGGTCAGATCGCCTTTGAATTATGTGACCTCTGATGTCATCTCTTAACCAAATTTATGTAAAACATGATTCGTGCGCATATTGACGGGCACATTTGAATACAGATGTAAACAGAGGCACATCATCTATAGTAAACTAGGATATTCGTGCGTATAATTAAAAGTATTGCAGAGGGCGCTCAACAATCCGGGTAACGTTTGGGAATAAATTATTCGCAGCCAGGGCATCTTCTCTAAAGATTTATTACTGGGTGGTACAAAAAAGCTTCATCGGTGTGCCCCACAATTATGGGTGGTTCGGGGAATCGTTACCCTTTAGTTCTCAAACAAAATGGGACCATGACGGCATTTCGGGATTTTCTTAGGTTGTCCACATCATTCTCTCATAGGATTTGTCGTTATCCCTTGGTAAATTTTATCTGAAAATGTGGACATATCTCTTTTTTACGATGTCATCATCCCGTGATAAAGTATCTCAGGATGTAGTCTGACATCTTACTCGAAAGAGGTCTTCATCCTTTCTCAGCATCTCAACATCTCAGACGGCCCTGTATTGAGGAACGCCCCAAGGACTTTGTTACTAATAAATTCATAAATATGCACGTATGCGCATAAATGGGTGTAGCGATAAAACCAAATCTGAATGTGCAGGTTTTGTAACTTTTATCTTCTAAAAAGCCCCGAAAAATGTCATAGGCAATAAATGTACTTACTAATTGACCTGGGTGGGGAAGAGGGTGGTGAATATAAAGTTAAAATGTTGCTTTCGTTCCCTGCCCACGGCCACGAGGGCGCAAGGAAATCAGCATTGCTCCTTTCCGCGAAAGTGAAACAAATAACCTGGCGCCTGACGGGCAGCGATAATTTTCCTGCAGGTAGGTTGGTACATTAGCCAATCAGAACACAGATGGTGTTGACGTCATCGATGATGTTAGAGTTGTCTGGGACAACCCTAACCCCTTCCCCTAACCCCTTCCCCTAACCCTATCCTATAACCATAACCCTCACCATAACCATAACCTTAACCCTAACCTCTAACCCTAGTTAGATCCCAGACAACTCTAACATCATCGATGACGTCAACATCATCTGTGTTCTGATTGGCTAATAAATGTACACTATGTACCAACCTACCTGCAGAAAAAGATTTCGCTGGCGGGCAGAATCGCAGGCCCGAATCGCGATGTGAATCACATCGTTTATACTAGCGCAACCTGGTAAATCACGCCTCGATTATCAAGGGAAGTGGTGCATGTCCATAGATAAAATTGTCACTATGAACTTCCTTGTGTAGAGGTTCTTTATGTATTTTCCAAGGCACTTATAGGCAATTCCGCTGTCAATAACAAAAGAAGATCGCGTCACCACGCACGCCCACACAGCATGTCCCAGAATCCCAATAGTAAATCACCCCTTTTTCGTCTTATTTTTAATTTATGTATGTATTAGGGTAGGGATGGTATCGGAGGTGAGTATTTTCTTAATAGAATAGAAAATCCCTGCGGATTTGGGAGATTCTATTACAGAAAATACATCACCTCCGATACCTACAAATGCAGAGTAGCACCGGAATGCCCAGTTATTAGGGTGGGGACATGCAGCGTGGAGCCTAACAATTAAATGTCTTAACTAAGCCTAGCTGTAAAAAATATACCAGAAATCTAAAGCTGTCAAGACATACCCGTAAGCTGAAAACCTTGTGCTCCTAATAGGATGGTTCAGTAGCTTTACGAGATCTTTGGGCTGTGGTTTGAGCACTTGCTTGTAGCACCTGTCTGCCCATCCGGCCTTCTGTTTGAAGGACATCTCTCAGGTAGCATGATGTAAACGTAGATGAGTTTTTTCCAACATGCTGCCTGCATAATCTCTGATATGGCCACACCCTTAAACAGAGCCCATGATGTTGTCATGCTTCGTGTTTGGTGGGCTTGAGGTCGAACCGGTCTAGGTTCAAATAAAATCAAATCAAATCAAAAAAGATATTTATAAAGCGCCAAAATCAAACGTTTGCTCTAAGGCGCTGAAGAGGCACAAAATGAAGATGAATTACTGCTGGTACGCATCCCGAAAAAGATGAGCTTTCAGGAGTGTCTTGAATGTATGCAGTGAGGTGGTGTCTCTGATGTATTCTGGAAGTTTGTTCCAGATTATGGGGCCATAAACAGAGAATGACCTATCAGCAAAGGAAACACAATGGGTTCTGGGCACAACAAAGTGCAGCGAAGAGGAGGTTGATGATCGAAGACTACGTCTCCGTTGAGGAGGAATTCGAAGCATGTCCATGATGTAAGCAGGAGCTAGTTTCCAGTAAGCTTTGAACATAAGAATGATGACCTTATAGTTGATTCTTTGTGTGATTGGGAGCCAGTGTAATTTGATGAGTTCAGGAGTGATGGAGTCAAACTTCCGTTTGTTCGAAATTACTCTGGCAGCAGATCGCTGAACATTTTCAAGCCTCTTTTTGAGTTTTTGATTGATACCGATCAAGAGGCTGTTACAGTCGTGATGTCACCAGAGTATGTACTGCCAACTTAGTGGCCTCAACAGTCAGCAGTTTACGGGCTCTACTAATGTTTATTAGGTGGTAGTTAGTAGCTTTGATGATACTGGACACCTGAGCAGACATAGTCATCCCAGAGTCAAACATGACCCCAAGATTCCTGACTGGATTAGTTTGGGGAGGGACGTCAGCTCCAGCGACTTTCAGAGATGGCAGATTGAACTTGGCGAGTTGAGCCCTGAAACCAATTGTTAATACCTCAGTCTTGTCGGCGTTGAGTTTCAGGAAATTTGATGACATCCAGTCTTGCACTTCCATGATACAACCTTCAACTCTTGACACACCCTTTAAGACCTCATCAGGCGTAACAGGGCAAATTGAGATATAGATCTGTGTATCGTCAGCATACATGTGCAATTCCATGCCATGCCTGCGGATGATATGACCTAGTGGAAGGGTATAAATCAGAAACAGGATTGGACCGAGCACTGATCCTTGAGGAACCCCGAATTTCAAGTGTTGGGGTGCAGAGAACTCGTGGTTGATGTGGACACGTTGTGATCTTCCGGACAGATAAGATGTGAACCACTTCAGTGGAACATCGTGCAGTCCAAGAAGCCTTTCCATCCGATCAAGTAGGACTCTATGGTCAATAGTGTCAAAGGCTGCACTTAGGTTCAGCCAGTGAAGATGCAAGACGCATCCGAGGCGGCTGGCTATGAGCCTGAAGTGGGAAACGCAACGTTTGCGGCTCTCCTGGTACCTGTGGTGCTTGTAGGACCGGTTGTGTTTTAGCCTGCGAAGATGTGATACACACCTGTGGCGGCTGAAAATGAGCCTGAGTTGGGAAACGCAACGTAAGCGGCTCTCCTGGCACCAGCTGTGCTTGTAGAACCGGTTGTGCTTCAGCCTGGGTAGATGGGATAAGCATCTGTGGCGGCTGGTAATGAGCCTGAGAAGCTATGCGCAACGTAAGCGGCTCTCCTGGTACCTTCGGTGCTTGTAGAACCGGTTGTGCTTCAGCCTGGGTAGATGGGATAAGCATCTGTGGCGGCTGGTAATGAGCCTGAGAAGCTATGCGCAACGTAAGCGGCTCTCCTGGTACCTTCGGTGCTTGTAGAACAGACTGTGCTTCACCAGGACTATTTGATGTTAGAATGGCTTCCACAATCCATCTTGCAACAGTTGTAATGGTAGCTGGATGGTGTGGGCGAACTGTTGTGATAAACAACTGTGTAGCCTCACCCCGTAGCTCCTTGGTTCTAGCAATGTAGAATTTCAGTATTCTGACAGGGCACCATAATTTGTCCTCCTTGATACTTGAAAACGAAGTCAAACTAGGAACAAAGATATCCGGAGGAGAAAAACTTGGAGATTGGTTCTTGGTTAGAAAGCCTATCTCTGGAATAAGTCGTACACCTCCTGGTTCCCAGCGTAAGTGGCCTGCCGCTATGGATAGGGCATGGAGTTCACTTCTTCTACGAGCTGTAGAGGCTGCCAGCAGAAAGGCTGTTTTAACTGTCAGGCTATGAAGAGTAGAAGACCCAGCAGGTTCAAAAGGGGCTTTAGCCAGCTTGTGAAGAACATCACCAAGGTCCCAGGATGGAATCAGTTTCTTTATTGGGGGTCTCTCGACGAACATACCCTTAATGAGGTGGAAAATTGAGGTATTGTTAGACAGGTTAGAACCATCCTGAAAACCTCTGTGGATGACCCCAATAGCCGATCTGTAGCCTCGGATTGTTGCAATCTGAAGACCAGAATTATACAGATGGACAAAGAAATCCCCAATGGTCTTTAAAGATGCAGAATTGGGATTGGTAGCTTCCTTGGAACACCATTTGACATAATGTTGTAAACGATTGTCGTAAGTTCTTCTAGTTGAAGCCCGTCTACTCTTTGCTGCCAGGGCTGCAGCGACTTCTGAAAAGCCTGCTGTTCGAAAGGACAGCTTGATAGCATCCAGGCAGAGAGATGAAGACTGTCTGGATCTGGATGAAGTGCCTTGGAGACTGGTTGTGACAGGAGATCTGGACGTTTCGGCAACACCAGAGGTGATTGGATTAGGAGGTCCAGGAGTCGAGGAAACCAAGCCTGTCTGGGCCAAAAAGGAGCGATCAGAATTATCTTGCATCTCTCCTGACTGATCTTCTCTAGGACACGAGGTAGCAGGGAGATTGGAGGGAAGGCGTAACCCAGGATTCCCGACCAGCTGATGCTGAGTGCGTCTGTTGCCCAAGACTGAGGGTGGACATGGCGGGAGCAAAAGGTTGGTAACTGGTTGTTGAGATGAGATGCAAAGAGGTCTATGTGTGGGGTGTCCAGAGTATTGAAAACTTGTTGGACTGTTGGGCGATGGAGAGACCACTCTGTGGGAATCGCACGACCCCGAGATAGTGCATCTGCAATGATGTTGTCTTTGCCAGACAGGTGGCTTGCTTGTAGAGAAATCTGATGAAGGATGCACCAACTCAGAAGCTTCCACGTCAGCATGCACCGGGACGGAGAATGAGTGCCTCCTTGACGGTTTAAGTAGGATACTACTGTTGAGCTGTCTGTTCTGACCAGTATAAGATGGTTTGTAACTCTCGCCTGCAAAGACTGAAGGGCCTTGAGAACTGCTAGAAGCTCCATATAATTGATGTGTAGAAGTTGTTCTGATGGGGTCCAAGTTCCCGCTAGGGAGACATCGCCCAGGTGAGCGCCCCAGCCCGAGTTTGATGCATCTGTGGTCAGAGTTAGTGCTGGGAAGGGCCGTGGAAACGGTGAACCGCAAAGCAGATTCTGACGCGAGAGCCACCATTTGAGATGGGACTGAATCAACAGATTCATAGGAACGAGTTTGGTAATGGCATCCCTCCGTGGACGATAATGGTAAAGTAGATGAAGTTGAAGTGGGCGCATGTGCATTCTGCACCAAGGCACAAGGTCCACTAAGCTTGCCATAAAGCCCAGGAGACGAAGCCAGATTCGAGCTGGAAGAGTCACTGATGATAGGAACAGATGGACACACTCCTCCAGAGCTACACAACGTTCGATGGAAGGTGTGGCCATGCCTGCCATCATGTCGAGAGAGGCACCGAGGAACATTGGATTCAGTGAAGGGACCAGGGAAGATTTTTCGGTGTTGATCAAGAATTCCAGCTCCAGTGTGAGTTGGATAGTCTTTGATAAGGCTAGAAGGGCCGCTTCCCGAGACGGGCCCACGATGAGCCAGTCGTCTAGGTAGATGTAAAGGCGTATATGCTGACGACGCAGGGCTGCCGCTATTACCTTGGTGATTCTGGTAAATACACGGGGAGCCGTGGAGAGACCAAAGGGGAGACACTGGAACTGGTAGGTTATGTTCTGGTAGATGAACTGTAGAAACTTTTGATGGTTCACATGAATGGGTACATGGAGATACGCATCTTTCAAATCTAGGGATGTTGCCCACCAACCCCGAGGGAGGGACTGTAAAACAGTGGCCGAAGTTTCCATCCGAAAGTGCTTTGGTCGTATAAAGATGTTGAGGGGCCGAAGGTTGATGATTGGCCGCCAATCGCCAGCTTTCTTTGGAGCTAGGAAGAGTGTCGAGGTGAATCCCCTGGTTGAATTTCGAGGAAGAGGAACTATGGCTTTCTTTACTTGCAGCGATACAATTTCCTTTTCCAGGGAAGTCCGGCGAGCGCTGTCGAGGGGGACCGGTGTGGGTCGGTGAGGAAATAAGTAAGACTGAGGGGGCGAAGTGGTGAATTCTAGGCAATAGCCCCGAGAGACTGTCTGAAGAACCCAACGGTCCGTGGTAATGCAAGTCCATTTGTGAGAGAATTCCAAAAGACGACCCCCCACCGGACCCGGAGCCGGTGGAATGAGAATGGGATGAACCCTGCAGTCACTGTCGTTTGAATCCTCTAGATCCTTGTGACTTGAAGGAGTATGTCGGTTTAGTGGGAGCTGTCTTGGTAGAGGCGAAGGCTTGACGACGAAAACTGGATTTAGTCGAACCTCGGCTGAAAGAGACCTTGGGGCGACGAAAACGTGTGGTGTAGGAGCGACGAAAGGAACCTTGATTGTTCCTATAGTCTTTTCCCGCTGTCTGTGTAGGCCAGGATGATGGCTTACGCGAAGACTGGCGACGAAGATCTATTCTGTCATCAGCTTTCAGGCGTTTGGCTTCTTTCATTAAGACCTCGTTAAATTTATTATCGAATAGGTCGTTGCCAATGAGGGGTAGACCTTCAACACGCTCTCTGGATCCATGGGAAGGCCAGAACAAGTTGTCAAGTAACAGTGATCGGCGCAGTGAAGAAGTCATGGCCGCCCCAGCAGCAAACTCCCGTAGGCAACTGCCTAGACAGTCATCCATGAATTTGAAGAAGACCGGAAGAAGATCCTGGTCAATTACAGATGGATCCTCAGAGGCACGTGCCAGAACGTCTGAAAGTAAGATGGAGAAACTCGACACCTTGGCTCCATGGCGCATGTGATGATCGATTCTTTCCAGAGATCTATTTAAATCTCTAGTGCGTTTATCAGGAAAGAAGTTTTCTTAGTACCGATTTCTGAACGCAGTTTGTCCTTCACTTCAGAGGAAATCATAGGGACTGTAAAGAAGCGGTTGGTGTCATCTGTATTGGGCTTGAACAGCAATGACTCCTGTCTGGGAACTCTGATAGAATTCTTTTCCTGTACTTTAGTGAAAACATCCTCCAAAATATCCGAGCAGAAGCTGTCTACAGGGACTGGATGTTTTCCGGTGGCAGGTCTGACGGGTTCCCTACGGAAGGATGCACGAGAGGATTCCTTAGGTGAGGGAGGAGGAGGAAATTGTAAAATATTACTCACTATAGGCATTACAAGGTTCCCTCGGTGTGACATGGAAGTGTCCAGGTCTGTAAAATCTAGGTCCGAATCACTGGAGATCGGAGAGTAAGATCCAGAATGAACGTAGCCCACAGAAGGAGAAAAGGAGCGGCTATGGCTCCGTGAAGGAGATCTCGAACGATGTCGAATGCGGGAGCGGGAGCGTGACGAATCGCGAGATGAACGGTGATAGCTCCCAACCGGAACGTTGTCCACGTTGTCCCTGTCATAACGAGAGCGATGATGTCGAGCAGAAGAGCTGTCAAATGCTCTGGAACGACGCGGAGAGTGAGAAAACTGCTCAGCATTCGCGGCCCCGTAAGGGTCGTAGTGCGCCGAAGAACGGGAAATATGGCCGCCCATGGCCTCGCGGTAGACAGGGTAATTAGATGGAAACGTTGTGGAATAAACTCCGGGGGATGGAAAATGAATCCCCTGGATGCGAGAATCCGCAGGCCGATCAAACGATTGGAATTGGCGGGGATCATTCTGGAAGTACGACCAGGCCGGTGGGTGAAAGTCCGGGCGTGAATGGGTCTGCGACTCCCTGGTGACATGGCGGGGAAATTCCGATGGTTGCTCTGCGCTAGCGGGGATCGGGCGGTTATACGTTGAAAATACACTCTCAGATAACCCGCAAGAACTGGAACTCACATTCACCGGTGGTGGAAAAACTGGTGGAATGGATGGACGATAGGTACACGGAATTACCGCCGAAGTAGTAGTATTAGCGTCAGTAGAAGTGCAGAACTGTGCGGGTGACGAAGCGGTAGTGTTGTCGTCCTGCCACGCTGTAAAAGCTTTCCACTGATTCACAGACCAGTTGGAACAGATAGCACACGGATTTTCTCGCGAACAGAGACGGCATCTGAAGCAAGACGTATGGATATCGAACTCCAAAGGCGATGGAAAAACTCCACACGATCTACATTTGATCTTTCTTAATGTCTTTTTTCTGGTTTTAGTAGGCTCTGACATTGTGTTTGCGGAACTGTCGGAAATATATGTCCGATAGACTGTAAAGTGCAACGCTGGGGAGAGCCAACGAATACGCGTGTACACCACTGACCTCTATACATGGACAGATCATCATTGTTTCATTTTGAAGTCGGCATGCGGAGAAGTGCAATATGGCGGACCCACGACGTGACTCTGTGAGCCAATGAAATGTCCAGGTGTTGGTACGATACGTATTACGTAATGTTTATAAATACAAAATGTACAGAATAAATCCGCTGACCTCCACACCTGGACATTTCATTGGCTCACAGCAGTGACGTCTCTGGTCCGCCATGTTGCACTTCCAGTTCGCGCCGACTTCAAGTGTTAGCACAGCAGAATATGGACAATGGTCCGTCCAGGTGTAGAGGTCAGTGGTGTACACTCGGTCAGTCGCGCTAAGAAAAAGGGGTGATTTACTATTGGGATTCTGGGACATGCTGTGTGGGCGTGCGTGGTGACGCGATCTTCTTTTGTTATTGACAGCGGAATTGCTTGCGCATGCGCATTGAAAATGCATTTGTAGGTATCGGAGGTGATGTATTTTCTGTAATAGAATGGGAGAATGGGAATGATTAGTATACATGTGTGTGGGGCAGGAATCTATGTGACACTGGGGGCGCTGTTTATTGGTGGCGTTAGTGTCGTGTCGATAATTAGGGGGGGGGGTGATGGAATAGAGCGTGTAAATTGACCTCGAGAACATACGAAACTTTACGAGAAACCGAACTTATTGGCACATTGATTAGGAGCTTTAACGTGTAAAGCGAGTATTTTTCTTGAAATATTTTGTTTTGACGCTGTTCTTTTTACGGAAAGGTAGCTAAAAACGTTTAAAGAATTTTTTTTTTTTTCATTTCAATTTACAAAAAATGTTAACGACATTACGAACTTTTTTAGCTACGTCATACGTACGTCATTCCATTGTTCTCGTTTACGCGCTAGTCTTTCTAAAAGCGTTAATTTTCGAAAATGGATGGGTCAGGGAATGTTTTATAGTAAATGTTATCACGCTGACCTGTCATTAAAGTTTTGTTTTCGTAGAAGCTTGAAAAACCAAGAAAAGAATGCTGTTCTTTCAGTCTGGTTTCTTGACTTCCTTCAGACGAATTCAATAAATTGGGGGCGGTGTTCAAAAATAGTCAGTTTTTTTAAAAACTACATCACACCAGGTGCCGGGAATTCACAGGATGCTTGAGACTGTTACCAAGTTGTAATGACTCGATTCAATGACTCATCTCGACTCGGACTCGAGTCACATTGGCGACTTGACTCGACTCGAGTCAGGCAAATGACTCGACTCGACTTGAGTCCCTCATCACAATGACTCGACTCGACTGGACTCGATTAGAGTAAAGGCCAATAAGACTCAAGGCCACAAAATAAAAGCAAAACTTAACGTTTACTGTGACTCGACTAGACTTGACTCACTCGACCTTGTTGACCTAATGACTCGACTCGACTCGGAGTCACTTCTCGAAAATGACTCGACTCACAAAAATCAGTATACCTCGTTACACTTCTGGACTGTTATTTACTTATGAAGTAATAATGTTTGCAATAAGGTCAGTTGCAAATACCGGGGAAAAGCGGCAATTGGCCGCGCCACTTTTTTCGGGGGGGGGGGGGGTAATACCCCTCTCCACTTTCAGAATTGTTCCACCACTCATGCAGGTTCAAGCGTCACTTTGTGGAAACTACTTTGACGCTTTCGTAACCCGGCGATTTTCAAGCCGTTTCGTATATCGATGCGCATCTTAAGGGACACAACCTATGCAACCCAAGTATAGGCGGAGGGGTTAAAAGGAAATATTAACTGCGATTCAATAGACGCTGTCACCCGAGTAGATGAAATTGTAACCCAAGTTGGACCCCGAACACTTTGCGGCAATGTGTGTGGGGTTTTGGGTTCGGGTCTTTCGTGCTTCTGTTGCGGCTGCTGCGAGCCCTCTAAGATTTAAACATTAAACCAAGCCTGGAAATTCTAGCTAGCAATTTCCATCCGCTAGTATCGCATGACTAATGCTCTCAGAACCACCTTTAAGCCCATTATCAGCTAGCGCATCGTTTGCATCTTGCACGACCCAGAATAAAGGTCCTTCAAATGCACCAAATTCAATTATCACTCGAAAAAAAAAGGAAGATTTTTTTCATGCGGGTTCATGGTAAATCGAGTTTCAATGTATCACTGTCGCGACTAATGCATGCATATTGCGTTACGAAATTCCCAGCTAGCTGATTCGGTAGATTCTATAATTCGTGAGGTAAGGCTTAAACCAACGAAATTAGACACTTTAATGGAAAACTGAAAGAAAAAAATACATTCCACAAACTAAAGAGACAAAACTTCTGTCTTGGTAGAACTATGTCAAAAGTTCCCGCCTTTTCATGTATGTGGTGTGTGTATAAATGTGACCCACTCCACAATAATGGGTATTATGTCACAAAATATGTTCAGTTGGTGTATAATAGAGCTCCATAGCTACTCCCGTTCTGGAGATATAACATGTTTGATTTTGATTACTTCCTGGGAGTTCAAATTACACAGCTGAGAAAACAGGCTTTGAAAAAGCCGGCTTTGTTGTAGAACAACAGAACGATGTTCCGAAATACGGTACCCTCTGGAGACATGAACACAGTGTGTACAATGGAGACAAAACGTCTCCGGAGGGTAAATTTCTATAGATGAATAGGTCACCATTGGGAATTTCACGAATTAGATTTTTTGGATTTTACTTAAATTACTCAAAAACTAGGATTAGGATGTGGGTTAGGGTTAGTGTTTGGGTTAGGGTATAATATAGGGTATATTGGGTCGAAATTTCAACCCAGGAAAAAAATTATGGTTAAAATGTGAGTATTTTGAAAAACGTGCTCGACTTTCTAACCATTTTGTACACGAGAACAAAGCCATGTCTCCACAGTGATACAAAAATGCGAATAATTGAACACAAAATGGGCGTGTTTTCCACTTTAATCATCAAAATCAACATTTCTTTGAATGAAACCTGAAAATATTGGTGTTGAAGATGTCATTAATGGCAAAAAATGTAAATCCCATTTTGATGAAATGTTTACCCTCTCAACTTTGAGTAGGCCATTACATGATAATGCACAGCGCAACTTAATACCCTTTTTTGTAGAGCCGGTCACAAATACATTACGAGTGGCAAATTGTGCACAGGAATAGAATTTACATGGCCAATGTCAATTTAAAGGTAGTATACACCATTTTGCTTTTGCTGTAATTTCCGAAAATGGGTGGGTTATAAGAATTAATATTTTATATAGTAAATATTGTGACGATGCTGTAAAAACAAAGACCAAATGCTGTTCTTGTAGCCTGGTTCCTTAACGTCCCTTATCCGAAACAGAGCAATTTATAGACATCAGGAGCCAATTCCATAAAAGCATTCTAAGCCTAGTTGGTTGCCAACTTCCTTTCTATCTCTAGTTCCTTGCTAAATCTATTCCATAAAACCATTATACGCTTAGCAAGGTTCCTAGTTGCTTGCTAAAATTAGAATAGGTTTGGGGTATGTCTAAATCCTTAGCACCATTCTAAGTCACTTTCAATCTTTTATCTTTTGGGAATTTGAATTGACATCCTTATGCGCAGAGTCAAGGATTCTGCGTTCTGCAAGGAACATATTTTCCTGAGTCGAGTAATTAGGCTTCTTTCCCCTTTTTTGAGTTGAAACACCCTCTGAATTAGCCATTTCTGAAACATGTGCTTAGGCCGATACAAATATACACACCCTAAATAGGGTACAGAGGAATGCATTGACAATACAACCCACAGCATGACCTGATTTGAACTCTTTCCCTATTGTTAACTCAAACTGACCATGTACTTTGGCGATTATGCAAACCCCCACGCCATTCTAGCAAGCAGCAAGCAAGCAAATAGTAAGACTATTTCATAGAATGGTGTTATGGAATGCGATTTAGTTGATTGCCAGCAAGCAACCAACTAGGCATTTGGAATCTTGCTAAAACCTAGTAATATACTAAGTTAGAATGCTTTTATGGAATTGGGCCCAGAGAATTATTATATGAGATTTGAAGGTTTGCAGGGTGAAAAGGCAATAAGATAAGTAGTTTGCGGTAAACACCACGGTAATACTCTTTAGTGAGATGTGTGGTTCTGAAAAGAACCAAATGGAGTTCCCTCCGGTTCTTTTCAGAACCAGACATCTCACTAAGGAGTATTCCCGTGTAGTCCTGCAGATTACTACAATAATATTGCATTTAGTGATACAAGCACCAAAATTGGCACACATGCTCATTTTGGGTCACTTTACACAAAAACCCCGTTAGCCAAATTAAAATCCAAGATGGCCGCCATTTTTGAAAATGGCCGCCAAGGAAGGCCAAATATCACCGAAAATATTGATGTACAGATGGATAGAATGGCAATACAAGCACAAAACTTGGCATTTAACATCTGTTTGGTCTCCCTGTTGTTGGCATATCCAAAACAGTATATTAGGCACTTGAAAATTCAAGATGGCCGCCATTTTCCAAAAATGGTCGCCACTGAATGGCTAGTAGTAGTGTTACCAAGGATCAAACAGTAATACAAGGACCAAAATGGGCATTTAATCTCCATTTGAATCCAATATTATGCTAAAATTGTCAACCACTTGGTAATTTAAGATGGCTAACATTTTTAAAGATGGCCGCTACAAGATGACTCAGCCTATATGTTACGAAAAGTGACACACAAATCGTAACATATCTGGTACAAAGACATACAACACACTCTAAAAACAGATTGGTTGAAAATAACGAATGCAATGTTGGTTAATTTAACCAATCCACAATGGACTCCAACCAATTTGTATTGGTAATTTGTATTGGTTATAGCACTAACCAATACATAATAGTAGGGCTGCATATTCATATTGGTCAACACGCAACTAATTTGCATAACACCAACCAAACAATTTGCATAACACCAACCAAACAATTTGCATAACACCAACCAATACAATATTTAATTCAAAGGTTCCCACACAACCAATTACATAACGTGGACAAATTACGTAATGAAATAATACCTTATTACTTATTACACATTACAATTATGCATACAGACAATAATAACCTATTCCTATTAGATATTAGCTACTGACCACTTACTACACACTTAGCTACTGCCGTTGTTAGTTTTATAGTTCGATTTTTTGTCCACGACGAAGTCACAGCTAATATTACTTATGAATAATGTCAACAGTATGAAATTTAATGTCAATTTTTCACTATGTTAGCACAAACATATAAATTCAATCATGGAATCGTTTGAATAATTACATATTATGGTCGACTATTGTCAAAACAAATTTTCTCACTTCTGATTGGTCAGTTGCTGTAGGTACATTTCCTACATTATGAATAACCAATAAATTGGTTAATACATTGGTTACAAGCTCAACCAATATGACTGGTTGAAGGACAACCAACATATTGGTTATGAATAACCATTAGATTGGTTGATACCTTGGTTGCAAGCTCAACCAATATGACTGGTTAAAGGACAACCAACATTGGTTATGAATGACCAATATATTGGTTGGGACCTTCCCACTGGGCAATTTGTTACCGGTTACCGATATTACCGGTAATATCACCCCAAAATTTGACTAAGTCTAAATATTACCCATATTACCAAGTTATTACCCAAATGATATTACCTTTGTGATAATTAAATTGTTATAAATTCCTTAATATTAGTTTTTTTAATATAAGGATTGGATATAATTGATCCTTGAGACCGACAGGATCTGTATCTGATAACAAAACTCTTGAAAAATGGTGCACCGCTCTACCAAATTTCAAAGTCCAAATATAACCGTTATTACCCTGTTGAAACAAACATTTTACCGAGTAACAACAGGATAATACAGGTAATGTGGGTAATGGTAAAAGAAATTAATTGGTTATAACATTAGGAACTTGAGTAATAACAGTAAAATTAGTAGCGATTCCAGCAAAATTGTCAAGTTCAAATATTACTGTTATTACCCTGTTGAAACCTACATTTTACCGAGTAACAACAATATAATGCAGGTAATGTGGGTAATGGTGGAAGGCTTGAATTGGTCATTACATTGGGAACTTGAGTAATAACAGTAAAATTATAGCAATCACAGAAAAATGTCCAAGTCCAAATATTGTTACATTCTCCTAGGTAATATTTGGTAAATAGGGTAATATCAGGTGGTAATAACACGGCAATGCCAGGAATATTAGTTACATTCTCCCTGGTAATATTGGGTAAATGGGGTAATATCGGGTGACCTCAATTTACATGTTGACCCCAAGTGGGTGATAAACTTTGGTGAAACATTTGTGTCACTTTTTCTACATGAACGTTATGTTTTGCGTAATAGCGATACGTTTAGGGTGTTTTCGTAGAGATAATTGTGTAATATTTATTTACTCCAAGTCTCAAAGGAACAAATTTGCCAAAAAGCTAACACACAAATAAATTAACACAAAATTTATTGCAAACTGTGATTATAGAGAGGCGGTGATATTGGGCACATATATAGCGTTTAAGTACTTGCTAAGATTGTAGCAGTGGCAAGCTCAGAAGAGTCATTGATGTTTATAATGTGTATATATTGTAATATTATTCCGGTAGTATCGTAATATTAGTATTAACCAATATAATTAACCAATTGGGTAATATCGGGTGGTAATAACAGTACAATGCCAGAAATATCGGTAACATTCTTCCTGGTACTATTGGGTAATATCGGGTGATATATAATGCAATGCCAGAAATAACGGTAAATAACGATTACATTTTATTGGGTAATAATAATAGGTAAAGGGTGAAATATCGGGTGGAAATAACAATAACAAATAACAATTACATTCTATCGGGTGGTAATAACAATGCAATGCCGGAAATATCGGAAACATTCTCCCTGGTAACAGTGGGTAAATGGGGTAATATCGGGTGGTAATAACAGGGAAATATTGGTCTACTATTTCCCCGTTATTTATTACCCAGTAATAACCAAGAGTTATTACTCGTTACAGCCCGTGTAATATCGGTATGCTACCCAATAATAACCAGTAATAACTAGCGTTATTACTGGTTACAACCCGGGTAATATCGGGTAAAATGCCCAGTGGGTTGGTTGCAAGCTCAACCAATATAACTAGTTGGAGGATAATACCTTGGTTACAAGCTCAACCAGGACTGAGATTGATTTGCTCTATGCATGGGATGTTAAAACACAGACTGTAAGCATCAAAGGCACGCTAAGTATGCCTTCAAAATGTTCAGTAACGCAAATACAAAATAAAGAGTTAATCTTGGAAAGCAATTACAACAGTAATGGTAAGAATCTCAAGTCAGGTCGCAATTCTTGTAACAATTTTCTTCTTTACTGACACCCGCTATTGTTATAAATTGGTATTGTATGTACGTGTTGGCAGCCATTTTGAAAAATGGCGGCCATCTTTGATTTCCAGTGATTTATGATTTGTTAATTATAAATGACCAACGAGAGGTAAATTGCAGCTTTATTGTATGACCATTTGGTTTATTTTGTAAAATAACCAATGTATGTCATTCAATGAAAGCAATCCTGGAAAACATGGCCGCCATCTTGACAAAATGGCCGCCATCTTGAATGTTTAAGTTGTTTCTATTTTTGAATTGATAAGGGGTACATTTGGTGGATAATTGCAACTGTTGGTGCTTGTATGACCAATTAATCCAATGTAACATTAAGTGTTACCATTTAGTGGCGGCCATCTTGAAAAAAATGGCCGCCATATTGGATTTTAATTTGGCTAACGGGGTTTTTGTGTACAGTGACCCCAAAAGAGTAGTTATGCCAATTTTGGTGCTTGTATCATCAAATGCAATATTGTGGTGAAAAATGTTATTAATCTGCAGGACTAGTGGTGTTACCGCAAACTACTTATCTTATTGGAGAATTATTAGGTTAGGAAACTAAACTAGTGGGCTTGCACCGATTCAGGGATGTGTAGCCGTATTGTATATAAACTGTAAACTAAACTAAATGTAATCAATTGGGGGCAGTGTTTGAAAATAGTCAGGTTTATTTTTTTACAACAATTGCTGGCCAGCAATCGTTGGAATTGATACAAAATTCCACTTTTCTTGAAAACAACAGCCTACCAGGTCATTACAGAACCGAACCCAATCTAATGCATTTTCTGAAACCTCAGTTTCCGAGGTTCGACCCAGGGCGGGGGTCCACATAACTCCAATGCATTACGTAACTATAGCTTCAAAGGGCACAATGCTTCCTTGGAATAACAATAGATGTGGTGAAGCGACTGCGATTGAGATAAGCTCATTAGTGTAATTGATACCTGGGGTTAAACAAACGCAGGCGTTAATAACCCAAAACAAATGCATTATATCGGGCTCGGTTTTGTAGTGCTTTCATTTCGCAGGATGCTCAAGATTGTCACCTATACAGTCAAGCATAGAGAAAGGAACAGATATTAATTCAGTAGTTTGGTTTTTTTTATGTTTGCAAATGGCGTATATACTACCTTTAACCATAGAGGTAAAATTAGATTCTACCTCCATGCTTTAACCATGGAGGAAGGAAAACAGACTCTTTTCCTTCCTCCATGCTTTAACACACTGTAAAGACATTTTAGGCTGAACGTTGCATATAGTTTTCCATGAAAAGATTCACGAAGCGTAGAAAAGGGGTAAGCATTTAGTTCCCGGTTCAGACAGGCGTTCCAGAGTCGCACTGAACCAAATGGGTGAATTAAAGTCCATCAAAAGTACGGCTTCTGTGTAAAACAATTAGGAGTCAGATTGGCGTAGCGGTTCTTTTCTCGCCTTTCACCACTATTACCCGGGTTCGAATCCCGCCTGGGCCAATATGTGGATTGGGTTTTCAGTCCCTGCCAGATTCCGTGGGTTTCCCCAAGGAAAATTTTTCTGTAGTTTTCCTCCCACCTCTAAAAACTGTACCTTCTTCTTATTGTCTTCTCTCTACAGGTTTCTTCAAGCTTAAGTGCTAGAGTGCCTAGAGCGCTTTTGAGGGATCCTTGGTTTCATTACCAGAAATAATAAATAATAACAATAATAATAATAATAATAACCGAAAATGGTACATTTGGGAGACCTCTCCATAATGACGTGCACAAAATTGTTCATTCTTTATTGTAACCTAACCCGTTTTTACCTAGAGCTTTTTCCACGAAATTTCATATTTATGCATTTTGGACCCTACTCTATCGATCTGGACTGTTAAATGTTTAAACATTGTATCTCCTTCATGTAGTTGGAACGTTAGGGAGACCTCGAAATGTCTCCCTAATGACCATGGTCTCCCTAATGTTGTTAAAATTACGCAAAATGGTCTCCCAAAGGGTACTTATTCCAAGATAAAGGAGCGACTATAGGCGCGCTAGGTGGCAAAATATCTAAAATATCGTTTAATACAGCGACTCGGGAGCGACTTGATTTGAATTTGATTTGGCGCGACTCTGGAACGCCTTTCTGAACTAGGGTTAATTCGCCGTTCTTCAGTAATCGAGGCCATCATGACCTAACCCCAATGAAACAGCAAGTAGTCTTGCAGCAACACCGGCAACGGCAAACCTCGCAAGGCCTCCTCGCACCGCTTGTTATCAATCAGGCGCCGAATGGCGCGCCTCACCAACTGTCCAAGGCTGGGAGGGTTCCGGGAGGCCGCGTACAGCTGAGCCCTAAGCGGCTCCTTGATCAAACTAAACAGTAGGTCATCGACGTCTTCGATGTATATACACTCTGCACCTGCCGCAAGAAGCTGAATAGTTAGTGGCAGTGACGTCAACTGAGGAAGCAGTTTTAGCACACTGCGGAAATTGTCCCGGTCTGTGGAGATGGTAAAGCGCCCTCCGTTGTTGATGAAAGCTAGTATGCCTTTTAGACAAGCACGGTCCACTTCACTGGGATCTTCCTCTTCAGTGAGCAACACGTTCATGTAGTGAAGGAGGAGACACTTGAGCGGTGTATCGTTGGAGCGTGTCCGTGCGTCCGTGCCGGCGCCCCTCCTCACGAGTAAGGCGAAGATTTCGGGGCCTCTCCCAGCGGAGCAGGCACGGTGCAGCGGCTGATACCAGCGGTCGTTCAGGGCGTGGATGTCGGCACCGCAGTCTAGTAACACCGTGATGATATCGGCGCCGCGATGAGCCGAGGCGTGGTGCAGCGGGGTGTTACCCTTCTGGTCGCAGCAGTTTGGGTCAGCTCCATGGGCGAGCAGATACCTCACGATGGCGACCTCATTTCCTATGACTGCCAGCTGAAGAGCGTTGCGTCTGGCCCTCTCATGGGTGTAGGGAGTAGTCCAGGCGTGTATGTTACACCCTAAAGTCACTAAAATCTCCACAAACTTAAGGTTCCCTGCCTCAACTTCCGCGTGAAGTGCCGTTAGACCTTTGGGAGTCCGAGACTCGGGATCGGCTCCGTACTTTAGCAGTAATTCGAAACACTCTGGCGAGTCCAGCGGCACGAGGTGAATCTCGTAGCCGACGTGTTTGTGGTGGTAGTTGGGGTTGGCGCCATTTTGGAGCAGCACCTCTGCGCAGTCGCGGTTACCTCCCTGCAAGGCGAGGGAGAGCGGGGTCATACCAACTGCGTCTGGCCTGTTCGTAACGGCCCTGTTGGCCGGCTGCAACAGCTGCCGGAGAATGTCCACCAGTCCGTGTTTGGCAGCGATGTGGACCGGTGTAAAGCCGCAATAATCCTGCACGTTGACATCAGCATGTCGATTCAGAAGCTGGTCGACGCAATCCGATCTTTGCTTGTATACGGCATGGTGCAGGGGGGTAAGACGCATTTCGCCAACAGTAATGTCGGGATGTTGACAGTGTCTCAGCGATCTTCTAAACCTTGTCGAGGTGCAGTCTAAATTTATCAATTCCACCAAATCACTTGACGTTACCAACCACAACGTCGGCCTCGGTAGAAAAAGCATGTTTAATTATCACAGTTTGTTCTCTCACTCAAGACTATACAAACTGTACATTATTACTGCGACATCAGTATTGACTATTGTACACTAAATCTTGTACATGTATTGAGCGCGCTAAATACAGAAGGTCAACTTAAATAACACACATCTTATTTTTAGAAAATGCGCAGCCTGCCCGTGTGGATAGGACATGACGAATCGTTGCACCATCTGCACGCCATACCATGACATTCTCGGCGCGCCAGACACACCATTCCTTATAAAGCAATAAGTAGACTTGTCCAATCTTCGCCGAGAGAATTTTATTTAGTTTTTGTATAACAGAAAGTTTAACAGAAATAGGTTTAACAGAACCGAGCCCAATCTAATGAATTTTCTGGAACCTCCGTTTCTAAGGTTCGACCCAGGGAAGGGTTCCACTTAACTACAAATGCATTACGTAACTGTAGCTTCTTTTGGCATAAGAATAGATTGATAGTGACCCGCTCTGCAAAAAATGAGTCCGATGTCGCGAAATACATTTTACGTAATGGGCTGTTTATTGTCTCGGAAGTGATTTTTCTTTCAATTTTCTTTATTTTTTTTAAGGCATTTCGGTTTATCCGACACCTATATTTTTAGATCTGATCGATTGGGAAGATTGTTTTGATCCCTAAATAAAATATTAAATCCAGGTTTGGTCATTCTCATCTTATGAAGCACTACAATTATAAATCTTCATTTCTTTTCAAAGACATTTTGAATATAACTGACACTGTTTAAAAAATCACGTTTTCGCATGCGGAAATTGACGCCTAATTGAACACGAAACCAACCCATTTCGTTGCTATATCCGGCCGTCTCCGGCGATCATTTTCATTTCTAGTTCCAGATAGCTTCCATACTAAGTAAGTGCACCCTTCGCCTCCGCAATTTCCGAATACCGAAACCATAACCCCCGAAACCAGATTTCAGCTTTCCTTGTTTTATGTTAGACTATAATTCGCGGAAATTCATGTGCGTGCTTATGGTCAATAGGTTGTACGTTCAGCCATAATTATTGAACAAAAATACCAGCTTCAAGGTTTCAAATGCTTCCCCTGCAATTGATTGACTTAGTCACTTATTTTATCCCCCCCCCCCTATCGTATTCACCCCCCCCCCCCCCACCACCCCCAAACCCTCCTCCCCAACACAAATCCACCAACACAAATCCACCAACAACCTGTACACCCCCCCACCCTCTTGTGACACATTTAACAAAAAACATTCAATAACACATTTTTGAAGGAGGTAAAATATTTATTCTCAATCACATGTTTTACATCATTATTCAAAAGTCTGACAGTGCGGCCCGACAGTCAACTTAAAGAAAACACAATATTTTTGTTTCAGTAATAGTGGACAACTCAACGAGCATGCGTGTGAATAAAGTATTAATCTGTGGTATGAATTTAAATAACAATATTTTCTTCTGTTTAAAAAAAATAACCGACAGTCCACATAAAGAAAAAACAAAATGTTTGTTCAAAAGACACAAAACTAATTAAACAACACGTGCTACATAACTAATGTATACATTTCAAAGCATGAATCTGTCATAATGTGGAGATATACGGTGTTTTGTATCAATATGAAATCTACATTCTGAAAAAAAACAACTTTAAGTTTTAACATATTTTACTGGATTCATAGTTTTAGCTTCAATGACGCTGAGCGCTTTCATTGATAAAAACGTGGGCCCGTTAGAGAATTCCCGCCAAATTTCAAGCAGATGTCATCAATTGGGCTAGCGAGCCTCCAGTCTCATGGGCTTTGCTATCCAACTCTGTGTGGTTCGACACGACAAGGCCGTGAAGGTTCAAGTTTCACTTTACAAATAATAAACAAGGCTTAAGATATGATGTACACTTTTAAAAAATATCCTCCATTACAAAGACAAATAAAACGAAGTATTTGCTTTTTACCCATCAAATAATCTTACAGAAAATGTGCGAGAAGCTGCAACGTTTTTATAAAAATAACAGTGGACAACTCAACGAGCATGCCTGTGAATAAAGTATACATCTTGTTGTATGAAGTTAAACAACAATATTTTCTTCTTTTGTAAAATAATAAATAGACTACACATTTTAAACAAAAACAGGACTGCCAAAATCAACTTGCAAAAATAATAAAATATTTTACTGAATCCATAGTTTTAGCTTCACTGACGCTGAGCGCCTATATTCATTGATAACAACGTGGGCCCGTTAGAGAATTCCCGCCAAATTTCAAGCAGATGTGGGTCATCAATTGAGCTAGAGAGCCTCCAGTCTCATGGGCTTTGCTATCCAACTCTGTGTGGTTCGACACGACAAGGCCGTGAAAGTTCAAGTTTCACTTTACAAATAATAAACAAGGGTTAGGATGTACACTTTTTAAAAATATCCTCCATTACAAAAGTAAATAAAACGAAGGTTTTGCTTTTTACCAATCAAATAATCTTACAGGAAATGTGCGAGAGGCAGCAACGATTTTTTTTTAAATGATAGTGGGAAAACTCAACTGGCATGCGTGTGAATAATGTATAAATCTTGTTTCTTCTGTAAACAAATTAATAAACGACAGTCAACATAAAGAAAACAAAAACATTGTTTACAAAGACACAAAACTAATTAAACTCCACGTGCTCAAAATTAATGTATACACTTCAAAGCATGAATCTCTCATAATGTGGAGACATACAGTGTTTGTTTTAAAAATAGGAAATCTTCATTCTAAAAAAAGAAACTAAGTTTTGAAATATTTTACTAAATCCATAGTTTTAACTTAACTGACGCCAAGTGCTTCTATTCTTTGATAAAAAAATGTATTGATAAAAACGTGGGCCCGTTTGAGAATTCCCGCCAAATTTCAAGCAGATGTCATCAATTGAGCTAGCGAGCCTCCAGTCTCATGGGCTTTGCTATCCAACTATGGGTGGTTCGACACGACAAGGCCGTGAAAGTTCAAGTTTCACTTTACAAATAATAAACAAGGGTTAGAATGTACACTTTAAAAAAATATCCTCTATTACAAAGACAAATTTAACAAAGTATTTGCTTTTTACCCATCAAATAATCTTACAGAAAATGTGCGAGAAGCAGCAACGTTTTTATAAAAAATAACAGTGGACAACTCAACGAGCATGCCTGTGAATAAAGTATACATCTTGTTGTATGAAGTTAAACAACAATATTTTCTTCTTTTGTAAAATAATAAATAGACTACACATTTTAAACAAAAACAGGACTGCCAAAATCAACTTGCAAAAATAATAAAATATTTTACTGAATCCATAGTTTTAGCTTCACTGACGCTGAGCGCTTATATTTATTGATAAAAACGTTGGTAGGCCTAGAACAGTACTCTGTTTGTCCTGGGCTAACCTGGGTATGGCTTCTTCTTTTCAAATTCAAAAAAGAACAGAAGAAACGGATGCATTTATGTTGATTTGTGCGAAAAATAATGTGTATCCATCACGCACTTCTGTTGATGACATTCCAGGATCGAACTATAAAAGCCATCACCCACTGCCACCACAGAATTCCACGATTTAGAAACACTGCTAAAAAAAGCCTTCTTTTTGGTTTTCGGAATTTGTTTTTCAACTTTTGGGGAAAACAGTCTGTCTATAATTATGTTTGTAACAGTCACCAATACGTGTACTGGATTAAACAAAATACACGTGTAACTATCCAATATTGAACTATATGTGAACATTGATGCTTTTGATGGCCCTTCAAAACAAAGTTCCAAACTCTCGAAGAACATGCTTGTTGTTATCGTGAAGAAATATACATTATAAGTGTAATTAACATAGTTCCAAGAAAGAAACAAACAAGAACTTTGGTTGTAGTAAAAGTTTGTCAGTCCTGGAGCATGGAGGTCTGGTGATCTAAACATTACATTCAAAACTCTTCCTTTCTAACAATCATCTAATTAACACCCAAAAAGGTTTCAATGGTTAAATTGTTTTGTACATATGAGTTTTGTTTACTACATCTATAGTTTTCGCTCCGCCCATCCCACTACTGATTGATTGGAGGGTTCATGCCTTTTTATAAAAAGGTCACCCCGTTACAGCAATGCCCCCACCCCCCCATGTTCAGGCGCAATAATTATTTGCGGTCAAATTGAGCTTGTTCGCCGGTCTCATTCCTTCAACATGGTAGGCCTATATCTCAAGTGTTTTGTGAACAGAACTACACTTGGTTTGGTTTGACCATGGTTTCACCTATGGTTTGACAAATCGACAGTCCAATGCTACCAAGGTTAAAGTTGATATTCGAACAAATCAATGCTGTTCTCAACCGCTTGATTTAAGATTTCACAGTAAGATTTTCAAGTAATTCACAATGTCTCTTCAAACAAATCTACTATCAAAAATAATCACGTACTGGTAAGTCATATTCTTGATAATCTTGTATAGAACTGTATAGATCAAAGTAAATATAAGAACATTTCACCATACAAAATGGCATATATTATACAGATAAAAACAAATGGTCGGCCGATATTAGAAAAACAAAATCAAAGAGCATGCATGTAAATAGAACAGTACTCTGTTTGTCCTGGGCTAACCTGGGTATGGCTTCTTCTCTTTAAATTCAAAAAAGAACAGAAGAAACGGTTGCATTTATGTTGATTTGTGCGAAAAATATTGTGTATCCATCACGCACTTCTGTGGATGACATTCCAGGATCGAACTATAAAAGCCATCACCCACTGCCACCACAGAATTCCACGATTTAGAAACACTGCTAAAATAAGCCTTCTCTTGATTTCGGAATTTAAATTTCAACTTTTTTGAAAAAAAAGTCTATGTATATATTTGTAAGAGTCAGCAATACGTGTACTGGATTAAACAAAATCCAACATAAAACTGTAGTAAATTGATGCCAAAGTTAGCCCTCGAAAACAAAGTTCCAAACTTGTCACACACACTCAATACGACAGCAGCAAGACTACAATTTTAAATAAAAACGTAATCAGCATACATGTATAGGCATATAGTTTCAAGAAAAAAAGGTTGTTTTGATTTTAGTAAACGTTTTTCTTATAATATTTATACGATTGTACATAACATGGCCTTTTGACTTTGTCAGTGTTAAAGGTAGGATACATCATTTGCAGATATCGAAAATATTTACTACCGAATTATTAAGAAATATCTTACTCATCTAAAAGTAAATAATGATGTTAGGCATCCAGCAAAATTATTGCGCTAGATATCTTGTAATTATTCTGTAAAAAAATATTTTATAAAGACAAATTCGCGATCGCCAGACGGCGATCGCGAAAAAAACAAATTACATAAGAATAACTGGTCGACGCCGGTTGCAAACAAACGCTGTTTTTCGTGCCTTTCTCGGCATCCATGAGTTTTAGCTCCGCCTATTCAAAGACTGATTGATTAGGGTCCATGTCATTAAGAAAAAAAGGTCGGCCTGTTACTAGGTGAGGCACAGTCAAGTTTTTGGTTGTAAATTGAGCTGGGGCCGGGGCGCCCAGGTCGCGCAGGGTGAACCGAACCACATGTGGTTTAACAGGCAATGCCATCAAGGTTAAGTTTTTCAAACAAAACAAAGCATAAAGCTAGCAATGCTGGTCTCAAACGCTTTCACAGAAACCTTTTAACAAATCTAGACTATACTGAAAAACTACGACAAATCAAACTAGAAATGTATTCGTATTTATATTCATCGTGGAAAATTGCATGTGAGCATAGATTATACCTTCATTGTGGGGGTAATGATATTCCGTAATAGAGCAGACAAAATAAACACGCAATTAATAGTTTTAGAACGTGTGTGAGTATTACAGAATTTGGCAGCCGAGGGTTCAAGTTGAAAACAACATATTTATGTTGCTTTATACAAGCCCGCTTTCAATGCATTTTGAAATATGACCGGGATTCCTATTGTGTTCCAAAAACTAAACGTGTTTTCACCACCTATCTATATGCACCGAGACCCCAGGATTGGACTATTGAAGTCATCACTAGTACTAGAACCCCAGGATCGGTAAACTTTAAAAGTAATAAAATGAAAAACAAACCCTCAAATGACGTATTCAAAATATTCACACACATGCATCATATTGTATAATAGTCAATACATTTCATCGTTCAATGCTATTATTATTTTTATTATTGTTATAATTATTATTATTAATACGTATCTTGTTGACCTACCATAGTTTTTGTTTTGGTGGATCTTGCTCCTCTTTGTTATACGCGGAAAACCTCGAAAGCGGCGAAGTCTGGCAACTGAAGTAACTCAAAGTCGAAAGCCTCACTGCCTGTGCAGAAGCCGCAGAAGTATGTTGTCTCGTACGCGTATTACGCAATGATCGGTGAATGTTGCACACAATTTCCGTTGAAGTTAGCGGATTTTCAATGAATACACCTTTTGTAATGTGAACAGAAAGATAAAGTGTAAAAAAGGAAGTTTAGAAAATGACGAGACTTGCGAGAGACCTATAGTATACCTGACACAAAACACGTAATCATTGACAGGCACCAGTTATTTGCAAAGTAATTCATTAGATTGCTAGAGCTATACTGATTGAGACGTGTGAAGAGCGATTCTTACTCGTCCGATGCTTGTCCTCAGCCCGTTTGGTAATGAGTTTCACTTCCGGTGGATTAAAACTGATCGGTTAGCAGCAACAAATAGTTCAGCAAACAATGTTTTTCTAACATTCATTTTGAGTTCCTAGTACTCTGATACAGTCGTTTTCCTAGTTCGAGATCGCAACAATTATTCAGACTGCTTTCGGCTAGACCAATCCTCAACATTCAAGTGAAATGGGTTTAGTATCATTTACTTTGGGTGGTGGAGATACTATTGTTTTTGTTTCAATATTGCTCTTCTAATTTTTAAAATACAACGTCAAAACGACATTTACATTTATATTTCATATAGGCCTATTTGTTATATACAATCTCTCTGGGAGAGATTGTGTGTATGTTTATCTCATTCCAGTAATTGGCGGTTCTTTCGCTGTTTGAAGTGGTTAATAAATAAATAAAATAAATAAATATATAAAAGTGCCGACATCCTTTTGCTGTAGTTGCGAATCGACTTAACAAATTCCGGATCGGTTAAAACTGCTTTGTACACGGTTAGCTAGAACCAACTCGAGTCAAGCCGATTTTAGTATTTAAATATTAAAAAAAAAAAACATTTTAAATACTTCCAATACAGTTTTAAAAAGACGACTTGGGTAAGACATTGATTTTGAAATTTTCGTTTGTGTAGCGCAGTGCGACCATACCGTGGTGCGCGCGGGAACGGGCCGATAAACTGACTTATAGAACATGTCACATAAAATTGCTTGTGGGCGTGCAGTCGATGCACGTATTTTAAGCGCGATCTGAAACTATGAAAAAGTACAAGTTCACTCTTTGTAAGATGTTTTAATACTAGAGATTTTTCTACTGATTTTGACTCAACAAATAATCGATGCATGAGTTAATACAACTGTAGATTACAAAAAGGCATAATCGAAATCACACGTTGTGAGTGACATATTGTGGTTTTGCGACTCTTGTGATTTTCTACAAACCGTCCAAACATGTCAAAGTGCGAGTCAAAAATGTAGCCGCAATTCCTTTATGGATAATTTATTAAAAAAATATTTGTGTATCAAGAAGCTTACATGTTTCTTTTAAAAATGCACCGAGATTTTTGTTCCGGGGCACAAGCCATAAAAAGAGGGGAGTTTTTATTGAAAGCGATCCGGAACTAGGAAAACAACTGTAACATGGATAAAAACCGAAAGGTAAAATCTTAATTAATATAATCATGGCCAGGATTGCTGATTGTGCTTTTATGTGTTTCAACCGTCGAGGTTTATTGTTCTTTTTGTGAGTAAGCATGAGTAAAAGGGTATGCAGTGAGCTCATTAATTTTGTCAGAAGAGATAAAGGTTATCATTAAATTCAAAACAATAGCCAGTGGGCATGGTGGGTACAAACAATTGAATTGTGCAACATCAAAGGTATATTTGTTTTTATAGTCCAAGGCCAAGGGCTATGTGCACACGACCAACAGTAATATTAAAATTTAATATCGCTTTGAAGGTTTCCTTGAATTTTCCCCCAAATGTTCCAATAATGATCGATTAATCTTGAAATTTGAGTTACTGACCTCCATGTTTTCCTCAAAATAATAGTCTATCCTCCTGAAAGAGTAGCCCTCCGCACATCCGGGTAGTCTCACCAAATGAATGGTCACAAGGAGACGGTTTCGGCGCCAGCGAACCCTGAAAAAATGTGAAAAGACATAATTTCACGCACCAGGACTTCAATTTAATATCGAACAATATAAATACGAGGTTATCAAGGGTTTTGTTAAACACGAACAATTGTACACTGTTCCCTCTATCGTTTCCAGCATGTGTCTAGGCTTTATACAGGAAAAACCCTACATGTGTTTGAGAGTTTGTCTGCATTCGATAGCAGACGTAGAACAATAAAGAACAGTAGGGTCTACGAATCTAAGTTCAAACTCAAAATAGTCCTGACTAACAAGCCCAACAAACAACATGACCAAGTTGTAAGAGCATGCATAGTAAAACAAAAGAATACAGCAAAATGCATAGAGGAAGGACAGGTTATCACTGAAACTAGTTATACTATTACTATGCGACAAAAATATCACGTGGTTGCCTAAATCGTAATAAAAAAACCTCTTTAAACTGTTTACAGTACTCAGTAGTATTTATTTTGGACGATTAACAAATTAACTTACCCCCGTTACTAGTTCAAAATCCATAGCACTCCATTATACAGCAACACCGACCGTTTGGTCATGCACTGTTCCTTGCTCTGTGGTCATAATAATTCCATGGTGGTGTCAAGCTCAGTCAGAATAACTCGACGGACAACTTCGTCAACGGCTAAATCATAACCTACTGTTATGGCTACCATGGCAAGGAAGTGTTATTTGATGGTTTCAGGAATATCTATTTTCAGGGGATGTTGTGCAAACGTTGTTGCAGTACAGCGAGCTAGTACAGGCTTAGCAAAATCCGTTATGGCGTTAGAATTATCCCGCGCAGCAAGTGTCTGTGACTGTCCTTTGACCTTATAAATCGGGTAGCACAACAGGTGGAGATCCTCTGTGGCTAGAAAAGCCAAGCCTTCTACTTGACCCTGGTGACCTCAGCAGGCTAAATCTACTCAGTGTTATTAGTATATAATAAATTGGTTTTTTTTTAATTTCTTTCGAATAGAGAGTACGTTCAGAGAAATTCTCAAGCTGTTTCGTCTAGTACTTTTGATACCTTGATGCAGACGTCTCTGCATGCATGAACTAAGAAAATTTAGCTCCCAATATTTCACGTGTGGTTCATTTTCAACTACATCATGTGAGCATATAACTTTGGTGTTTTTTATATGAAATATATTTTGTTTTGTGTCGGGGTTTCACTTTTTGTTTACTCGCCCTGTACTATTCCCCTCGTTTCTTTATTACTATTTTAATCCTGTGTTGAACGTTTTTACCACGGGTATTATAAAACATTTTCTATTTAAATTTACCAATTTTCAGATTTAATTTCGTCCGAGAAAAAACCCCACACGTTTTTACCAAACTAATTTAGTCAGATACCGTTCAATTCTAATTTTGTGTCACTCTATTTAAACATTGTCTTGGAAATATTCCTTATTACGAATCAAATTTGTCTAAGATCTTGCTGTCTAAGTTGTTGGGGATCGAGCTTTTCTTATAATAATCAATTTCAAACTTATATTAAGAAATTAGTCTGGTGTGTGATTGAGTCAAGCACATATGACTAATTTATTATATAATATTGTTAATTGTTTTACTTTTTATTTACAAATGTATATTTTGGGTGTAAAGTTTTGTTCTTACGTTTGAACCCCGACTTAATGTTTTATTTTGTTTTATATATGATTTAATTTATTCAATTTGTGGTGCCCCATACACAAAAACACCCTTGGTTGAATGGTTACCATGTATAATAATGAAACATAAATAATATCCCTAGTTGAGAATACAAGTTGCCTAAAGAGTCTGATCATCCCAGCACAAGTCTAATGCAAGTTTATTTTGTAATTATTAAGCTTGTTTTACTATTAAAGCGAGTTTATGTGTGTTTTTGTTAGTCCCCAGCTGAATCTTCGCAGCTACTGTACATCCCATTTTAGCTGACGATAGTACGAGAAATTGGTTTAGCAGGCGATGTACATGTATGCTGGTTGGTGCTTATTTACGGGAAAACAAACACTCGTCTAAAACGTAAAGGGCCAGTTTGGGTCGAATGCATGTGGGGTAAGGTAATTCGAATCAGTACGGAAAAAGACAAAAGTTCACAACTCGCTGTGATAGATCACACAGTATCAGCGCTGCGATTATTGCGTCCTTTACAACATGGATATGCTGCACGCCTGTGTCAGTACTGTATGGCCTGTACTATAAAGTCACTGTGTAATTTATAAACGAGTGTTAAAACTTAGCGTTGTGCGTACATCTTACACAACTCTAGCACTGTATGCGGACTGAAGGCGGCTTTACGAAGAAAACAAAAACATTAACATTATACAAAACAAGAGATTTTGTATTTCTAAAACAAACACAAAATTAAGGTGGTTTAGAGAGTGGCAGGGGAAACTCACACTATTAACAAGACACTATCCTGTTTGAATGTACATGTGTTTGTAATGATACTTTTATTTAAGTAGACCCGGTCAGTTTATCAACATGCAGGTTATTTTGTTCTGTATTATAACGAGATATATTTGCAGATTGTACATGTTCATACGTATACAACGCCAGTATGGTACAGGCGAATACTGAAAGCCGATGTACACAGTACTAATTGGTTCACTTTGATGTTTCGCACTAACTATAAAACCTGTAAAATCAAATTATTTGAGAAAACTTGATAGGAACGAAATGAAAAAACAAAATATTAGTACACTGACGAGTCGTATTGCGTAAACATGTCATTTTTATATACACATTTAAGAGAGGTAAACTACCGAACCAGGAAAATAATAAGAATGTTATTGATTGTTTGCGTGAAAACGATTTAAGGAAAATACTTTCAGTTTTGCATGCACACATTTTAAAACAGAATCGGCCATCTTGTGTGAGCATATTATTTTAGCGGCAATATGGCCGTTCAACATTACTATTATGACTAACCAATAGCAAACTGAATCCTATGTAATGAATACACCCGGTTTCGGCTTGATTCCATGTGCATAGAATTATGTAAACTAGTGCACGAAAAATTTCCAATTAACGTGTTCTGCTCGTCGTAAAGCGTGCAAACTTGGCGTTACATTTTCATAACCCCGCACTCTGTTGGTAAACTGTTAGCCGAAACGGGGGGGTGCACCTCCATCGTTCGTTTCATGCGTCGTTAAATTTTCGTAAACCCATCCCTTTCGCACAGTGGTAGGGGTGGATCCGGAGCTGGAAGTCTGCACGAGGAAAAACAATCTTGGAATAAAAGTGGGTCCCCATGCACATATTTGATTTAGCCGCCCCTCCCCAAGATATGATGTGATATGGTATTTTGACTATTGAAGGTAGTATACACCATTGGTAATTGCTTGAATTATCACGAATGGGCGGATTTGGGGGGTTGTATTTTATAGTAAATATCATTTGAGTGACCTGTCCCAAGTTTGACAATTGTGGTTGCCGAGAAAAGCACGAAAAACAGCGTTTGTTTTCAACCGGCGTCGAGCAGTTATTCTTATGTTATTTGTGTTTTTTCGCGATCGCCGTCCGGCGATCGCAAATTTTTCTTTATAGAATTGTATTTTTCAGAATAATTACAGAACATCTAGCGCAATCATTTTGCTGGATGCCTAGAATCATTATTTACTTTCAGATGAGTAATATATTTCTTAATAATTCTGTAGTAATTTGTTTCGATATCTGCAAATGGTGTATACTACCTTTAATACATGTACACGGATTCATTGGTTGCATTGCGTATGTTGCGTGAGGTTTCAACCAATGACAGGGTCATGAACCAGACTTCATAGGAATCCGAATTTAATGCGACACCGACAAAGCAAAACTGTCTGGGTCATGTTTTATCGGCCGTTTATATTATACATACGTGTCATGCTATTAACCTTGTGACGGGCGACTTTCATTTTTTACACGAACGCGCGTGTCGCTTGTATTTCGTGTAATACCCCAACGCTGTTCGGTTTTATCTCTTTGTCAACACAGCCCTTTCCCACAGGCCAGACACCCAGAAACCAGCTGGTGTTGTTGAATAAGGCAAGGCAACAATAGCATGATTGATTGCTTGGGAAGGTCTGGCGGTAAAATCCACACCTCGTAAAATGACCCTTTATGTACACAATGTAATGGGATACTCGTGGGGCAGCCTTTGCTTTGCAAAAAGCTGGGTCACCGGTTCAACCAGGGCTAAACTTTGAACTAGGAATACATGTAATATGAGATTTTTTTAACGCGGGATGAATTAGTAATTGTTTGTTTTTTTACCGCGAAGCGACTTTAAAAAAAAAGTTCGGCGGCACATCGTAGGGTAATATACTGGCTAAAGTGTATCAGATATTCATAAATAAACATTAAATCTGTATATTTCATTTGTTGACGAAACGTTAAACAACACAAAATGATGACCAACTAACATTTGAAATCATTTACAATTGTTGTTTTCACTTTACAAAGGAAAGGTCACACCCATCAAAAGTTGCTGAAAAAAAGGTTGCACCTTTGCCAGTGGAGTTTGAACATTTCGTTTCCATAAATAAATCTTTCAAAAAAGATGTTTAAAAACTACTTCGAAGGTTGTTAGTCATTTTGTTCTTTCTTTCGGCATACATTTAATGTTCTTTAAGGTAATGAACAAATGAACATTTTCCATTTAATGTTTCATAAGGTGATGGTCCACTTTCACATTTAATTACACAAAAGTGCAACTTTTCAGGAATTTTTTTATTATTTACATAAATTACATAAATTTTGTCCATAAAATCATTGTTATTGGCAAAATAAACAAAATTATAGGCCTATAGCTAAACATTTTTTTATTGATTAGTGGTTATTTGACTAAAACGTTCTCAGTAGTTCTTGGGAGTTAGAACAACAAATGTTAAGGGGGCTTTCAGTGACACCCCCCCCCCCCCCCCCCCCCCGCTCTACCCGAACAATCGGTGCACCACGGGTGACCCGCCCCATACAAATTCAACCTTATAGTTACGCCGCTGTATCAAAAGCTTCTTACTGTTTTCAAATACTTACTGGTCACTCAAAATGAAATGAAATAAAAAATATCCCTTAATTGGTCAGAAATCCTACATAAAACATAAGTGGATTCCTTTGTCCATACCTTTAAAGAACGCCGGATTTCCGGAAGGCCGGTGGATATTGTTCTTGTGGATTTATCGAATTAAAACCGCACGTTTTTCCGGTGGGATTTTAAGCCGTTGCGTAGAATCAGTTATTTTTGATTGCAACTTCGGACACTTAAGCCCTTACTTAATATCCATCACTGTCCCTCGGCACCACGTTTTGTGCTAGCGCCGAATAGAATTTTGCACCAATTTACACTCAAAAATATGAAAAACAACCTTTCAACCTTTTCAGTTTCTCTTGAATTGTTTTCTAACTTTGAATTGGGTAACAGCCGTATAGAGTGTGCAGCCAACATGCTGTGTACATTATACCATGATTATACGATACACCGTTTTGCGGTTTCAAACTATAGATAATGCTGGTAACCTTTTTACCAGAAAATGGTTCTTTTCTGCATCTATCCGGAAATATTATTGGCGTACATCTGT
Source organism: Crossaster papposus (assembly GCA_037893245.1). Classification (NCBI taxonomy): domain Eukaryota; kingdom Metazoa; phylum Echinodermata; class Asteroidea; order Velatida; family Solasteridae; genus Crossaster; species Crossaster papposus. Next base: position 36,035 of record JBAIAA010001071.1, read on the forward strand.
AAACCAAGTATTCCTGAAACGTGCGTTAATAGTGGAACAGTAAAATCAATACTCTGGAGAAAACCCACACAATCGGAGTAGGACTGAAAACTAGATCCACGCGTGAACATCAGAGTGGAAATCAGACCGGAAATCAGACCGCAGCTGCCACACTAAGGCGAGGAAAGTAACCACAGTGCCATGTTCACTGCTCAATGGTTCGCCAACTCGCATTCAATTTCGTCCGAAAAAAAAAGAAATACACACGTTTTGACCAAACCAATTTAGTCATTTACCATTTAATTTCAAATTGTAATCACTCTATTTAAACATTGTCACGCGAATATTCGTCATTACGTAACAAATTCGTCTAAAGATGTTGCCGAAATGCAGCATTCAGAGATCAAATTTGTCTTATATCAGTCAATTTTATACTAATGTTAAATAAATCCGTCTGGTGTGTGATTGGCGTAACACACAAGACTAATTTACTTTGATTGATATAAGACAAAATCAATCTCTGAATGCTGCCTTTTGGCAATAGCTTAGACAAATTTGATCTGTGATGACGAGTATTATCAAACCGGTGGTTGCAAAAGGTGACTAAACGTTGAAGTGGAATTCTAAATGACTAAATATAAAGAAACAGTAAAACATTTATTGGTGTTTTGGACATTTTAATTTCTCAACTGCTACAAGTAGTAATAAACTACCCCGGGCTATACCCATTTTACGAAGAAAAATCGGAGTTACTACCACCTCTCCGATACCTGAAAACAAGACAGCGGTATGTTTTCTGTTATCGGCCATCGCAACGGTTCTAGAGGCGTGCCATTCCCCAAGCATGAAATTGACATTCTGAGTATCCAATTAAAAAGGCAATAATGCAGGCAAGCGAAAAGTCGATCACGGATTCACGTTTGCTGCTAAGGCCAAGGGAGCACGCGCACAGGAAGCAGTGACGCTAGATACAGGTACGTTTACTGGTGGAGAACGACAGCGAAATATAAAGCCTTGCTATTTTCTGAAGAATGTAACATATTCCTGTAAAGCCGGTGGGGTGACGACTGGACTTCCTTTTTTTCTGTGAGCTCACTTCTTGCGAGACGTATGTTGTTTTGTCGGCAGTTTCTTGTGAAGCCGGTAATCTGACAACTGAATACCCTTTTTCCTGATCGTAGTTCTTGCGAACAGCAGGTTTGTTTTTTCGACAGGCTTTGAGATCGCTAGATAACTCTTTTGGTGTTCTGAAACAAATACATTCGAATTCCATCAAAACGACTTCAAATCCAACAAGGTAGACATGGAATCCAAAGCTGAAAATGTAACTGATTTGATGGAGGATTTGGAGGATGGCGCAACCGTGGGACCAAGTTACAGTCAGGTTTTAGGGGCTACAGCAGGGCTAGCTGGCATCATTGGCAATGGACTGGTCTGCTTTGTCATGGTCAGGTATCGCTCAGCTTTCAGCTCTGTCACCAGTAATCTGATGCTTCACCAGTCCGTCGTGGACTTTATATTTTCGGCTCTGATGCTGTCCACTCGGCTGTATACTCCGTGGAGCAGGTTTTACTGCCGCTTCTTTCGCGGATGGCTGTATTGGACCCTCGCAAATGTATCCAGCTTTAGCCTGCTGCTCATCTGCTGCGACCGATACGTGGCAGTCTGCCACGCCGCTAAGTACCGCCAATGGTTCACCGTCAAGCGCGTCGCTATAGGCCTGGTCTTCGTGTGGGTGCTCCCGGTTATCTGGCAGTTCTACACATTTCTCTACTACACGGCCGACGGAGCAGCCTGCGTGGCTGTCTGGCCTGAAGGAGCCTCCTGGTTTAAACTCGGCTTAGGAGTGGCCACATTCTGCTGGGAGTACGTCTTGCCTCTGGCCCTGATCGTCGTCACCTACGGCCAGACAATTCTGGCTCTTCGTAAACGGCTTCGAGTGAAGGCGGACCAGGCTGCTGCTGAGCCATCGACCAGCCATCGCAACGCAGCAGGCAACAAGGCGAGGAAGGATCCTCTGCAAACTGCCAAGGTGAAGCTGACCATCACCTTCCTGGTCGTGGCCATCTTCTTCGTCATCTGCTGGGGTCCCGCCGAGATCACCTGGCTCCTCTTCAATTTCGACATCCTGCCTGTGTCCTACTACAGCACCCTTTGGCATTGGGGTTTTTCGTTGCCTCTCTTGTGTCTCAACTCTGTCGTCAATCCCATCATCTACTTCGTGACCTACACTCACTTCCGAAAGCACCTCATCAAGGCTCTGTGTGGAGGGTGCAAGTTTAACAGAGTTGGCGACGGATTAGTTGAAAGCCCGGACACTCAGTCGACTTCGACCAAGAAATCAGGAAAAGTACCAACGGTGTCTGCATCCATCCAAAAAAATTAAACTAACATATGTTAACACTGAGGTGAGGCCTATAGCTTTCTCCAAACCAGCCACGACTTCAGTTCTCACATCAGGATTCCTCCAATGGAAAGAGCAACTCTCTAAGAAACAACGCAGTCTCCCCCATGGATTCCTTTCGATCCAGCAGACCTCTTCGTAAAGATTTGGAGGTTAGAGCAGTCAGGTCACTTTAGTGTTACTTTATTCTCCTATCTAATGAAATCTCAGTTATACGGAGCCCCTAATGGGACAGGTTGTAAAGGAAATTTGAGGCATGGATAAAAGAACAAATGCTAGCAGTTCATTCCCGGTGTCACATGAATATCCGACTCCTATGAAAATCGAACTACCTTTTCTTATTATTGGTTAAACCCTCTCACGTGACCGGTCACTCTCCTATTGATCTCCACTTACGCATGCGCGCACATAAGTACCAAGGAGTCCGGATTTCCTGAAGTCTGTAATTCATGCTACACCGGCCCTCCAAATATTATTTCCTTATCTCAACATATTATTTCGTTACCTCGAAATCCTTTTGTTCCCTCGGTATAACTATTTTATATCGAAATCATTTGGTTCCCTCGCAATAGCCTTTTCATTCCCTCAAAATCGTGATACCGTTTCCACCCCCCAAAAAATCTAAAAAAATCGTTCACTTGAAATTATTGATTTTGTTCCCTTAAAATCGTTTTACTACGGAGTTCAAAATGACCATCCACGTCTTTGCGTGTTTTTTAAAATTATAATTTGTCCTGAAAATGTGGAATTTTGAGAGGTCTTCCCGGTTGATTTTGCCAAATTAGCGGCGAATTTTAAAACCCCGTTAAGCCTGGTGTGATATGTAAATCAGACTCATATGAAAATTAGACCCTTTTAATATATTATTGGTTAAACCCTCTCACGTGACAGGTCACGCTCCGAATTATCTCCACTTAAATGTGGATAAACCATTGATAATTGCTCAAATTATTTGGAGGGTTGTATTTCATAGTAAATATCGTTTAACTGACCTGTCCGAAGTTTTACAATCACGGACGCCGACAAAAAAACACATAGAAAAACGGCGTTCGTTTTTAAATGGCGTCGTTCAATTGTTCTTGCTGTTCTTGTTTTATTTGCGATCGCTGTTGGGCGATCGTGATTTTTTGTAATACAATTAAATTTTTTCGGAACAATTACAGGATATCTAATTACAGTAAATTATTATTTACTTTCAAATAAGTAAGATATTTCCTAATAATTCGGTAGTTAAATTGTTCGATATCTGCAAATGGTGTATCCTACCTTTAAGCATGCATATTACTACTGATGATTTAATGGAATCTGAAATCGTTAAGCTATAGTGGAAAGCGTAACAATGAAACTTCAAGTGTTGACATCATTAAAGTCAGAACCGGGCCTTATTCTGTTTTGCACAAACGTTAACGTTGCTCCAAATCATCACTCAGTTTCGTTTTATGAGTTGGAGCTTTCTTTCTATAATTCTTCTTACCCAGACAAATTTATCAAAGACAAATTTATCAATGATTGTCTTTAAAGCTGTCGTAGTAAAACGATATCGAGGTATCGAAATAAATCTTTTGAGGTAACGAAATAAATATAGGTTTTCTCGGCCACTTTCGGGAAATGAGCGTCCAATTCAAGCACCATTCGATTTTGAAGACAATAAAGTTAGTTTGATATTGGATATTGGAGATTCACATAGGTTTGTGCAGCGAATATCAATACTTTTAAAGTCCGGGAGGAGGCGTGATTGAGATGTACCCCTGCCGTGAATGGTGCCGACGACTCCCCACGAGACGCTCTGTTAAGTTTGTGTGGTAATTCACGGACATTGCATATGCTCATAGGTTTGTACAGCGAATCTCCAAAATCCACATAACCCAGCGTTACACGTCCTTAAATTTAATGTCCTTCCCATCATCCATGTGACCGAGATTCGTTCTAATAATTAAAAAAAAAGTAAGCCGCATGTATGATTACGCCCCTTCCCAAAAAACACAAATAATCCCATGAGATGCACACTTACTGTTGGATCCTTCAATTTACTGGGATAATATTTACAACAAAAATTGACGACTAGTCACGAGCGAGTTGTTTCACGACTAGTCACGGAACTATTCACGACTTTTTATGTCCCTCCAGGGCCACCATAAATATCAAACTAACTTCATTGTCATTCGATTTTGCGTGCATTTGAATGCTGCTCCAAATCATCATAGGCTTCTTTGCGAAAAACACCTTTTTTTACTGATTTTGTTTTCTGTAGGGAGACCAAGTGCGCCCTTTGTTAATGTATACCTAAACGTTTTGTAAGTGATTTGCATGTTTTCATGGTGAGCTTCATAGAAACTCCCAGTGAGTGATCTTTTTGTGAGAGAATAATATTTCATTATTGCATTGTATCTTGTCGTATTGTACTACTTTGTATCGTACTTATGTAGAGTACAGCTAGCTATCAGTATCATAGTCATGTGTTGACGTTTGACTTTAATGTTGTATTGCTGTGCTATTTTATTGTACTATGGGCTCAAGTAATACTGTGCATTTAATATAATAAGTGTTGTCTTGTAAAATTATATTCAGGGGATAGTCGTCATTATATAGAATGTAGTCTGTGTTTTATTGCATAAATCCGTTAAAGAATATATTTGTGTAGGCTATAGGAACATATAATTTTATAGCCAGTTGTGACCTGTGCTTTGGACTGAGTGGTTTTATTTTGGCAAATAATATCGTTGCACACAAGTTAATGTAACTCTAGGTTTTTAGGGGGCTGTTTCGTAAGTCCGACGCTTCATAAGTCTGGAATTATGAGGAGTCGGATTTATGAGGCATTCGGCCTTATAACATTTCATTTCATGCGGCACCTCACTCTTCACGTTTTGTCGGTGCAATGAAATCAAAAGCCGGTTATTTTCCATTTATGACGATTGGTAATTCGAGTCAGCTTACAAATAATATTATACAAATATTGGGAGAAATAACTCAGTCCGTCACACTCCACAAAATGCCATGTATGTATTCACCATGAAATAACTAAATCAAATACCTCTAATCTTTGAATTTGTGTGTGTGCTTCGAGTCTTTAAAGTTAATGTTATATAATTTTCCTAATTATTAAATATAGTAGCCCTTTAATAAAGCCGACTTTACATATACATGTATGCAAGTTTAAAACACCCACTGCCTTGTGTATTAGAATTATCCCTTATAAACGTTTGCGTTTTGGACATTGGCTTTATTAAACACATTATATATATATAATTGTTTTAATTTTTTTTAATTTTGGGTCTCGGTCTCGGAAGTTGTAGTCTCGGTCTCAGCCTGCAAAAGTCTCGGTCTCCGTAGTGTTGGTCTCGGCCACGAAAGCCTTGGTATCGGTCGCTTTGGACTCGGTCTCGGACATTAAGGTCTCGACTACAACACTGTTGATAATTCCTTTCAGTTATCTAGTGGATGCGTTTGTTATACATGAGAGTTCTGGAGTGTGTACATGTATAGAGTATAGCAACAACAAGAAATTCAAAAATCTGTATAAAATCTGTTTTATTAAAACAATATTATTCTAAAGGGAACCTCTTTTTGACAACCTCACCCCGTATGACAGTGTTACACTGTTATTACAAAGTTCCAATGAGATTTAAGTTTTCGAAGTTGTGGTACACAATAGTAGCAAGTACCAAATGGAGGGAAAAGTAGCAAGGTGGAACAAGCAGGAATAGTTGAACGAATATCGTCATATCCATGTGAAGAATGAATCAACCGCTTTCATCTGCAGTGGCCTATATAACGCTACGAGAACAAACATCAATTGGTCGAGTTCCTTTTGTATTCAATATTGTATTAACTCTTAGAAATAATCAAATTTGCAATATCTTGTATGGGCACAATTGGAGAAATATACATCTTTCTTAGTATCAAAATAGACTCCTACGTTATCTTCAATACATGGACAGTTATTTACAACTATTATTTATGGCAGTAAAGCCCCAAAAACAGCACTACAAGGACACGATCTAGAACCGTTTAAAAGGAAGATAAAAAACTGATTAAGGGGCATATCATTATTTACTTGCAAATAAGTAAGATTTTTCCTAATAATTCGGTAGTAGACATTTATGTTATCTGCAAATGGTGTATCCTACACATACATGATTCTAAAATAGTAATAAACATAACAAATATTATTAAATCAGGGTAATACAAATTATGCTTGTAGCTAGCAACAAACTGAATCATTATAGCAAGTTGTACACCCCCCTCCCGCCCGCGAATATTGTTTTCCCAAACCTAACTGGCAGATTTCATGAATTATTCAGTTGCATTGATCACTGTACAACACCTAGGTTCTAGGTCTCTTTTTTGTTTTCCTTAAATTAAAAATACTCCAAAGATATCAATTTGACTAGGAAAAAAGAGGTGACCTACAGCAGGATTTGAATTTGAACCAGGGATCTTTGATCCATAGCCCATCCCACTATCCACTACACTACGTATAGCAGCTCGACAACAGCTGTTCTTTAAAGTGATTTAATGTATTAGTTAACTAAATAACAACAATACTGTGACGTCGTGTTTTATTCCGATGAATAAACATAACTTCTCATCCAAACTACTGAATAATTTATGAAATCTGCCAGTTACGTTTTTGAAAAAAATATTTACCTCCCGCTCCCCTTATAAGTACATGTACATGTAACTTAAAGGGAGCATATACGTTTGGTAATTACTGGCAATAAAAACTTACTTGGTAAGAAGTACAGCAGCTTTGGATAGCATAATGCATTTTTAGAAACCTTTCACTTTGAAGTACTGCGGTTAAGAAAAAAGCTATCACTTTGTATCCCCAAAAATTTGAATCTGAGAAGCGTTACTGCAGTGATGTTTCTCAGATTGTGTATTCCAATGCAGATTATCCTTCCTGCGTGGACATAACCGCTCCAGATTTTCGGCAATATCTCAAAATCGCTACCACCTTTTAAAATGATTTTTTTTCCAGGTTAGTTTTATGGTATATTGTCTACAACTATATGATTGATACAAACAGTGGGTTCCAATTACCAAACGTATACGATCCCTTTAAGATGGATTTAGATTACAATCTATGTGATGATGATACATGTATTAATAAACCATGTTGAATTGAATTACAATTTAAAACAACACCCAGGCCGCGGACTTAACAAACGAAGCAGGCAGGAACGCTAAACATTTTAAACTTCGTCTAACAATGTGAAATATATAGAACTGCAACAGAATTGTGCTATACCGTGATATCATGATACTGCATTACGCGGAATATGATTGCCAATGTATTGGACTGTCATGAGCATACACAGGTACACTGAATATGACAATGAAGTTAGTTTGATAATGGATATTGGATATTGGAAATTCCCATAGTTTTGTACAGCAAATCGCCATAAGTTTGTACAGCGAATTGCCATAGGTTTGTACAGCGAATCTCTATATTGTTTAAGTCCAGAAGGAGGAGGCGTGATTGGGATGTACCCCTGCCGTGAATGGCGCCGACGACTACACACGAGACGCGCTGCTAAGTTTGTCCGGTAATTCTCGGACATATTACATATGCTCATAGGTTTGTACAGCGAATATGGATATTCGCTGCACAAACTTACGAGAATCTCCAATATCCAATATCAAACTAACTTTATTGTCTACACTGAATTTGTGTTCCTGGTGAACAATGCTGGATTAAGGTTTTCCCGTTTGAAAATTCCCATCCGTAAATGACATTCAAAACCTTTTTCTTTTCTTTTCATTGTCTCATACAGACATTGATAATTTGTCAAGTTGGTTACGGGTGTAACGTACCGTTCCTGTCATTGTGATTCAGTACTCGGGTTCTTGCTGTCAATGCACAGTTCTATCCAAATACATACATGCACTTTGCTAATGCTTCAGAAATATTACATAAAAATACATGTACAATTAAAAAAATGAAAAAAAAATGAAAAAAAAAAAAAATGTGGATAATTCCATAAAGTTAAGACACAAAGTGTGACATGTTGGTATATTTTTAGTTACATGCCATCTATCAACTAAATTATTTGTACATTTATTCCTGATATTTGTCTTTGATGTTGGGCAGATTTGGGCAAATGTTGTACCATTCCATCGTTGGTTTCCTGAGAAATTTGATATTTATTGAAAAAAATTAAGTCTCGAATGTAACAAGGACACCAAGTCTCTTTTACAAATTTGTGTAATGTCGCAAGATTTATGGTACAAACCTACTCTGCTTACCATAACTGACTAATAAAACTATACATGTTTTTACAAACTCATTTTTGTTTGTTCATGAATTCACCCACAAAAGTAATTTGATTTGTACTATTATTATTAAAGATGGACTACAACGAAAAACTCGCACATTAAATTTATTATCGGACCTTGTTTATGTTGTGTTCAGGTAACACTTTATTGTTACGGTCATGTTTTTCTCTAAATAATTTTGTTGCAATTTGACCGAAAAAATTAGACCTTGATTCTTCGATTTTGAAATTTCCCGCCCTGTACTGGTTCCCGGCAAAGATCCACTGAAAACCACAATGAAATCCACGATATAGTACCAGCAGACTTGTAAACCAGCGCAAAGTGATGATGTACTACCTATGAGCAACCGAGAGTAAACAAAAGACGCCATGTTATTCCGTGTGTATTATGTATGCGTTTTCAAATAGTTGTACCAAAATATAGCCTAGCTTGTCCGCTGTTATTCCGCATTGCATTGTACGGTAAAAATGCACGCACACGATCGACCCGAGTAAATCGTCATGGGTAGTACGTCACACACAAAGTATGAATTATTCATGAGTTAAGGGCTTTTGCTGAAACTGAGTTTTTCTGGGTCGTAGAACGCCGATCAATTTTGTTGTTTGTTTGCATGAAGGAACAAGTTTTATTGAATACTAATGATATATTAGTAATCATTATACATTTCTCGAACGAAAACAGCAACACAGCCTTTATCATTATTCCGTTGTAGTCCATCTTTAACCATATCAAGACACACTATATTTATATACAAAAACTATTTAAATCATAACAAAAATAGAAGAATCGTATTGGCCCCCTTTGAATCGGATGAATCTGAAGTTATAAATAATACAGGTTTAGCACAGTGCATGCCATAGTACTTTTTCTTTTACATTTAAAGGGAATGTACAACATTTGCAAACATCAAACAAATAAATGACCAACATATTTTACTAGACTTTGGGTTGGGGAATAACAGTTTGAAATCATGGCCCATGGTGTGTTGACCTTTACCATTAAACCATTTACCAATTTTTTTTCAAATACTGTTCTTAACCAGTTCGCACCGGGATTATTTTAACATCGTCGAGCCGACGGGCGGGATTATTTTTAACGAAACTCGATCCGAAGCGGGTTCAGGCCGATAGTGCCGGGAAGCACACCCACACATTTCCGGCCTTGCTCGCTGCTGAGATACATTTCCGAACTTGAACTTGGCGTGTTTATGCATCATACGTTTTGAATTTGGGGAATTTTTTGCGTTTATATACGTCATCCGGCGCGAACTGGTTAATTGTTTATATTAGTTATTGCGTATTTTCTTTGCAACTGACTACACACCTGTGGTAGGGTACAACTGATTATCTGACCTTACAATTTAGATTAGAAGCCAAGTTCGAAAAGAAGCTTATTTTTTTGAGTTAGTTTTCCCCCTAATAAAGGGGAAAATGTTTGGCACTTGTACATGAAAAGGGGTGTCTCCGGAGTATTATAAGACCGGGTGTAAGCATCAAAGGTGGCAGCAAAGGTACCCTCGCCTTGCTACTCGCATCCCCTAAATGTCTATTTTGTAGGAACAAAGTATAGGATGAGTAACACAAAATGCACACACCATTTATATTAAAAAACAATGGCCCAAGGATGGTGTTCGATCTTTCCCATCAGACCAATCCACACATTTGACTTTCACAAACTTCAACCAATAGTAATGCATTAAAGTGTTGCTGCACATGTATGCCTTAATTGCAAATACTTAAACAATTGTTAAAAGCTGTGATATGAGATATGACAAGTTTAACATCCAAGCACCCAAGGTTGGCCTTCTCCCGGATATCAGAACGGGATTTGGAATGGTAATGATCGGAGGAAACAACAATTCCGGAGACCGCATGTTCGAGTCCCGCCTTGCCAATTCTTTTGTTAACTTTGAAATGTACATGTATGCAAATTTACCTAGTCAGTTTTCCTTGTGGTTTATCTGGGTATATTGAAACGGCCCGTCAAGCGTGCTGAAGCTGCCGTTGACTCTGTTAATTGGCTGCTCTCGTTGAATGCCTTGACCAAGGCTAAACTAGCTGGGCCAAGACTAGAAGAGGCTAATCCATTACCTTCCTTGACCCCACAATACCTCTTAGTAGATTTCCAAGTGTATTAAAAGAATATGTGTACATGTATGATAGTTAAACTTTGGGTTAAACTTAGATGAATATTTTCTCTAGATGCCTACAAGCAGCTCATTTAATTATATATTCATGATGTGAATTGCCCATGAGGGATGATGAGGGCCACAACAGAGTAAAATTACATGAACAGAAAAGATGGAAAAGAATCAAAGAGTAAAAGCTACAGTGTCTGTAGAAACAGTGCACCATTAAAGATGATTAATTACAAACGACATCAACAAATATTAAAAAGCAGTGTTAAGAATTCCCCTATTCCAAATATCTTTGTTTAAAAGTTAATGTGATATCAAAATTACAAACTTCAAAAAGTGTAAATATACAAAACAATTAATCAGCCTCCAATTCGATTCCATATAAACCAACTTTCATTAATATTACAAATTAACCAAAATACATACCCATTAACACTAACCCTGCCAGACCCAGCACAGTACATCTGTGGTGACTGCTTGACCTTGCTGCACTGTGCACACAAGTCAATTGTGACAAAGTATGCAATCTGATGCGTCTGGCAGGGTTTCTAGCCAAAATACCTTGGAGGGTTAGGGTTAATTAAACAAGTTGTGGCTATTATAGAAAGGCAAGGTCGAGTTCAACAACCAATAAAAGAAATCGAAATCAACCTAGTAAACTACGAGTATAAATGTTACAAAAAAATCCACATGCTTCATCAGTGTGGGTCAAACTGCAGTATCTGTGTTTGAGGCCTGTCGGTGAGGTAGTCTTTCTTGGTTCACGACGTCTGGCAATCGTTGCACCTCAAACACGATCCCGTCTTCGTCTTCACTCTGTGCCACCGATTCGTAGGTTGGAGGTGGGCTCTTAGGTGGCCCCTCCCCCTGCCCGCCCTCTGTCGTGAACACCTCTCCCTCATTTTCCTCCATGATCACAGCCGGCACGGCGCTACGCTTGCCCTGCGGCGTAGAGTCGGTCTCGTCAAACACGCAATCAGAGTAGTCTGGTGGGAGGTCTATGGCACCCGTGGCTGTCACAGATGGGCGCATGCTTCTTTCATCTGAAAGACATGGGACAAGGGTTTAAAGGGAATATACATGATTTTCTTTTTTTTCTGTCATTTTCTGAAATGGATAGATTTGGGGGTAAGTATTTTATAGCAAATATTGTTAAACTGACTTGTTTGAAGCTTTGTGTTCAAGGCGCTGGAAAAACAAAAACAAAAACAATCATACTACATGTACTGGTATTGTAGTCTGGTTTCCTGACCCCACCTAAGATGAATCGGAGCAATTCATAAACTTCGGAGAATTTTCACAAGGAATTTCCGAACAATGGGAATATTACTTTTCCCCTAAAATCACAGTAAAACTTATACTGCAGTTTTAGCTCATTTTACCGGTGCAAAATTGGCCAGGTCTGTAGGGGATTAGTTTACTGCAGTTTCACTGCGTTTGTACATCAGCCTCCTAAAGGCTCATTGCACTTTCACTTATTTTTTTTGGCGTCCTCATTGGGTCACATTCAACATTTTTCTCACTGCGATTTCACCCATAGTATGTGACCTGGCTCCACAAAATTAATGGAAAGTCGCAAAATAACAAAGTTGACATTATTACATTTCTAAAAAGAGAAAGTCCTAAGCTTTCAAATGATGTATTGTTTGTTGATGTAGCTTATTCCTAGCCGCCGCTATACTCTTTTGAAATTGCTGAAGTCATGCTCCCTTGTTTTGAGAAAACGGAGTTCAAAGTCTGTGAACCGTGCCAACTATAGTATCACTCAGTGCAATTCAGCCGTAAGAAAAAAACACTTTAGAGTTTTAATTGAGCTATACAATTTTGGGATATGATAAAGAATGGTTTTATGTACATGTAAAAACGTTACAAACTCAAAACCCACCTCCCACTTGAAAAATTGACGTTTTGGCCAATAACTTGCTTTGGCAATATGTGACTTTCGGCTCATTTCGTGGTGCCAGGTCACATATGCCGTGTAATCACCATGAAAAAAAACTTCACAGCAATTTTAGGGGAAAAATGCATTTCCCATTGTTCAGAAATTCATAGCGTGTACAGCAAGGGAACCAGTCTAGCTGGCTTGTACCCGTTCATATCGATTGCTAATTTAAATATAGTAAACTGGGGGTAGTATTTATAAGAAGCCAGCTTTTTTTGCAATGCTGATCGGCCAATTAGTGTTGGAAGATGATTAACAATTCCCCATTTACTTAAATATGATGGTACACCAGGTGCCATAATTTTATGGGACTGTCGTTCACCAAAAGTCCAGTAAGACATTTCTTAATAATTTGGTCGTTTTTGTTTGTTTATGTTTCCATATGTCATATTCCCCTTAACCAGTTCGCGCCGGATGACGTATATAAACGCAAAGTTTTCCCCAAATTTAAAACGGATGACGCTTAAACACGCCACGAGCAAGGCCGGAAATATCTGTCAGCAGCGAGCAAGGCCGGAAATGTGTGGGTGTGCTTCCCAGTACTATTGGCCTGAACACACCTCGGATCGAGTTTCGTTAAAAATAATCCTGCGCGTCGGATCAGTGATGTTAACAAAATCCTGACGCGAACTGGTTAAGAATGACTGAATAACCTGTGAACATTAGAGCCTAGAGCTGTAATTGAGTCACTGCATGTCACCACAGGTCATCCTGTCTCCAGTCAGGTCAGTTCTTTAAGTGAAACAGTGGAGTGGCCGCATGGTCTATAGAGTATTAACTAGTGGTCTGCGGGTAATACTTCAGGTTGTGGGTTTCAGTTCAGCCTAGGGTTATGGGACGTGTGCCCTTTGGCAAGCCACTTTAATTTGTCACCCCACCCGGTCACCCGCCGGTCACCCGCCGGTCACCCGCCGGTCACGCGCCGGTCACCCACTGGTCACCCGACGGTCACCCGCCGGTTGGATCAGTTTAGCCTAGTTCAGCCTAGGGTTATATGGTACGGGCACCTTTCGGCAAGCCACTTTAATTTGTCACCCCACCCGGTCACCCGCCGGTCACCTGCTGGTCACCCGACGGTCACTCGCCGGTTGGATCAGTTTAGCCTAGTTCAGCCTAGGGTTATGGTACGTGCGCCTTTCGGCAAGCCACTTTAATTTGTCACCCCACCTAGCAGTATAATAATGGGTACCTGTACAGGGCAGAGATGGTTATTACACATGCTCTCCACAGTCAGCTAACCTTACCTCTACTGTGCACGCTAACTATCCGCTGTATTCTTCCGACAGGTTCGTCCGTTTGCCGCTTGCGAGCCATGGCAATGAGCCAACAGATGGACAAGAGGCAGACAGCCCCAACAAAGGCACCTATCATGATGCTGGTGTGCTGGAGGTCTGTGTAATCTGTGCTGTTGGAGTTGTCTGTGATGACACAGCCAAGGATAAATAAGGATTAGCAGATTCTGCGCATACCTATACATGTAGGTAATACATTGTGTAGGAGAAAGCTAAAGAATCTGCACATTTATAAAGTCAAATTTAAGCTACAGTACTACATGTAGTACTAGGCATTTGTGCATTTTGGGTTAAATTTGAAGTGCTCAAAATGCAACTACCCTTGTGAAGTTTTATCTCTGTGAATTATATACGAGTACATGTACCCGGTATTCTGGCAAAACAATATTTTTAAGATTTAAATTTTAACTCCTAATTTGCCAATTCACATTTTAAATTGCAACCGCGATCATTCAGGGCATGTTCTCATTCAGGTCATTCCAACGATTACGCGCACCATTTTCCAATTACAAACTAACTACATTTACAGTACTAATAGAAATGTCCAAAGATGCGCCTCTAAATAAATCACCCGTCCAATAAATCACCCGGACCTGATGGTATATTATTCTTAATAGAATTGCTCTTGAATTATGTCCTTCTCTCAGTTTGTTGTTTGGTGCATTACTGAGTGAGGGAGAATTATCTGAAACCTGGCGATGCGACAAAATAACACCTGTTTACATGAAGGGTGACAAATCTTTGCTAACCAACTATAGGCCCGTCGCTCAAGCGGATTGTCTCTGTAGCTATTAATGACCACCTAATCACTTTGGTTCTCCTCAATCCCAGTCAACATGGTTTTATTTTATAGCACAAAAGCTGTGTTACCCAGCTAGTCAATATTCATTCTTGGTCATCCATCCTAGGACAGACGCCATCCTTCTAGAATAGATGCCGTTTTCCTAGACATGTCGAAAACAGTCGACACAATGCCACATCACATCCTTTTTGATAAGCTGGGCCCAATTTCATAGAGATGCTTAACGGTAAGCAAATTTTGTTGCTTACTGTAGCAGAAAAATTTGCTTAAGCGTAAACGTATTTCACCAGCGGTTGCTAAATTAAGCATATTTTACAATATTTTAGATCGCCTGCTTAAGCAAAAAATTCCCCCAAAATAAAATAAAATAAAAATGGCGGACGAAACCAATAGCGTAAAAAAAGTTGCGCCGGGCGGGGCAAAGCCCAAATCATCGCCCTGAGATTTGACTAGGCGAAAACAGCTCGAGGGTATTTTGCCTATCGCGAAAAACTCGTCGCTGTCTTTCAACGGGATAATTTCGCCGCTGAATTTCACATCGCCTTCGAAGAATAGCGGCCATTTTAACTGTTGCTACGTTAAGGTTAGACCTTGCTTAAAGGTAGTATACACCATTGGTAATTGCTTGAATTATCATGAATAGGTAGATTTGGGGGGTTGTATTTCATAGTAAATATCGTTTAACTGACTTTTCCGAAGTTTTACAATCATGGATGCCGAGAAAAGCACGAAAAACAGCGTTTGTTTTCCACCGGGGTCGAGCAGTTATTCTTATGTTATCTTTGTTTTTTCGCTCTCGCCGTCCGGCGAGAGTGAATTTTTCTTTATAAAATTCATTTTTTTGGAATAATTACAGGATATCTAGCGCAATCCTTTTGCTGAATGCCTAGAATCATTATTTACTTTCAATTGAGTAAGGTATTTCTTAATAATTCAGTAGTAAATATTTTCGATATCTGCAAATGGTGTATACTACCTTTAAGCAAAAAATGCGGTGGTTAAGGCTTCTTTTTCTTTGCTTATCCCTTTAAGCAAAAAATCTTGCTTAACAGTTGCTATGAAATGAAAATTTGCTTAAACACCCCGCTTAAGCAAAAAATCGTCCGTTAAGCAGCTCTATGAAATTGGGCCCAGGCAACGGCATTCAACCTGCGCGGTACTACATGTATGTGGCATTGGGTTTGATTATTTCTGACTGGTCGCAGTCAACAGGTCATTTTTGGCTCGCCGTCTCCCCATGGGTGGCCGTTACTTCTGGTGTATCCCAGGGTATATTAGTGTACTCGACCCACTCTTGTACAACCTCTTTGCCAATGACATATCCGAATCAGTTTCTTCCAATTGTGCTTTATTCGCTGATGACATTCTCTTATACCGTGCCATACATTGCCCATGAGCTTGAGCTTTAGACTGATTTAAATAGGCTTAATTACTGGTGTAAAGTAAATTAAATGTCCTTCAATGCTGGTAAAACTAAAGTCATGCATATCACTCGAAGACGACAAATCAATTACCCTCAGTCTATAATCTAGGGAACACTCCTCTCAATACTACTTTAGTGTAGGGATGTACACGAAGAAAGTATGAGTACTTCAGACTGTTTATTCTTAATAACTTTGGATGCTGGTTTATTAACCGGATTCTTGAAACTCACAAATCAACCGTTATAAAAACACAACACAAGAGAGATTGACCTCTGAACAGAAGAATGTTTGTTTGTGTCCGAGTTATTACTCCTGTACGTTTTAGTTATAGAGGGCGCTACACTACCAACACTGTGAGGTCCTGAATAATAGAAATGCAGTTTCACCCTTCAATCACCGTGAAATCTCCGTGAAATTTCACGGTGTTTTAGCGGTGAAACTGCATTTCCATTGTCCAATAACTCTTAGTGCAAGTCCTTCCAATACCTGGGTCTCACAGTAGAATCTAACCTCAGCTGGGCGAAACACATTGGGCCAAATTCATATACGGTTATTTTTCCTTGATCACGGTTAACTTGGCTAAACTGTGTATAAACAGTTGAAGATCGAACGTACAAATCTAGGCCCGAATTCATAAAGAGTGCTTAGATCAGCTGCTGTTTATCAAACGTACATGGTTAGTGACATACGTACATGGTTAGTAACATACGTACATGGTTTATACGTACATAGTTAGTGACATACGTACATAGTTAGTGACATACGTACATAGTTAGTGACATACGTACATAGTTAGTGACATACGTACATGGTTAGTGACATACGTACATGGTTAGTGACATACGTACATGGTTAGTGACATACGTACATGGTTAGTGACATACGTACATGGTTAGTGACATACGTACATGGTTAGTGACATACGTACATGGTTAGTGACATACGTACATGGTTAGTGACATACGTACATGGTTAGTGACATACGTACATAGTTAGTGACATACGTACATGGTTAGTGACATACGTACATGGTTAGTGACATACGTACATGGTTAGTGACATACGTACATGGTTAGTGACATACGTCCAAGTAACAAACGACATTTTAATCATCCCAAGGGGCTTGTTTATCTCGTGTACAAGTTACCATTTCTTTGTTGGCTTGCTTGTGGGACGGGGCGTATTGCCATGGATCTGCTGCGTATCATTGAAATAGCACAGGAAGAACTGTTTTCCTACCTTTTACACACTCTATGAGACCCATTTTCTGGTCATGTGTAAAATTATCAGCACGTTTTTTTCGACATAGCGACCCTTCCACTAATGTCAACTGAGCTGATCAGCAGAGCACAGCGATATGCGTGTTTTCGAAGATATGCCCTTTTATTCAACATATTACGTAATTCGCTGTGAATAGAATGATGTACAGCTACATGTAGACCACTAAACATCGGCTAAGCAGGAACTTGTACACGGCTGGATAAACAGCCGATTATTTTCTTACTGAATTGCGATGATCACAGGAGTTTATCCACACGCGCACTTCTTGGGTTTAGCCACAGTACAATAGTTGTACGTGACTAACAAAATCCGGGGATCATCACCGTTTATGAATTTGGCCCATTGCCTCTATAGTAGCCAACACCTATCGTCTCTTAGGCTTCATCAGAGCAACTGCTCGTGGCTCCCCCCTAACCCAATCTTTACATTGTATCAGTCACTGGTACTTCCTATCCTTGAATATGGTCTGCCTGCATGGCATCCGTTCACATCAGCTGATCAACATAAGCTTGAGAGGGTCCAACAAACAGTAACTCGTCTTCGTCTTAGTCTTGGTCAGAGGCAAGGACAAATGTCGTACGAGGACAGATTACAGTGGCTAAACTGGCATCCCCTAACTCAAAGGCGTATGTTATGTTCTTTTGTCTTTAAGGTTTTGTACAGCTTGTCCGTCTGTGAATCCCTTAGAAACAACATTGTCATCAACCCTAGCCATCTTGACGCGCTTTCATTCCGCCATCTGCAAGCTCGCACAGATACGCTACTTTTGTTGCCAATAAGGCCTTTTATTTTTAATTACTTGGATTACGAAATCGCCGACAGAAAAAATATTAAATTGACAACAGCCTAAAAGAAAACAAAAGTCTGTAATCCAAGCAAAAAAACAAAACGGCCTAAATCAAGATTAGAGATTACCATCAATATGTGACCGGCTCTACAAAAAGGTGTCTTACATGTATGTCGTGAACAAATGAAATTGAGTTATATACACAGTACATGTACATGGCTAGACAGCTCACAACGTACATTGTGTAAGCTTTCATTTACACACAATGTAGTATATAATAGAGATCCATAGCCCCTCCCATTTTGGAGACACGACGTGTTTAATAATGATTACTTTCTCGGAGTTCAAATTACACAACTGAGGAAATAGGCTTTGAAATTTGCCGGCTCTGTTGTACTACAACAGAACCATGCACACAAAATGGTGGGTTTTTTTCCACTTTATTAATCAAAATTAACATTTCTTTTAATGAAACCTTAAACTATAGGTATTAAAGATTTCATTCATGACAACAAATACAAATCCTATTTTTATGAAATGTTTACCCTCTCAACGTTGAGCGGGCTATTACATGATAGTGCATAGTGCGACTTAAGACCTTTTTGTAGAGCCGGTCACATCTATGACCACTCACCAATTAACTCGCAACGGTTGCCGAAATATTTGTCTTTGCAGATGCACACTCCATCGATACATTTCCCCTGGTTACAGGTGCCCATCAGGCATGGTGTGGCTGCGTTGGACATTACACAAATAAATGGGCACCAGTTAGTGTTGGTTAAAGTGTTTAAACGCATGCAGGTTGAATCAAACCCTAACCCCCAAGGCCCTTTTGGCCAGGAACCATGTGACCCGCTCCAGGAAAAGGTGACATAAGTCGCAAAAACGAAAAATAGAGTTATGTACATGTACATGATTAAAAAGTTTAAGATATAAGCTTTCATTTGGTACATAGTACAGCTCCATAGCCCCTCCCGTTCCAGTGATAAGACGTTTTTTGAATATTAATGGTTCCATGGAATTTAAAATACACAACTGAGAAAACAGGCTTCGAAACACAACAAAACTAAGACAATACATTGGAACCGTGCACTCTTAAAAGGTTTCGTTTATTTATTAAATTTCAGCTTTTTGTTAATTAAATCTGAAACTTTAGATATTAAAGATGTGATTTAAGACAACAAATCAAAATGAAATTTTGACAAAAATATTTACCCTATTAACTTTAACAGACTTTGGATATTAAAGATGTGATTTAAGACAACAAATCAAAATGAAATTTTGACAAAAATATTTACCCTATTAACTATTAACTTTAACAGACTCATAAATGCATAGCGCGACTTATGTCACCTTTTCCTGGAGCGGGTCACATACATGTATGTGACCTGTCACCACATTATGAGAGTAAAGTCGCACAATGTGATTTGGAAATATGGCCATCCCAAGTCAAAATATGAAGGGGTGGTCAATTTTGAGATTTTTGGGTGCGATCAGATGATCAAAACCTCCTAAATTACGCGATTTTGCGTAATGTTTGCGTAGTTAGTGTTTGGATTAAAATCCATTTGTGGTCTAATTAACACAGTAATTAAATATGCAAATTAGGTCCTTGTAACTATCTCAGGCTTTCGAAATTTTGATATTTTGTTGTTTGTACAATAGTTTGTATGTGTGGGGAGTTTCAAGAAGAAATAATGATTAGAACATAGCCGTTGCTATGCTCAACTGAACCGTATTACTTGTCCTGTTTTGCAATCTTTTGCGTGTTTTGTTGAAGATGTTCATTAAGTAAGTTTTCTCACAAACACGTTTTGTGAAATCCATGAATTTCTGGAGCACTGTAAAATGTATTTATCGCAAAACCCCCAAGTGTTATGTACATGTACCATTGGAAAGCTCTTTTTCTCAAGAATTTGAAAATTACCAATATCTCAATTCTCAATTTTCAATTTTCCCGACTTTACTCTCATATTGTGGTGACAGGTCAAATATAGCATCCTCAAACCTGCAAAATCCTCCAATTGCCACCATGTAACAAATTTGATTTATCATCAATCCTCCAAAATTATCGGTTGTTTCTTGATTTTTGTTTTGTGGAGGGCTAACCATTGCCTCAACCTTAACAAGCCTCTGACTATCACCATGATCACTGTAATGGGTTGAGGCAGTGCCAATAGGTCTTACTCAAAATGACGTCATTGCCTACAGATCAGCCATGTACATCGCCAATTTGAGAGTCGACTTGCATTATATATAATGCGCATCGGCTGTGCCGTATTTTGAACACACTTGGAACATCTTTCCACTAAGGCCGTGCCGGGTACCCGTAACCCGACCGCTGATTGCGGGTACCCGGCTCCAATTTATCAATTTTATTACCCGAAACTGCCTTTGTAAATGATGACACATTATTTCAGAAACTAAGGCAAGCGTCTTTTATGTTCATTGCGTGCCGATAAATTGTTAGAAAACGTCTGAGTAAAACGTCTTATAAGTCCATTTACCGACAATTTCCCGATGTCTAGATAGCAGCCTAACAGATGATTGAGCTTTCTTTGTAGTCATTGTGATTAAAAAATGCCTTTGAAGTCTATTTACCGACAATTCTGACAGCTGCTATAACTTGCGGCTGACATTGCATCAGTGTTTTGTTACAGTTGTCCTTTGAGCAAGTTTTTCCGAGGTTTACTTTTTGGAAAATGTGCTGAATTAATTCACGATCCCACAGACCCGTACCTGGAATGTGGTTTTGAAACCTGATACTGCTACATTTCGTGTCGGCTTACTCCAAGAATTTAGTTCATTGAACCTTATTTATTTTGGAAAAAGACATGCCACTGTAGACGTGCAATTATGGGGAGCGGCAAGTCAATTCATTTACAAACAGAGTAAACTCCACGCAGTACGGGATCGCTGTTGACAATCTGGCTCTGAAAACCACGCACTTAACTTATCTTGTCTTTTTTTTTTCACTGGACCGCCGGACTACTTAGAAAAGGGTTTTGACTAGACCGCCGCTGTTTTGACTAGAATTTGTTTGCGAACCAGCGTTAAGGTCGAACCCTGAGTTGCAAAGTAGGCCCGTGCATTTGTTTAGTTGCGGAATGCAGGGGAAGTAAAGCACGCCATGCCAGCGTGGCAGTCGCGCTGCAGCTTGTTAGTGGAGTGAGCGGGGATGTACATGCACGTGCCGACGCGATGTATACTTCCGGTTTTTTTGTTATGATTCTAATAATAGTCACGGGTACCCGGGTACCCGGGTACCCGACCATGACGGGAATAGGGTACCCGGGTCCCGTACTACCCGTAAACGCACACCCTTACTTTCCACACTGCGCAATGCGTGCTTGATTGCGTACAATACACAGTTGCATTTTCTCACGAAGATGGCCGTCTGTGAGAAAGACAACATTCAGAAACAGTGCAGATGATACTGAGCACGTATGCAGTATGCAGTTCTGCTCATTTATGCATGGCTAAACGTAAACAATGCTGGGTACAGCCTGGCTGGCTGATGCAGACGTTCAGACGCAATGCCAACGACACCTGACGCTCAGGCGAAGATGCCGTAGCTTTGTGGACATTCATAATGAAATTAGCCGCAAGTATATGGTGCGAAATACGGTACCCTCTGGACTGGAGACGTGAACACAATGGGGACAATGGGAGTGAAAAGATCACCAAAGGGTAATTTCTATAGATGAATAGGTCTCCACTAGGAATTTCACGAATTAGATTTTTGGATTGTACTTAAATTACTCAGAAACTAGGGTTAGGATGTGGGTTAGGGTTAGTGAGTTAGTCTTGCATACGCACTGTGGACCTCCGAACAATATAGGTCCACACGATGCGGGAAGAGATTACGGTTTGTGGACTTGCCCAGGTCCACAATCCGTTTTTCAGTTTCCGAAAAAAAAAGGGGGCTAGAGGAAAAACGGCTTAGGGTTATATATAGAAAAGATAGAAGGAACAGCTGAGAGGCCCAGAATCAAAATTTGAGGGTAAATTTGTTTTGGGGAAGCGAGACAAATTAGTATTTAGTCAACGTTTTTTATCTACACGAAGACAAAGGAATGTTCACAGTACGTATGTAAGGTAAAACTATGTGTTTGGGTTAGGGTATAATATAGGGTTTATTGAGTCGAAATTTCAACCCAGGAAAATAATTGTGGTTAAAATTTGAAAAACGTGCTTGACTTTCTAACCATTTTGTACATGAAGCCATGTCTCCACAGTGATACACAAATGTGAATGTGTGTACTTCGCATAGTAAAAAGCACCCTCTCTTGTTTGCACACGGAGCTTCTAAATCTATACCCTCAAAGAATGTTAATTCTACATGTATGGTCAATAATGCTCGTGGACTTACTTTTTTGGCAGTGCGGCTGGATGAAGTTTTCCTCGCAGAAACAAATGAAGCCCGGCCCACTGGACATTGGCTCGCAAGTTCCTCCATTCTGGCACGGCATTGAAGAACAATCTCGGTTTACTATTTCAAATTAAAAAAAGAATGTTAAAATAGAAGATGTCAGTAATCATGTTTTCAATCAGTCCCAGGTTAAAAAAGGAGGAGAAAAGTAGGATGACTTTTGTTAAACAGAACAAAAGTAGGACTTTGGGGGGCAGAATCAAAATAAAAGTAGAATTTTGGTGGGCTCTCAGTTTACGTTTAAGTTGATGCATGTCCACCTAATTGTAAGCCTTATTTAACCTGTTCTGTACATTACACCTCTGCTCCAATCCTTCAAGATCACGGTTACTTTTGGTACATTGCGTTATGGGGACAATCCATAGGGTTTGTGTGCTAAGTGAAATCTCTCTAATCGCAAACTCAGAACACTCTACAATTCTAAAAAGTTTAACATCACCCTAATTTGTCTTCTTCTACATTTTCTTTCATAATACCCTAACCCAATTTTACCTTGTTCTACCTTTACTGAAAACCCAACGCGCTATGGGGACTAAAAAATGTCCCCACTACTCGGTCTGGTTTTTCCAAACAAAAGAGCCTGTCCCCATAACTAGGTGGAGGCTCGTACAAAGATAAAGTTGCAGTACTAGTACTGCGCTAAAAAAACACTTCATTGTGAGATTTACATACCGGTATGCAAGATAACAAATATTCGGTGTTATAACACACCTCTTGCTGGTTCTGTATTCTGGTTGGTTGAAACACAGTCACGTGGGGTTAACTAATATATCCTAGTGCATGAGATTTGCGCCACCGTGAATTTGCAGGAAATAGTTCCCGAAGCGGGCAATAGACTTACAAATTTTGAGTGGTTACAGCGCCCTCAAGAGGTTTGCCAGGTTCATCTTAATATGTAAAATAGCGGCGCCTGGATATCGGATCACGATTATTTCATATTTTGGACCGAGTTGTGTTATAAAACACATATGAACTGGCAATGAGGTCACTAGAGCACGTCTATTTCCCCCGAGGCCCTGTGAGTGACCAGAATGGGAAAAGGTCATCCTTTTGGTCACTCACAGTCCCTCGGGGGAATAGACGTGCTCTAGTGACCTCATTGCCAGTTCATATTTGTATAATATTTAATTTGTACATGTACATATTACTGTTGCCATCTCATTTATGACGCATTTTCTGTAACCATGAGAATAATGTACCTTTATACCAACACTTCATAATATGTGACCCAGCTCGAGTAAATGAGACACTTTGAGACAAAAATAAAAATTGATATTTTGATTTCATCATTTAAAGCTTGTTTAGCTTTAAATGATGAAATCAAAATCTCAAATTTAATTTTTGCCTCAAAGCGTCTCATTTACTCGTGCTGGGTCACATACACAGGGTGTCCCAGAAAAACAGTAGTTCTGACAATAAGGGCGAGTTTGACAAAGATATGTATTGTATGGCTATGAATTATGTTGTATAATGCTTTCCAGTGATACCTTGATTGCATTCCTCCAGTCATGTATCACTGAGCACCACTGTTTTAAAAATGGTGTGTGAAAACTCTTTCGAACGAATTTGTGACCTGTACGGTCACCACAAAATGAGAGTAAAGTCGGACTATGTGATTTGGAGATATGGCCATCTAAAGTCAAAATATGAAGGGGTGGTGAATTTGGGGATTTTGCGTAATTTGGAAAACCCGAGTCGTCCTCTACATATTCCCGTTTTTGGGGTGAGATCAGATGATTGAAAACCTCTTAAATTACGCGATTTTGAGAAGTGTTTGGATTAAAGTCCATTAGTGGTCTAATTAACACGGTAATTAAATATGCAAATCAGGTGCTCGTAAGTACCCCACGTTTCCGAAATTTTGATATTTAAGTTGTTTATACAATAGTTTGTATGTGTGGAAAATTTCAAGAAGAAATAATGATTAGAACATAGCCGTTGCTAAGCACAACCGAACCTTGCCTGTCCTGTTTTGTAATCTTTTGAGTGTTTTGTTTAAGATGTTTAAAGTAAGTTTTCTCACAAACACATTTTGTGAATCCCATAACTTTCTAGAGCGCTGTAAAAAGTATTTATCGCAAACAAACCCAAGTGTTATGTACCATTGGAAAGCTCTCTTTCTCAAGAATTTGAAAATACCAATATCTCAATTTTCTCAACTTTACTCTCATATTGTGGTGACAGGTCACATTTATGGTCCGACATAGGCAGCACATTTAGATATGGCCCGAGGGAAATCTAACCGTTTGAAAGCATGTGATACGTACAAGATGTAATTGGTGATATTTATTCAGTACTGAATTATGCACCAACACCTTGCACGTGCCAAAAGGCCACCTCCACTTTCAATGCAAAATCCACAGCGGCGGCGCATGTCAGCCGCAGCTCGTCTCACAATTGCAGGATCACCACTACAGATTTCGACATCATGATCATGTTGAATGCGGGCTTGCAAATCCTGAAGGTTACGTCGTACTGGTGAACACTTTGTTCTTCAAATACCCCCCCCCCCCCCCACCCCCCCAAAAAAAGTGGGGGGTTGCATTTTATAGTAAATATCGTTTAACTGACCTGTTTGAAGTTTTACAATCATGAATGTTTTCAACCGGTGTAGGGCAGTGGTTCTTATGCTGTTCTCTTTTTTTTTATCGCCATTGCCAGCCGGCGATCGTGAATTTTTCTTAATAAAATTAAATTGTTTCGGAACAATTGTTTTGCTGGATGCCTACAAGCATTATTTACTTTCAAATAAGCAAGATATTTCTTAATAATTCGGCAGTAAACATTTTTTCGATATCTGCAAATGGTGTATCCTACCTTTAAGACTTGCCACTGATGGGCTCTCCCCCATAAACTGTCTTAGGTACGTGTTTTTATGAATACAAAATGAATATAATTTCAGATTTGTTATTTTACCAAACTGGCAGACTTCTCCGTAGTAGCCATACTGGCACCGACATGAAGGTCCAGGTGTGCTGCAGGTGCCTCCATTCTGGCAGGGTGAGGGATCGCAGACGTCTTCTGATTGTC
Source organism: Crossaster papposus (assembly GCA_037893245.1). Taxonomy (NCBI): domain Eukaryota; kingdom Metazoa; phylum Echinodermata; class Asteroidea; order Velatida; family Solasteridae; genus Crossaster; species Crossaster papposus. The sequence goes on from JBAIAA010001071.1 coordinate 61,827, forward strand.
CAGGAGAGAGGGAAGATAACCAAACCACAGTTCAAAATAAACTGACAGCCATATCTGACACCAATGCGTATTAAACTAAAACCAATGTTTAACCAGTTTGCGCCGGGATAATTTTGACATTGACCGGACTCGGGCGCTGGATGGTTTTTCACGAACCTCGATCCGAGGCGGGTTCAGGCCGGCATATGTGGGTAGCACACCCTGATATTCTCTGATATTAACGAGTCGGGTTTATCCGTCATACTTTTTTAATTCCGGAAAAACTCTGTGTGTACAAACACATCCTCAGATGCGAACTGGTTAAACTGTTAAAATTGTACTTAATTAACGGCATGTCTGACCAGCAGTGTTTGGGTTTTTACTAGTTGCAATTTAAACACAAATTTGCTTCAAAACTAAACGTTAGTGCTGCTGCCATTGTTTGTTTTTCCTGAGCTAGACAACTCCTCTTACGGCTAGATTTGTGTGACGTTGTAGCCATATAGCTGTATAGCAGTAGACGGCATTTCGGACAGTGCTACAAAATGGCCGCCGCAGACAATAGCCGTAGACAGTGTTTTCCCTGCCCATTCAAATGTGAGGCGACCCACTTCACTATATTCAGTGACCTCATTGCTCAATTTTTGCCAATATTACCACCTCTCTGTGAAGTTTTGCAATGAAGGAAATACTAATCGAAAATGTTTTATTTTGTATAATTTCTGAGCATTTTCCTTGACCTGCATGTATCAATAAGGCCGTGTCCGAAACGAGTGTCTAGAGCTACGGTCTACAGCTACGTCTACGTAGGCGCTAAGGTAGATATAATTCGGACGCGGCTACGGTAGATCCTACCACTAGTTATTGCGCCCCCAAGCGATGCTTGAATTAATGTTTGCAAAATTACGATGTAAGAATTTACAACCATTATCGTCTGCTAGATGTTACGCAATGCTTGTTTACAGCCAACCAAAATACCGGATGATATTGACGTATTTGTCGATCTGTTAGTTTCAATTCAATGCACTATCATTGAAAACTAAACGAAAATTTGCTCCAAAATTAACGTTAGTGCTGCCGCCATTTTGTTTTGCCTGAGCTAGACAACTTCTTTTACGGCTAGATTTGTGTGATGTTGTAGCCGTAGCTGTAGCTCTAGACGGCATTTCAGACAGCGCTACAAAATGGCCGACGCAGACAATAGCCGTAGCTGTAGCTCTAGACACCCGTTTCGGACACGGCCTAACTCACGATTTGAATGTGTAGATGGAATCATCGCGCATCTTTTCAGTTTACAGACTGCGTCAATTTTGTTTCACTCATCAACTTAAATGTTTACCACCTCGCTCGGTTCATTAGCCTTAGAAAATACTGGCCGTAGCTGTACCGCAGCTCAAGACATGCACCCCAGGCCTTCATTTTAAAGGAGCGCGATCGCGCTCGCGCTCCTCCGCGCTCCTTAAAATTTTTAAGGAGAGCAAAAAAAAACGCTCCTTACATTTTTAAGAAGACCAAAAAAAAAAAAAAAAAAAAAAAAAAAAAAAAAAAAAAAAAAAAAAAAACAATTGCGATTACAATTCTTTCCTCGCACCCCCAAATAAAATCACATCAGATTTATCTTATACTAACAACGGTCATCTAGTCTTTCGTGTTCGCCCATTCCATTTATTTTGGACATAACGGGCCTAGACTAATTCGCGCTCAATTAAGCCATACAAGTCACAAAGAGAGAAATGTCACTGGATGGGAAAGCGCCATCATTCTCTTAACCAAAAGTTGAACTACTGGTGAATGTTGTGTTCCTTTTCTTGAGTATGTGTTTATTAAAGGCATAGACACCTTTGGTTGTCATTTTGAGTAACTAGATAGTGTCCAGGGCCTTTAAACTTGCGTTTTGTTAGCGAGAGCAAATCACTCTCCTTAATTCATTGTTTTGATTTAAGGAGAGCGATTTTAAAATCACTCTCCTTAATTCACCTTTTGATTTAAGGAGAGCGATGCACAGCTCTCCTCGGATTTATTAAAATGAAGGCCTGGCACCCATTTCGGACACGGCCTATGTGCCGTCAACACTTCAAGAACACTTCGTAGCTCAAGACATGCACCCATTTCGGACACGGCCTATGTGCCGTCAACACTTCAAGAACACTTCGTAGCTCAAGACATGCACCCATTTCGGACACGGCCTATGTGCCGTCAACACTTCAAGAACACTTCGTAGCTCAAGACATGCACCCATTTCGGACACGGCCTATGTGCCGTCAACACTTCAAGAACACTTCGTAGCTCAAGACATGCACCCATTTCGGACACGGCCTATGTGCCGTCAACACTTCAAAAACACTTCGTAGCTCAAGACATGCACCCATTTCGGACACGACCTAATGTGCCGTCAACACTTCAAAATCCGCTTACAGCACATGTAGGTCAAATGTGACTGTGCACAGCGCCCGCAGTTTGTGACATTCTGCCAGTCTCGCACAGAGAATGAAACGTTACATTGTGGTATAAAACCATAGAGCTATATTAAATTACTAGAGAGCTGGCTCGATGTACAAAGTGATGCGAGCTGGGCGCATCCATGTTTGTGCACAAACCTATGGAAACCTCAACATTTTGTACGGCTTTTGTACGGCTATTTGCATATCTGCGTTTGTATTCTATACAGTGCGTTACCGAAGCCGATACGCCCAAAACCAAAAACGCAAGATCAGCAAATGCGCGTGCGTATTCGCGTGCTGCAGTTGATTTTGCCGAAACCTTTGTAAACTGACATGACGCGCTTAAAGTTGTTTGCGTCAATTCTACTTGCACGCGCGTTGCATTTAGAGTACACTTTTAAAATTCAATCCATCTATTTGTATTATGTTCTACAACACGCACATGAATTCAAAATTTCTGCGTGCAGAATGGATTCAAAGTATCTTCGCGCGTAAGAATAAAGAGTTAGCGCTCTAGTAATTTAATATAGCTCTATGTACAAAACTCCAAGTGGAAACGCATGGTAGAATTACAACAAGGAATGTCGCGGCAAGTTACCGCGAGGACCGGAAGGAAAAGTCCAATAGGAACACGGCTAAATTAACCAGTTCGCGCCGGGATTATTTTAACATCGCCGAGCCGACGTGCGGGATTATTTTTAACGAAACTCGATCCGAAGCGGGTTCAGGCTGATAGTGCCGGGAAGCACACCCACGCATTTCCGGCCTTGCGCGCTGCTGACATACATTTCCGAACTTAAACTTGGCGTGTTTATGCGTCATCCGTTTTGAATTTGGGGAAATTTTTGCGTTTATATACGTCATCCGGCGCGAACTGGTCAAGACAGGCTGCCCAACAATCCCGGTTTGTTCATACCATGGCATATGTCAGTCAGGCTGTCTCGCGCCTCATCTGAACCATCCCCACAGTTGTCTGTGGAGTCACAGGTCAAGGTGCTTTTGATACAACGGTGGTTCTTGCAATAGAAATAAGAGTTGCCTTCAGCACATTCACGGGGGGAACCTGTAAAATAGGCAATTACACACAAATTGGTTTGTATACCAAAGCGAGCTATGCAGATCTTTAATAAGCTAATTCCGGTTAAGGGTTTCGCATTCATGAATTTTCAAAGTACATTTTCTGATTATAAATCATCTGTTATTGGAAAGTAGACTACGTTCTTCGTATTTTTCGATCGGGTTAACAAAATCCAAGTAAATGTGACCTGTCATCACAAAATGAGCGTAAAGTCGGCAAAATAAAAAATTAAGATATGGGTATTTTTTAAATTCTGTGGAAACAGAGCTTTCCAATGGTATATAACACTTGGAGGTTTGATACTCATTATTTTTATTTTTTAGTCTGGAGTCTTAATACAGAGATTATGAGAAAACGGGGATTTCTTTCAAGAAATTGTGTGAACGCGCAAAGAAAGGCTTAGTCAAAATTGTCTCAAAAACTTTTTTTTTTTTTTTTCTGATCGTCCTGAAAAATTGGTAATTGATTGTTTGGGATTTAGTCTTTAAAAAAAACATGTAATCTCAAAATCGACCACCCCTTCAAATTTTACGCTCATTTTGTGATGACAGGTCAAAAATTGACCCGGGATCAGAAAAATGACCCACAGGTACCTAACATACATGCACTTAAATACATGAACATCTGAGTTGGATTTTGGTATTCATACTCGCAACCCAAAACTGCTTTTGTTGTTTCTCTTTGGTTAATTGGTTTGAAGATTTTAGTATTGCACAATTGTGCGTGGTTCTCGCCTGTTAAAAATTCTCACAGAAATTTATCGACAAAAAAAACTACCGGAACAATTTTTTGGTTAGGAATGTTTATGACCCGTGTATATTTCGACATGGGTTGGACGAACATACATGTAGTGTGAAAAGGCCTTAAAGGTAGGATACCAAATTATTAAGAAATATCTTACTCATTTGAATGTAAATATTGATTGTAGGCATCCAGCAAAATGATTAAGCTAGATATCCTGTAATTATTCCGAAAAATAGAATTTTTGAAAGAAAAAATTTCGATCGTCGGACGGCGATCGTGAAAAAAACAAAAATAACATAAAAATAACTGCTCAAGGCCGGTTGAAAACAAATGCTGTTTTTCGTGCTTTTCTCGGCATCCATGATTGTAAAACTTCGGGCAGGTGAGTCGAACCATATTAACTATAAAATCCAACCCCCCAAATCTACCCATTCATGATAATTCAAGCAATTACCAATGGTGTATCCTACATGTACCTAAGCGTAGACTGCATCTAGACTTACTCGGTTCTTTGAAGGCAGTTATGTCCATCCTTAGTGTGAGCGTAGAGTCTCGTATAATGCCACGCCAGCGGATGTACATGGATGGCTGCGTAGAGATGACTTCCATCCGTCGCTCTAGGGTGCCGTCATATAGAAGGGGCGCCTGCGATGTCAGCCCATCTCTCATCTCAATCGAACCGCTGTTGGAATCTGCATTATTGACTATTTAAGGTTGTAAAAACAGGAAAGGGGAGAAGGGGTGCATCAATATCACGACAATTGCCTACGGGTTCCTGATATCAAAGGTAGGGTACTTGAGTATCTGATTCAGTACATTTGGAAAACACTGTGTCCAATACATTCATTCTCATGGTCGGAGGCTGTTCCACCTATTGCACACGCCGTCGGGCAAAGGGGTAGCCCTCCATTCAATTTGTACAGGGAATTACGTGTTTTCTATATTTTGTTTACAGCAATAAAAAAAAAAATTATTTTTTTTCCGGTGTAACGTGGGAGATTTTGTTACTTTATAAAACAATGAAATTTGGAAATATTTCAGTGTAGTGTTGGACAATAATTAATTATTTAGACTTTTTTCACATAGACCACAACACTATTCATTCCCCTTTGAGCCCAGAGGGGGTGATAACTAACAGCCACCACTGACCAATCAGAGACAAGAAACAGGGCCCGGTGACGTCATGCCGACCGCGAGAATGTACCATTTTAGACTTCGTTTGTCAATAACTTTGCAATTGAAAAATATTTTTGTTGACCTGTTTTCTTTTGAATTCGATATTTTGAAATACATATTCTGGCACATATATTAACCAGTTCGCGCCGGGATTATTTTAACATCACCGAGCTGAGGGGCAGGATTATTTTTAACGAAACTCGATCCGAAGCGAGTTCAGGCCGATAGTACTAGGAAGCACACCCACGCATTTCCGGCCTTGCTCGCTACTGACAGACATTTATGCGTGATCCGTTTTGAATCTGGGGAAAACTTTGCGTTTTTTATATTTGTCATCCGGCGCAAACTGGTTAAAATAAATTATAATAATAATATTGAAAATTCAAACGCAAAAGACACATTCTGTCCCATTTCTCAAAATCATAATTCCCGACTTCAAACTCGTTTTGCTTGATCACATCACATAACGACGAAAGAATTGTTGGCTAGAATTCAAAACGAATGAAGGATAAACACATAATGAGCCACCTGGGCTATGTCGGGCCTATACTCTAGGCTTAATACTCACTATATGCGGTGAGGCTAATCTTCATTTCTGGTGCTGCCTCTATGTAATACAATCCATCTATGATTCTGGCGTTGACAGCGGCAGGCAACGGTGCAATGGTAACCTCCACCATACCATAACCACTGCTCAATATATCTGGCTTGGTTGAATCTGTGAGTGTGTGTGAACAAAAAAATTGCTTGACGTGAAATCTTTAACATAAAGCTTGTCGGTTGTACATTGTTTGAAGCAGCAAAAGTGCTCAAAATCTAAAGGCGTATGACAAATAACCCTTTGTAAATAGTGTATGTGACCGGCTCTACAAAAAAAAGTATTAAGTCGTGCTGTGCATTATCATGTAATGGCCTACTCAATGTTGAGAGGGTAAACATTTCATCAAAATGTGATTTACATTTTTTGCCATTAATGACATCTTTAACACCAATATTTTCAGGTTTCATTCAAAGAAATGTTGATTTTGATGATTAAAGTGAAAAACACACCTACCGGTATTTTGTGTGCAGCGTTCTGTTGTCACAACAGAGCCAGCTTTTTCAAAGCCTGTTTTCTCAGTTGTGTAATTTGAACTTCAAGGAAGTAATCAATATGCCAACATGTCATATCCAGAACGGGAGTAGCTACATGTACGGAGCTCTATTATATACCAAATGAAAGCTTACGCTGTGGGCTTTCCAACAATGTATATAACTTAATTTCCCTTTTTTGTGACATAATACCCATTTTTGTGGAGCGGGTCACATATTCTAGGAAAACAATATTCCAAGATTCCGATTTCAATTCAAACTTTGCTACATAAGTGTTTGTCATGCACTGATCCGACAGGTACATGTACATCCTGGATTCTGTTGAAAATCATGTCATGCCAGTAGGAATAATTTTGAAGTTTTTGCAGTTGTTAAGTATTCAGCCTTATTAAAGCGTATATTTCGCCATATTAAAGTTTTGATTTTCAGGTACCCTTAAAAAAGGTATAAAACATGTAAAACCACACCCACACGAAAATTGGCTATAGATACCTGTACATACACATGTAGCATCGTTTAGTATGCTGCACATAAGAACGTTTGGCTTGTAATTTTGTTTACACCAAACCTTTCTGAGCAACGTCACTCCATGAAATAAGCATCTGGTTCTGTCGATTTTAGCAATTTTAGCCCTCATTGCCTTTGACAGCCTGTCAATGCTCATTCGTGTAACTCCACTTGCACCAGCTTCTGACTCAAAACGGCCAGACATTCTGAAAGGTACTTCTTATTGCAGGAAACATTTCGGTGCCAACAAGCACCGCCCACTGGCCTAGAAAATAAAACACCACACTCACACAAATAGATGTCTTTGAGGTTCGTGCGCTCTGCGGCAGTGAGATATTGGTATCGGGCCTGGAATCCCCTGAATACTGACTCATCGATGCGAGCGGGTCGGACATGGAGCTCCAGCAGGACCTCGCCTCCGTCGTGAATCAACATATCTGGTCTGCGGCATCCGCAGTACTTAGTCACTGTTGACCCCGAGTATATCTGGGGAAAGGAGTGGTGAAATAAAATATAATGTAATGCCCTACTTTATGCAAACATGCCCAGGGTTCAATTAGATGTACCCATCATATCAAGGGCCATTCCATAACATAGGGCTATGACACGCCTATGTTTCGGCACCCTTATGTTCCGACATCCCCTATGTTCCAACATCCCTTATGTTCTGACAACCTGCGTTCCGACACCCCTACATTGTATGTTCGGACACGCCTATGTTCCAACATGCCTATGTTCCGACACCCTTATGTTCCGACACGCCTATGTTCCGACACGCCTATGTTTCGACACGCCTATGTTCCGACACGCCTATGTTCCGACACGCCTATGTTCCGACACGCCTATGTTCCGACACGCCTATGTTCCGACATGCCTATGTTCCGACACCCTTACGTTCCAACATCCCCTACATGCATGTTCCAACATCCCCTATGTTCTGACAACTCGCATAAAATAGTAAATAAACGCGTTTGAATCTGTTTGTATTGGTATACTGTATATGTACATGTACAGTATGTTCATGTCCTCTAAGATAAATTTTTAACGTTGCCGCATCAGGTTCCACTAGCAAATTTTCCCTCAATTTCTCGGAAATGGCAGGGCCTGCACTAATGTAAAGTACTTGGATGAAAAAGTAAAAATAGAATGCCGCGTAGCGTAAATTTTCTCGTCACTAAAACTTCATTTCAGCCACTGGTTAAAGGCTTTATCTTCCTTCAAAATGCAACGAGACATGACAACCTAGAATACGAATCAACGTTTTGGCATGTTTGGCGAAATTTAAGCCATCCTTCCGTTTTTAAGATTGTTAATCTGCTATAACTTTGCGAGAGCCACTCAATCCCCACACATTTCCCACACATTTCCCACACATTTCAGGCCATTTTAGGCCGCCATGTTTGTTTGTCATACTTTGCCTCGCTTCGATTTTAAAGATGTTGTACTCTGATAAAGGTCTACATGTATTTCCTTTGAACCTACAGTACTTGTGTAGCGGTGTCTGGTACAGCGGCATTCCAGGTACTTACAGCGAGATAATCAAATTCCTGAGCATTGCACAGTTCGGGATGCACGTACTCGCTGCTGAGGTGGAAATCATCAAACGTGAGCCTGAAGTCTTTGTCGGCAGCATCAGGGATCAGTGTCAGCCAGCAGGAGTAAGCCTCAGGCAGCTTGGGGTAGGAGGAAGAGAAAGAAGGCGAGAAGAACACCCCCTCGCTGTTGGAGGAGTTGATGGTTATCGTCATGTTGCAATCTAGGAAAAGCAGAGTCGTAACAACTTGAGTCAATAACCCGACTCGAGTCGCAATTGTTGGTGACCCGAGTCAAAATTGTTGGTGACTCGAGTCACTATTTTTTGTGACTCGACTCGACTCCATTGTCCGAATGACTCAACTCGGGTAAAAGCTAGTTAAGCTTGAGGCGACTCTTGGTTCAAATTATACTTTGTTTTTTACAAATGTACCGATATATATATAAATTTGAGGCATAATATTTGTTGTTTGCTTCCAAGCTCATTTTAAAGTTAGAAAAATGTGATCCCTATTTGTATGCAAATTGAAAGTATACATAGATCTACATGTATTTGCTATCCATAAGCATCAATACATGAAAATTCATTTGCATGAGCTACCGGTAGCTACCGGTAGGAAGCAAACAAAAAATATTATACCTCAAATTTTGTGATATAAAACAAATACGTTTGGGTTTATTTGAACTCGGAGTTGGCTTGTCAAGGTCGAGTGATCCACAAGGTCAAATTTGTCTGTGACATGTACATGTACTAGGGTACCGTACGTGCCAACAAAAGATGGATTTAGATGTTATCCATGTATAACCAGTTCGCGCTGGGATTATTTTAACATCACCAAGCCAAGGCGCGGGATTATTTTTAACAAAACCTGATCTAAGGCATGTTCAGGCCTATAGTACCGGGAAGCACACCCACGCATTTCCGGCCTTGCTCGCTGCTGACAGACATTTCCGGCCTTGGTCGTGGCGTGTTTATGTGTCATCCATTTTGAATCTGGGGAAAACTTTGCGTGTATACGTCCTCTGGTACGAGCTGGTTAAAGGAACTCGGGTACCCGTTATTAAAGAAACCCAACTCCAAAATATTTAATTCAAGTTAAACTTGTTTTTAAAGGTCCACACGATAATACTACCGGTACCATGTGCATTAACAAGTGTAAAAGCCTAGTCACACACTACCGTTTCAGCTGAACGCACGCCTAACGCACCAAATTATTTTCCTGCGTCGAAATGCGTTGATACACTGTAAAGGTGCGTCAGAGGTTCGTCCAGATTCGGTAGAAGGCCGGCGGTACACGGCGATACACGGGCATGTGCGCCTATGCCAATTTGTTTTTGGAACATGCACTAAAATTGTGAACGTACGATAATTACGCGCTGTGTGCGGCAAAATGCGTCCGAGGTGCGGGGAATGCGGTAAAGCCGCGGTAGGGCTTCGTTGAGTGCGTTAGCAGTTCGGTACAGTACGGCCACAAAAGTTGGACGACATCTTCAGCGTACACCCCGAACGCACAGATCGCGACTCTACCGCGCGTCTACCGATTGTGAACGCACGTATAGCGTTTGTGGACGTATGGCAGCGCACATAGAACGTTATCGGACGTCTGTATGCCGTAGTCCTACCGCACCCAGCGCATGTCTACCATGTGTCTACCGTGTCCAGCGCACCGCCACCGCATGTCAGCGCACGTCTAGCATTTGGCACTCGTACGTCGAGAAAACTATCTAAAAAGACACCCAAATCTGGATCTCATCATGTTTCTTTGTGCTCGCCATCAGGGCATATCGTAAACCATGGAGATAGCTCTTCTGCAACACAACCATGACCTGCTCCACCTGACCCTCAACCAAGTCAACCTCGCCAGAAGAATAAGGAGAAGACGAAGAAGAAGAAGGAGGGATTTTTGGGTGCGGCCATGGATAGCTAGACGAGTTTGGCCTCTACGACCAGTTGATGGTTGAGCTCCGCAACGAGGATGCCAGGTCCATCAGGAACTTCCTGCGTATGCCACCGGAGATGTACGATAAGCTGCTTGCCAGAGTGGGGCCCAGGATCACCAAGCAGACGACCTGGTACTGAAGACCTCTAGAGCCTGGCCTGAAGCTCGCCATCACACTTCGCCACCTTGCCTCTGGGAGTACCTACCACAACATGCAGTATGGCTGGAGGGTACCCCCCAACACCATCTCCATCGTCGTCAGAGAGGTCTGCCAAGCCATCGTGGACGAGTACATGCCAGAGGTGATGACCTGCCCCTCGACACCTGATGGCTGGCGTCCCATCTCCGACCGCTTCCTGCAGAGGTGGAACTTCCCCCACACCATGGGTGCTCTTGATGGGAAGCATGTAGCCTGCAAGTCTTCCCAATGACATCAAGGATGTCCCCTACTACTTCATAGGGGATGATGCCTTTGCCCTGAGAGACACCATGATGAAACCCTTCAGTCTGCGAGGCCTCTCCATGGACGAAAGAATCTACAACTACCGCCAGGAGGGTTGTGGAGGACGCATTTGGGATACTGGCAAACAGATTCAGAGTGATGATCACCATCATGCAGCACCACCCCTCCACTGTGAAGAAGATTGTGAAGGCATGCTGTACGCTCCACAACCTGATGCGCATCCGCTACCCTGGCCTCCAGAACCAGCACTTAGACCATGAGAACCTGCAGCATGAGGTGATCCCTGGCGCCTGGAGACAAGACCGCAACCTGGTTGACACCCATGTGGTGCCAGGTGGCAACAGAGCCACCAAGGAAGCCAAGAAGCACAGAAACCTCCTCAAGCACTGTGTTAACAGCGAAGCTGGATCCGTTCCTTGGCAAGGCAACATGATTTGATTGTGTTTTACTATGTATTTTGTTCCATATATGAGCTCTTGATGATTGTGTTATACCTGTTGTACCAGGATATGAGCTCTTGTTTATTATAATAAAAATGTTTAACACCTTTTACAACTTTGGTTTGGTGTTTATCTTAATTTCAATTGACTTGAAGCATAATTTGAAATATACAAGTAAGTATCTCTGGCCCTTGCATTTAAAATGTAATTAGCCCTAAAACTATGTTATAGTATATGTAATTACCCACATATACCACGATCTACAACACACTTTAACTTTATTTTTAGATAATAACTATAACACATGGCCCTACAATGTTTCAACAAACTTCATATTTGTAAATGCTAACTTTAGTGTAAATTGTAATATTGAAATTACATTTCATTAAAGTATGCATAAATAAGTTTTCATATGTATGGGAAATAAATAGTTAGAGTTTATTTGTTGCCATATGAAAAAAGTTATTGGAGGGGTAATTGCATTTATATTGCAAGTGTGTTGTTGTTTAATAAACTTTAATTACATCTCAAATAAAAGGAGGCCAGATATGGTAATTGCAAATTGTATGGTCAATAGTTACAGTTAATTTATATTGCAAGTGTGTTGTTAAAACTATTTAATTACATCTCAATAGAAAGGGCCATAATTAAAAAATTAACTTGTGAAATAATTGCACAAACTAAATAGATTACATGTTAAAAGTGTCAACTTTTATTTATAAAACAATATTCTACAACAATAACACATGTACAAAGTCTACAAAGTCTAGTAGTCTGCTGGAGATAGGCAAGGAGGGGTGTTGAGAGGCTCGTCATCCTGGATCTTGGTGGAGGTAGAGGTCTGAGAAGCGTCAAGCGTCCTGAGGAAGTACGTGCCTGGGGTGTTGTGGGTCCTTGAGGCTGGTAGAGCTGCTGTCCATGGTCGCGTGGAAGGCAGTGCTAAGGATCTCACTGGCTGGCACTGTGGAAGGCTCTGTAGAAGGCACTGCGGAGCTGGCAGAGGTCTGGGGCTGGGGTGATGGCACCTGGAGTCTGGGCAATTGCAGCTGGTGGAACTGCTGCTGCTGCTGCTGGTGTTGCTGGCCTCGCAGAAAGTACTGCTCCATGTAGGCTGGCTCCTGGGATTGCCACACAGAACCATGGGGAGATGTCACAAAGGGGTTCCACAGGTTGGGGCTGGGCTGCCAACAGGACTGGGCATCACCAAAGGTAGGGGCAGAGCTGGATCTGGGGTACTGTGGCTGTGGTTGGTACTGGGGGTGCCTTGGGTGAAGGGTGGAAGGCTCGCCTCCCAGGGCAGCAGGGGCAGCACGGGCAGCACGGGCAGCAGGGGCAGCAAATGTCTCCTCGTCCTCTTCCTCGTCAAACTCCATCAAGGTCTTGTTGATCACCCTCTTCATCTTCCTGAAGTGAGTTGGGGACATGGTGCGGATGAGGTCCTTGATGTAGTTGCCGTAGGCTTCCTGGGCGCTCGGGGGATGCAGCTGTTGGGCTCAGAGGGTGTTGATGGCTTCGCCTGAGTCCTCCAGTCTCTTGGCCAGGGTGACAAGGATACGGTCCTCTTCAGGTGTGGCAGCGGAGGTGGTGGTGGGTCGCCTGGAGGTGGAGGCTCTGGGTGGCACAAGGACTAGCTGCTGGTCGGCACACGCTTCTTCGGCTGCCTCGAGGTCTCCGCCATGGCTCTGGATCACCTGCTGGACACTCTGGAAGGGCTCACTGCGGTGGGTGATGATGGTCTGCAGGAACTTGAAGTTGTCCCACACCCACTGGTCCCTCTCGGTCAGGGCTGATGGAGCTCCATCGCCGGACTTCTTCTTGTGCAGCCTGGTGTTGTTGTCTCGGAGGGAACGCCACCAGCCGAGGATGTGGTCCACAGTCTTGCCTAGGTTGTCTGCCTGGGTCTTGCAGAGTCTGTTCTTCATGGGACGGTCCCTGTAGTGGGTCATCTTCGTGTTCCACACGCAGGGTTTGTCGTGTAGCCACTCGAGCATGCTCTCCTCTTCTGGCCTGGTCAGGAAGTAGGTCTTCTTGGCCACCTTGGTCGTCCTCTTCATCTTGGTCCCCTGGGTGGTGGAGGCAGTGGAGGCGACAGAGCCGGCAGTAGAAGTGGCATCCGACTGGTTCCCGTCAGCAGCAGCAGCATCACTACCAGCCAGGCGCCGTAGATCTCCTTCAGCAGGAGGGGTAGGGGATCTGGGAGGCTCCTCGGACAGGACAGGCTGGACAGACAGGACAGCACCCTGGTCGTCGGCACTGGAACTGGTCTGGGCTCTCGTACTCTTGGCAGGGGAGCTGCAGGTGGCTGCTGTGGATGCTTTGGGGGCAGTCCTTCTACGGCCTCGGCCTCGAGCTGAGGTCTTCGTCTTCTTGGCAGTACAGACGGCCAGCCATGGGCACAAAAAGGCCTTCGAAAACATTTATGTGGGCATTTTTTTAGTACAAGCAGTCACCCATGCTAGATCAAGTCTATATATAGTAAGGATTAATTTGAGGGGGGATGACAAATATAAAAATCGTTTTTAAAGGTTTTTGGGGCTAAAAAAACTCATTTTTGGGGAAAAAAAGTTTTTTTGTGATATTGATGTATTTCATATCTTTAAACAATGTACTATCAGGAAAAAAATAGTTTTCGTTGATTTGGACTTTAGTCTGATCAGTATTAATAAAATAAGGTTAAAAAAAACAAAGAAAATAAAGACATTCTAGAGTAAAAGATGCCAAATATCTCAAAATAGTGTTATAATGTTGTATTTATTTTTCAAACGTGGGTTAATCTTTAAAACAAATATCAGAGCACTATACAATTGACTTGATAGACCTTATGACATATCATAATACTTTTACGAGATTATAAAATCTTGTTATCAATTACACACAAAAAACACAAATTTGAAAATGTTGTCAAAAATTTTACTTTTGTAAGCTTGATTAAGTTATACTTACTCACCCACTCCCCCACCCACACAATTCCCCCCCCCCCCCCCCCACTCACCCAACGCCACCCACCCCCACCCAACGCCACCCACCCACCCACACAAGTGTGTAAAGGCCTTCGATCGTGGACGGGGTATTGTCCGACCGTCTTCCCTCTTTTGTTTATACTAACGTTTTTTGATGATCGCCATAAGATTTGTACACGGGAAAAGATCGTGGACGTTGTGTCAATCGTGGACCCATTGTTTGACTCCCAATTCTTTTGTCCGACGACCACGATTGCCGGTCAATACAAACGCACCCTATCACTCACTAGATAGTAAGAGGGTATGTGCCTGTAACTTAGGGTGTTTAACTTGGGTTCAAACAGCCGTCTGCACCACATCCACAAGCAGTCATACATTGCTGGCCGCTCTTAAAGCATTTACAATTTGCTGTCTTGCATTTTGATCCACACCCACATGTTATCAACTCTACACACTTGGTAGGTATATTTGGAAGTCTATTCCAGACAACTGTAAGACCATCAGGGCTTTTCTGCCATCCCAATGTAGTTGATGGAGGATCCATATCCATGTCTAGTTCATTGGCTCGGAACCATACCTTTGCTTGGTAGTTGGCACGAGAGAGGTGTAACTGTAATGCATCCTCAGATGGAGGCAACATTTCTAACTCCACTTTCCTCTTGTCAAACATCCGTGCTCTTGCATTGTTCACACCGTTGTTGACATCCTCTGCACTGTACAGCCTGCATACAAACTCTTCAACATCTTTCATCTCGTCATCTCTACCAACACCACCTAGTAGCTCTGGATATTTACAGTATACTTTCCAGCACGTTTTCTTGCCATGGCCACTAAAGGATGAGACTGTGTCACACCCAGTAAGTGCATGGAATCCAAGGATGTTTGGAGTCGCTTCTTGGGGTAATTGTTGAGCAATGGTGTGAATAGGGTAGCACTTCATTGTGAGCGATGTTCCACTAACCATCCACACTTCCACAGCCTGCCCTACAAAGTTATGTATGAGGAGGAGAAGGACATCAGTATCTGCACACATAACAATTAGCCTCTCATATTTGGAACGCATAACTGCATCTTTGGCATGCAGGATGAGGCGAGTATCGGCTTCCTCGTGTTTCCCTGCTAGTTGTGGTATTGCGTCCTGGTCGGATGACTTCGCAAGAGTTTCATCAACAAAACCACCTCCTGTAACCAACTGACAATTTGGATTGAGAAGAGGGCCATGAGCAATCAGTCTCTCACTCAGGAATCGGGCTAAATCAGCTTTGTTATCCTCGAGACTAATGTAATTGGACCACACTTCAGGAAGTGGTGTGTCGCCATCGCCAATAATCTTCCTTATCGGTTTCCTCTTGCCGGTCCTCTTGGTTCTAGTTGTAGATTTAATTGAACTATTTCCAATGTATCTGTCAAAGACAACATCCACCCTGCTTACTCTACCCTTGAAGTTTTTGCAGACACGCTTGATGAACACTCCAGCATAATCATTGAATGATGTGCACTTGCTTGGTTTCCTTAAGGCCTGGATTAATGCATGTCCATCGATGAGAACGCATGTTGGTGGTGTTTCCTGCGATAACGGAACTTCAGTTGGTATATGACACAAAACACAGTTAATGGGGCCACCAATCTACCTGTCACGTTAGCACAATGTCTTTGTGTTTATTAACTTAATTAACCATCCCACTGCTCCAGTGTTTGTTTTTACATGGGTAGCCCTATGAGGTCAACAACTATAAGGTGCAGAGATTGGTGTATCTTTTTTTAAATAAAATTAACTGACAAATATTTATTAAAAAATTGACGGAAAATGCAGGTAGATTTTTCCGTCAAATATGTTGAACAAAAGCGGGCCCATATCTTTGCTTATTTTTATTTATTTTTTACATAGTTTGCTTATTTCAGTTCTCTGATAGTATGCATATCGATTCACTTCTTAAAACAATTCTGGAAGCTTTGTGTAATAGGTTGAGTTTATAAGTGATAAAGAAACACTGCTAACGCGACAGAACTGTGCCTGGCCCCCTTTACTATGTTTTGTGTCATATCTATTCCAGAAGACAGGGTTGATAGGATGTGTGACTTAGAAGTGGAGTTCATTTGTCCATTTGATTTTGCCAACGATGGAGGATATTTTGAAAGTTCATGGGTTAGTATGTCATTCATATCCACATCACGACCAGCTCTGGAAGCATTGAACAGCTTTTGGATGAGTTTGCGGTCAGCTTTGATGGTTTTGGTTTTGTTGTCTTTTGTTTTGCACACCACTTTGTACAAGGTTGCCATGGTTTTTGAATTGTGTCGCTTGGTGGATTTATAGAAATCTGTTGATTTGTTGACCAACTTTTCATTGACTTCAGTTACACCATTGCTCAACAATTACCCCAAGAAGCGACTCCAAACATCCTTGGATTCCATGCACTTACTGGGTGTGACACAGTCTCATCCTTTAGTGGCCATAGCAAGAAAACGTGCTGGAAAGTATACTGTAAATATCCAGAGCTACTAGGTGGTGTTGGTAGAGATGGCGATATGAAAGATGTTGAAGAGTTTGTATGCAGGCTGTACAGTGCAGAGGATGTCAACAACGGTGTGAACAATGCAAGAGCACGGATGTTTGACAAGGGGAAAGTGGAGTTAGAAATGTTGCCTCCATCTGAGGATGCATTACAGTTACACCTCTCTCGTGCCAACTACCAAGCAAATGTATGGCTCCGAGCCAATGAACTAGACATGGATATGGATCCTCCATCAACTACATTGGGATGGCAGAAAAGCCCTGATGGTCTTACAGTTGTCTGGAATAGACTTCCAAATATACCTACCAAGTGTGTAGAGTTGATAACATGTGGGTGTGGATCAAAATGCAAGACAGCAAATTGTAAATGCTTTAAGAGCGGCCAGCAATGTATGACTGCTTGTGGATGTGGTGCAGACGGCTGTTTGAACCCAAATTAAACACCCCAAGTTACAGGCACATACCCTCTTACTATCTAGTGAGTGATAGGGTGGGGGGGGGGGGGGGGGGGGGTGGCGTTGGGTGGGGGTGGGTGGCGTTGGGTGAGGGGGGGGGGGGGGAATTGTGTGGGTGGGGGAGTGGGTGAGTAAGTATAACTTAATCAAGCTTACAAAAGTAAATTTTTTGACATTTTCAAATTTGTGTTTTTTGTGTGTAATGATAACAAGATTTTATAATCTCGACATGCACCTTTAAGGTTAAAATTCAACCTTACTGTAATGGTAAAAGTATTATGATATGTCATAAGGTCTATCAAGTCAATTGTATAGTGCTCTGATATTTGTTTTAAAGATTAACCCACGTTTGAAAAATAAATACAACATTATAACACTATTTTGAGATATTTGGCATCTTTTACTCTAGAATGTCTTTATTTTCTTTGTTTTTTTTACCCTTATTTTATTAATACTGATCAGACTAAAGTCCAAATCAACGAAAACTATTTTTTTCCTGATAGTACATTGTTTAAAGATATGAAATACATCAATATCACAACAAAACTTTTTTTTCCCAAAAATGAGTTTTTTTAGCCCCAAAAACCTTTAAAAACGATTTTTATATTTGTCATCCCCCCTCAAATTAATCCTATATAGACTTGATCTAGCATGGGTGACTGCTTGTACTAAAAAATGCCCACATAAATGTTTTCGAAGGCCTTTTTGTGCCCATGGCTGGCCGTCTGGTAGGCTTGGGAGGCATCACTGGATCGCAGGACACTGGTTAGTAGGTAACAGGACCGCAGAACGGCAGATACGATAATCGAGAGGTTTGAAAAGTGCCTCTCGATGTCAAGATCTGATGTCGATATGCCGAAACGCAGAGCTTATATTGGGAACGTCACGTGACGGTTTAGTTCGGTCGCCGCGCGGTGGGGGCGCGTCCTGATGCGGTCATGTTCGGTCGGTATGCGCCGAGTGCGTTGTGTTACCGGTGGGGGCGCAGTGGCTAGCGGTGGGGGCGCGTTGACTTTCGGTGGCTTTTGGTGGCCTGCGCTGACAAACGGTGGGTATTTACAATTTTTGTGCGTTGGCATGCGCTGTGTGCGCTCAGCATGCGCTGACAAACGCACTTATTTTTCCTAATTTTAAGGTGAGTTTTGCCTCTAGACGCTGGCCTGCGCTGGTCCTGTGCGGTGTCTACGTTCAGCACGCGTTCAGCCCGCGGTGAACATGCGATACTATACGCTCAGAACGGCCGATTTGGGGGTATTTTTGTGCGTACAAAAATATTGGTTGCACGCTTCGTGCGCTGATGGCGTGCGCTAGTGTGTGACTACAGCTTAAATACAGCACTGATGAGCTTTACAGCTTTATACCCCCTTCACATACACGGATTTTTCAAACGAGTCATTACGGATCGCCAACTCGTAGTCAATCGCAAGCATACGTAAATAACGCGCTGGTATCCGTAAATAACTCGTCAAAACTCGCAACAACTCTTAAGGATCCATGAAAGGAGTGGCAAATCTTTGACAAGTGAAAAATCTTCTTACGATTGTCCACGGATTAATTTGTTTGTAAATAACTCGTAACAATTCGTAAGTATCGTAAACCGCTCGCAACAACACGTAACCATCTGTAAACTGCTCGCAAGAATCCGTAAATGTGACTCGTAACAATTTTGTTAACGATTTGTTACAGTTAGTTTACGATTTGCTTACAGATTATTTACGGTGCTTACGTGTTGTTTACGATTTCATTCGGGTCGTGTTACGATGGCTTTACGGATTGTTACGATTTATTATGAGCCCTTTACGTTTACGAGTACTTTACGAATAGATACGTATACTTTACGTATTATTACGTATTGTTTACAACTTGGGACAAGGTATAAAAGCTGCAAAATTGAACACTTCATCAGTTGTCGAATGATGATACAATGAGATTTGCAGGATTTATATATTTTCGGGCAAACAATCCTGAGGACTCGTAAATACTTGTAACTAACTCATAACTAACTCGTAACTTTTCGTAACAACACGTAAACAGGCCGTAACTAACACGTAAAAGCTTTGATGAATAGTATTTTAAATTCCGTAATATACTCGTAACAATCCGTAAAAAGCTTGTAAAATGCTCGAAAGTCTCTCGTAGTTATCCGTGACAACTCGTAACAAATCGTGGAATTTTGACGTAAATATGTACCGGTACATGTACATCACAATAACTCGTAATATTCCATAATAATCCGTAATAAACCGTAATAAACCATAAATAGCTCGTAACAACTCTTAAATCGGTCGTAAGAGTGGCCAAATTGTAAGAATCCGTGAAAGATCTGCGAATTTGTGTGATCTGTAAGGACTCGTAAGAGAAATCCGTGTATGTGAAGGGGGTATTAGGGGGTAAACCACAACTTTCTTGAGCGTCATCCACATGAAATCTATATTTGTTTCCCTGTGTAGCCTGGTTTCATTTTTAAAGTTCCCAACAAATGACATTCCAAACCTTTTGCTTAGATCGCCCGAAAAATTACATGTACTACATACAGGTACTACATAATTTTACGAGTTATCAATTATATATTCTGGAACCGGTTCCTGACATCAACGGTCGGGTACTATGAGTACCCAGTTGTGATTAAAGTATGTTGTACATGCAGGATGCCATCTTTATGATGATTCTGGGTTCTTAACATGATCCAGTCTGGCTGATATAAAATATAAAAGTACTATTTGATGACATTTTTTTCAGGGAATACGATAACATTGCACTCGACAAAAAGAACATTTGTCAACTTGTGCCATACATGTACATGTAGTTATACCGGTGCATGTACGGTAGCTCGTACAATATTCTTGTATACCCCCCCCCCCCCCTCCCCATTAAAGGTTGGATACACCATTTGCAGATATAAAAGAAAATTACTACTGAATTATGAGGAAGTATCTTACTTACCGGTATTTGAAAGTAATTAATGATTGTAGGCATCCAGCAAAAGAATTGCGCTAGAAATCCTGTAATTGTTTCGAAAATTGAATTTTATAAAACAAATTCACGATCGCCAGACGGCGATCGCGAAAAAACCACATAAAACATCATAAGACCCACTGCCTGACGCCGGTTAAAAAAAGAATGCTGTTTTTCTTGCTTTTCCAGGCATTCATGATTGTAAAACTTTGGACAGTTCAGTTAAACGACATTTACTATAAAATACAACCCAACACCAATTATAGCAACTACCTTTAAGCCATCTGATATATTACACACACAATGTATAAAGCTGACATGTACATGTATACCTGATAAATTTGTACATACCAAGACTAAATACATCTTTGCAGAAGCACAGACACACAGAAAGTGCAGCGAGGCACCTCAGCCTTAGTTGACTTCCAATAAACATATTCTGCAACAAAGAATACAAACAGACATAATACCATAACTGTCACACATACACGTACGTTTGTTTATAATGTAAATCGAGGAGTTTCTTTTGTTCCTCTCGATAATTTCCTTTGTTTGCACACCCTGATATTTCCGGCCTCACTCACTGCAAGCTGGTTACTGACAGATACCTGTATTCCCAGCTTTGCTCGTAAAATGTTTATCTGTCATCCATTTTGAATTCTGGAATCTTAATTATAAGTTAATTTGTTGATACGTCTAATTCGGACTGTGCATTGCGTGCGTTTTTTGGACATTTATAAACACCGCGACCTTGTACGATAGGCCTACAATGTGTTTACATAAACATGTTACTCTCTATACATTGTTCTGTAGACTGCTTGTGTAAAGGCTTTATCATGACCGAAAACATTATGAGACTTAAAATGTCCCATACATGTACATAGTACTTGTACTACCGTAGCCCTAAATATAAAAGTCTTGCTCATCATGTACCGGTACATGTTCATAACACCAGAACACATCCCAATAATGCTGTGTTGATGGCTATAAGGGCAAACAAAATTCTGCTTCCGATGACATGTATGCCTTTCAAAAATAGGGTCTGTACATGTAGGTCAGGAAGTTGTTAGTTTTATCCAATTTGTTTTTCGTGCTGATTGAATGCCGATTGACTTTTTTTTTTGCCCAACTGGCATACCGGTACGTTGTGTACTAGTACTGGTACGAAGTTGACAGAGTTCAAGTATAATCTATAAGGTCACAAAATCTTGCTTTTCGCCACCCTTTCAAGAATTTCAAAAGGGAGACTAAGGAACAGTAGTTGGGAAATTTGAATATAGGCAGCCTATAATTCTCTGCAGAATAGTCCTAATCACTGAAGCCTGATAGCACGATAGCGTACACGTCCACCGCGTCAACTAAGCATGCTTGCCAACGTCGACGGACGTAAATGCCGTATGATGTACATGTCAGTCGTGTAAACCCATCCTCCGCAGCGTTAGCAGGTCACTTTTGACATAAATACGCGTCAACCGCAACAACCAATAAAACCTTTGCAGCGTATACGTCCTAGGCGAAATTAAACTGCTGTGCCTGACGAATTAACGCGTCATCCTTGGATAGTCAACAATTTTTGGGGGGCCTTGCTCGGGACGAGTTTATTCGTCATCCGTTTTGAATAATTGGAATATTGTGCGTGTGTCCGTCATCCGGCGCGAACTGGTTAACAACTGAGAATGGTAAGCAAAAAAAACCTTAAAATAGTTCTGCTTCCGGTTAACGGACTGACCCTAATTTTAGGCTGCGACCAAAACTTTTTTATAGGCTAATAACAAAAGATATACATGTAATAAACACAAAAATTAACAACAAAATAAAATACAAATAAGTTTTTATTACTTGTTGTGGCAATTTTGTATGGCTTTCGTAGCCAAAATGGAAACATTTGTAGCATGATGCATGCGACAGCACCTAACAGCGCAAGGCTACTTGCTACAAACTGGTATCCTGTAATTACGAATTTAAGTTAAGCCGCCTTGCGTTTACCACAGTGACGTGTACATGATTGCTGAATTAGCCGTTTCAAAATTGTTGTTTAAAAGACCTTCACAAAATTGAGCTTGAAAATTGAGCAAATTTCTATAGATCTGTGATATTGTGGCTTAGTATAATTTAACATGTGAATATTTTTTCTGTGATAACACCTCTTTTGTATAGACAATGTGCCTCTGTTTACATCTGTATTCAAATGTGCCCGTCAATATGCGCACGCATCATGTTTTACCTAAATTTGGTTAAGAGATGACATCAGAGGTCACATAATTCAAAGGCGATCTGACCTTCGAGGTCACTCTTTAAGCAAATTTGATGTAAAACACGATGGGTGCGCATCACTGCCGGGCACATTTGAATGCAGATGTAAACACGTGACGTCAGATAGAGGGCACATGGTCTATATACACCGGTACCAGGACCCCAAAAATATGCTAGAAATTTTTCAGCAAATTTCTAAAAAAATTATTAACCAAGAAAAAAATGTGTTATTATTGTGTAAAATATCTCTCTATGAATGGATTACCGTTAGTAAAGTTTATTTCTTCACTTTGAACACAATTTAAATTAGAGCCAATTGTGATGTTGTGCAGTTGTATGCATTAGTCTGGGCCGGGAAGATACTGGACCCGTATACAGATGTACAATGTACACACATATTGTAAAGTACACGTACAAAAGTACATGTACCGGTAGTAGTCAACAACTTGTTAGACAAAAATGTGTCTAAAATTGCTTAGTTTGGCAATTTGTTTCACCCACGAGTGAGTCAAACTCATAACACTATTACATGTATCGTACCAGTACATTGTACCTTACACATGTGTATTGTACACGTACTGTACAGTACATGTCACAGCTGCGCTGAATGCAAAATTCATCTTTTTCATTGCTTTGCTACTGGTGTACATGTACACATACAGTACTACATGTAGCCCTGTTTTGCCATAACAGGGGATTCTTGTTCCAACAAGAATCCCCTACATGTATTTCTGTACTATAACTAATTACCCCATAGACTTACATTGTATTGTACACTTCAATGACAGATGAGACAATTCAACAAAAGATAAACACCCAGAGATTAAAAGAAATTGTTCACGTGTACTATCCCTCTGGGGTTTGTGATGGTGCACATTGAACACCTTGTACATGCATGGAGGTAGGACCTCCATGGTACATGTAAGTACTTCAACCTTGGATCAGACCATGGAGGAATATAAGAAGGATTCCTCCATGGTTAGACACTGTTGTACATTAGGAAACTATAAACATTCCAATACTGCAGTGGTACATGAGTGCACTTTTTGTGTACATGTACATACATGTACGTATGTATTGTACATGATGTACATGTATATGGTTTGTACATGTAGCACAAAATGAAAACTAAAACCTGACCATTTTACATTTCTTACAAGCCCATGTAGTGTCAATTGAATGGTTCACTACCCGGCCACACGTTGGGTAGGGGCAACTTAAAATAAAACAGTGGCCGATTTTAATTTGAGATTATTTTCCCCCAGATGGTTTGTAAAAAAAGCAGCAAAATGGGGACCCAGTTAAAATCTACACATGTGATATACATGTAGTTGTGCATCCATTGTACACTATAATAATCTGACAGGCAGTCTTTGTACACTTGTACCATACTGTACAATAGTGGTGTACGTGTACATTCAGGAAACGTGACAATTTTTATCATTCACAGGCTAGGCCAGTACATGTATATATCCTGCATGATTCTATGAACTCAAGATTATCATGACAAAGACTTTAATTTGTGGTATTCATACTGGTAAACATGTACATTGTTTGAATAAACGATCATGACAGTACAGCAATGAGTACAATTTATACTGTACATTTACACCATTTGCAAACATAAACAAACTAAACTATTACAGTACATACTGAATTATTATAAATTGCATTACATGTACCGGTACTTTACTATTTATACCGGTTTAAATAACAGTTTTAAGCATTCTGTGTAATCATGGAACCAGGTTTAATTTGCTGTGGTTTTCAAGAAAAGTGTAACTTAATTTGTATAATTTCCAGCAATTGCCAGTCGGCAACTCGCCTCTTGCCAACTCGCCATCTTGCGGTGCTAGTCGAGGTGTTTCCAATTGTATGTCACAATTATGCAAATTTTACAGTTAATAAGCTACCATTAGGGGCGGGGCCGGTCCCTCAAAACAATTTATAATTTTTTCTTTTCATATTTATTACCCAAAACTAAAACGTTTATACTGGAAATCACTCAATTAGTTATAATCTTTCATTTAAAACTAATAACAAAAACATTACTTAGACCCTTTAAAGAAATTCTTAAATGAACACTCAGCCGATTTTGTGCCGCCTTGGTCTAAATTTTATGACACCAAAATTATTCATAACTACGTGTACATTTGTAGGTTATAAAATACTTGGTTAAAGTACATGTACCGGGTATTAGTATTTTACTGATCATGCTGAATTAATTTGAAGTTTGTCACGAGGAAAGTGTACCACATTGAAGTACATGTATACCACATTATTAGGGAACACTACTCCATGCTAATGCTACTGTATATTAATTATTATGAAGTAAAAACCTAGAATAAATTCGGTGAGATTTTTGTTGGATGCTTTTGTTGGAGTTGAAGGCTTCTGATTAATAATAATAATAATAATAATAATAATAATAACAGGCATTTATACTGCGCTTTTCCAAAACATGATCAAAGCGCATAACAAAAGAAAGGATAAATCAAAACAAACTAGAACAAAACCTAAATCTACTATTTTGGAAAAAGATAAGTTTTAAGTTTACTCTTAAATGTAACAACACAAGTAGAGTCACGGACACTAATTGGGAGACTGTTCCAAAGTTCAGCAGCAGAGTGTGAGAAGGCGTGTTTGCCATAAGATAAACTTGAGTTGTGAGTGTTAAGCCGAGTTCTATCGGAAGAAGAACGGAGCCCTTGACGATTGCTTTGGTGAAGATGAAACATATCAGAAAGATAAGGTGGAGCAATGCCCTTCAAACATTAAACAACATATAGAAGTGTTTTGAACTGGATGCGTTTCTCCATGGGTAGCCAGTGTAGTTTAGCGAGTAAGGGGGATCCATAAGCTCTCCAACAGTTAACAGTGAGAACAAGTTTGGCAGCTCTGTATTGGATACTGGTGAGGCGTTTAAGATGTGCTTTGGTGATTCCAGATAACAGGGAGTTACAATAGTCGAGACGAGAAGTGACAAGACAGCGAACCACATGGTGACAAGTACATGTATCATGATCAATGTATTTTCGAATCCTTGCAATGTTGGTCGAGACTCAATCACATAGAGGGCATTATTTTGTAGTAAGGCCAAATAAAAAAAAAAAACATGTTTAGCGTCACCGCCCGCTTCCTTTTTGGGGACCGCCTCCTTTTTTCCCTTTTTTTGTTGAAAAAAATGATAAATTTAACCATTTTTGCAACAAAAAAAGAAAAATAATACAAAATATATATTTTTTTAAATAACATTTTAAGATTGTATTTTAGACTTTAACATCACTGTGTACATGCTCTGGAAATATATTTTGTCTAGTAATAGGAAGGCTAGGGTGTGACGTGTAGTCGTGTACGGTGCATACATGATCGACCCACATGAATTTTTAATTTTAATCGTGGGTGAGCCATGTTTTAATTTTAAATTGGAAGATAGGGTGTGACATTAGGCATGACGCTAAACATGTGGTTTTTTTATTTGGCCTAATTGCCCGGATTTTAAGAAGCAAATAAATGTCCCCTAAACCAGCATTTATCAAGCATTGTAAGCCAATGATTGGCCGAATGCAACAGGTCTACGGTAAATTGTAACAAGTACACTTTTAACGTTTGTAATTGTATCTACATGTATACGCGCGACATTTTTCAAAATGCGCGTGTCGTCTGTTAACACTAGCGCGTTGCTATGCATCATCATCATCATCATCACTTGGTACACGGCAACAGAACTAAAAGTTCCATGACGCCGCGGGGTGTAGACGATGTCTAGTTCGTGAGGGCAGCTTTAAAATTAACAAGGGTCGTTCGCGTAGTAATGTCAAGGGGTAGCCTATTCCAATCACGGATGGTTCTAGGGAAGAATGAGTTTTTGTATATCAGTTCTGGATTCGATGATGTTGTATGCATCAGCTGTGAAGTGCCAGCTTGAATGATTGTTGTCCCTAAGTTGAAGCTTGTTGGATGTCACTGGAGATGCCCCTTTGTGAATAAGGTAGAACTGGCTTAATCGGGCATTCTGGCGCCTTTCTGCCAGACTTTCCCACTCCAGATCTTGGATCATTTTGGTGACGCTAGATTTACGGTGATAATCGTTGACCACAAAACGTGCCGCCCTTCTTTGGACTTTGTCCAACATCTGAATGTATTTAGCCTGGTAGGGGTCGGTGACTGCGGCAGCATATTTGAGGTGAGGTCGAACGAGGGCCTTGTATGCTTTGGCTTTGGTTTCTATGCTGCATTGGTGGATATTTCTTTGAAGAAGACCAAGGATTTTATTTGCTTTGCTAACGGTGCGCCGATAATTTGGTTCCCAGGAAAGGTTATCAGATATTGTCACTCCAAGGTACCGGTATGTGTGCTCTTGAACTTGCTCAAGGGTTACTCCAAGCATGGTGTAGTTGTGATGAATCTTGGACCTCTTTAGTCCCACAGACATGGTGTTACACTTTTTGGGGTTAAAGGTCATTTGCCACTTGGAAGCCCATTGACACACATGATCAAGGTCTTTCTGAAGTTTATCACAATCCTCATCACTGGCTACGGTGGTGTATAAGATGCAATCATCAGCGAACAGTCGTATGTTGCACTGAATTGTGTCTGTGATGTCATGGATACATGTATAACAAGAACAATAATGGCCCCAATACAGTTCCCTGTGGGACTCCTGAAATTACTGGATGCCATTTGGATGTTTCTCCATTGATGATTACCCGCTGTTGTCGTTGTGTCAAAAACATGCTAATCCAGTTGAGAGTGTTTTTTCTAATACCGTAATAATGCAGTTTTGATTTAAGCCTTTCGTGGGGGACACAGTCGAATGCTTTAGTAAAATCTAATATTGCAGCATCAGTTTGCTGTGTGTTGTCAATTCCCTCCATCCAATCATTAACAACCTGGATGAGCTGAGTAACACATGAATGTCCCTTACGGAAACCATGTTGCAGTGGTGTCAAAATGTTATGTTTATCAAAATGCTTGCTGATTTGAGAATGTAATATAGTATGTTCCAACAGTTTGCACATGATGGCGGTCAAGGAAACGGGGCGGTAATTCTCGGGACTTGCTCTAGATCCTTTTTTAAATAGAGCTGTAACATTAGCTAGTAGCCAGTCGTCTGGGAGAGTCCCCGCATCGAGAGATTGCTGAAACAAAGATGCTAAGACCGGAGCAATTTCCTCCGCTGTTTCTTTCAGTATTCTTTCGGTCATCTCATCAGGACCAGCAGCTTTGCTGATATTAAGGTTCTTGAGAAGTTTGAGGACCCCATCACTTCTGATGATGATATCATCCATGGCAGGGTATTTACTTGATGTTAATGGAATGACATTGTCTCTTTCAATTGTGAAGACGGAGTTGAAATGGTCAGAGAGAGCATCGGCTTTTTCAGAGTCTGAAATTAAAAGCTGATCATCCTTTTTCAGGGTTGGGATGGTTGAGTTATCCACGCGCTTACTTCTAATGTATTTCCAGAAGGGACGCTGGTCTGATTCCAAATCATCAATACTATTCTTGATGTAGTCGGACTCTGCTTTCTTGATGATCTTTTTCACAGTGCGACGAGCTTCACGGAAGTTTTCCCAGTCAGCAGGTAGTTGAGATTTTTTCGCTTTTTTATGGAGCTTATCTCGCTTTTTGATCAGTTTCCTAATGTTCTTGGTAACCCAGGGGAGACTATTGGATGTCTTACTGGATGTCTTACTGGGAATATTTTCATCCCTGGACTTGAGCAAGGTTTGTTTGAGCCTATTATAATTGTCAGCAACAGTGTATTGAGTGGGGTCCTTGGCAAAGTATTGCTCTTTAAATTGACGCATATCTTCACGCATCTGGTCAAAGTTTCCTTTATTAGCTAAGAAAACTTTACGCCTTGGTTTCTTGAGAAGCTTAGGTTTTGACACAACAGAAGTTACCACTACGTCGTGATCGCCCAATCCAGGCCTGACGACACACTCCTTGAGTTTAGTAGGCAAGTTGGTCAGGACAAGATCAAGTATGTACGATGTTGTTGCGGTTACTCTGGTTGGTTCTTTGGTCAGCTGCGTAAGATGGAACTCGTCGCAGATTGTGAGCAAATGATTTCCATGGTGATCACCAGGAGCAGGTGGTTCTATGAGCCAATCAATCTCTGAGCAGTTGAAATCACCAGTTAAGACGACAAAAGGCATGGTATTCTTCTGGTAGACTTTACCTAAGGATTCTTCAAGTCTGTTCCAATATTCAACAAGTTTACTTGGCGCCCTGTAAAAGTTCCCAACATAAAGTGGTTTGGCATCCTGGAGATGAATACAAACCCATATTATTTCACAATCGGTGTCCATTTCCGGGCAGTGAGTACTGACGAGGTTCGATTTGACAGCTGTTATAACACCACCTCCCCCACGCTTTCTGTCCTTGCGGTACACGTTGAAATGCACAGGGAACAGTTCTTGGGAGGAGATATCGCCGTCGACTTTAGATTCTGTTACACAAACAATATCAGCATTATGTTCGTCAATGAGTGCATGAAACGGAGCAACTTTGTTGCTCAATCCTTCAGCGTTTATTGTCAGAATTTTAACGTTGCATTTTCCAGTCAATTTGACTTTAGGGAGTCTTAAGGTTGGTTATTTCTTTGTTCAGTTTTCTCAGTGCTATCAACGACAGGTGCCGAATCCCTATTTCTGGGTGAACTAGTACGCGTTGGAGGTGGTACGTGGTCTTCATCACTCAAGCCAGAAGATAGCGAACTGTTACCCACGTCAACATAGTTGTTATTGGCAGAGTTATTTTCAAGAATAGAGTCATTAAATCTCAATGTGTTACAGCTAGGACAGTACCATTCAAAATCTTCAAGACCATTGAAGCGGCTGTACGATCGATCCGAGACATTTGCGCAGTTGGTATGGGTCCATTGACCGCATAAGTCACATTCCAGGGCAGTGTGGGTTTTTGCAACATGCTTAGAACATATCGTACATGGATACCGCTGATAATTGGGACCAGGGTTTGGGTGAACATTCCCACTAATTAACATGTGCAGAGCAATTAACAGTTTGAGCCTTGGTGCCATAGATTCACGAGCACTTAAAGTAATGGGTCTGAAGTCTCCATAGAAACCACGCAGCATCAGCTGTTTTTTACGTGACTGGTAGAAGACAAATATGTGGCAAGAAATAAATTTAGTGTCTCTATGTAGGCGGGCACTGGCATATAATTCATAACACTCTTTAGTAATAATCGGCACAGCAAAGTTATCTCTATCAAAAGTATCATATATATTTGGTTCAAAGTCAAACATAGTAGTAGGCATCTTGAAAACATTCAGCATGGGCAATTCTCCAGTTGTTGTTGGTTTACTTATGCCAGGAATGGTGCTTCCTCTTCTTGGTGAAGTAAGAGATTGAAACGACCCTACCTTGTTCCAGCGCAAGGGCGTGGCACAAACATATGGAGTTGCAAGATGATTAAGAAAGCAGCAAAACATCCAGTAATGCTGGCCATCCTTCCAAAATCACTGAATAATCGTCCTCAAACAGTCACAGATAGTCCTTCCTACCGTGGGTAGTACTAGTCAGCTAGTCTGGTCTCCAAGTATGGATATATATTAATAATAACAACACAAAAGGGGTTGCATTGACGTCACGCGCGCTACGCGTACGCGCTAATCGCACGTACAACCGGGCGGAGCGGTGAGGTCAAACAAAGTGTGTTTGACCTCACCGCTCCGCCCGGTTGTACGTGCGATTAGCGCGTACGCGTAGCGCGTGTGACATCATATGCATTAACTTTATTGAAAAGACAGGCCAGTGTATCATTCATAAGCTAAAAATGGCCCGGCCCTGAGGCTGAAAATGAAAACAAAACACTGGAAATATCGCCAAAACTGAAAAGTCACAAAATTGGGAGCATTTTCAACATTTTTCTCGTTAAAAAATTCGGCTCGGTCCATTACTAACAGCGGTCATCCCCCAAGATGGTCATTATCGCACTGTGTATTATTCGCACTGTTGTTATTCCCTAAATAATTGTATTTAGGCATCGACAGGTGCCGAATCCCTATTTCTGGGTGAACTAGTACGCGTTGGAGGTGGTACGTGGTCTTCATCACTCAAGCCAGAAGATAGCGAACTGTTACCCACGTCAACATAGTTGTTATTGGCAGAGTTATTTTCAAGAATAGAGTCATTAAATCTCAATGTGTTACAGCTAGGACAGTACCATTCAAAATCTTCAAGACCATTGAAGCGGCTGTACGATCGATCCGAGACATTTGCGCAGTTGGTATGGGTCCATTGACCGCATAAGTCACATTCCAGGGCAGTGTGGGTTTTTGCAACATGCTTAGAACATATCGTACATGGATACCGCTGATAATTGGGACCAGGGTTTGGGTGAACATTCCCACTAATTAACATGTGCAGAGCAATTAACAGTTTGAGCCTTGGTGCCATAGATTCACGAGCACTTAAAGTAATGGGTCTGAAGTCTCCATAGAAACCACGCAGCATCAGCTGTTTTTTACGTGACTGGTAGAAGACAAATATGTGGCAAGAAATAAATTTAGTGTCTCTATGTAGGCGGGCACTGGCATATAATTCATAACACTCTTTAGTAATAATCGGCACAGCAAAGTTATCTCTATCAAAAGTATCATATATATTTGGTTCAAAGTCAAACATAGTAGTAGGCATCTTGAAAACATTCAGCATGGGCAATTCTCCAGTTGTTGTTGGTTTACTTATGCCAGGAATGGTGCTTCCTCTTCTTGGTGAAGTAAGAGATTGAAACGACCCTACCTTGTTCCAGCGCAAGGGCGTGGCACAAACATATGGAGTTGCAAGATGATTAAGAAAGCAGCAAAACATCCAGTAATGCTGGCCATCCTTCCAAAATCACTGAATAATCGTCCTCAAACAGTCACAGATAGTCCTTCCTACCGTGGGTAGTACTAGTCAGCTAGTCTGGTCTCCAAGTATGGATATATATTAATAATAACAACACAAAAGGGGTTGCATTGACGTCACGCGCGCTACGCGTACGCGCTAATCGCACGTACAACCGGGCGGAGCGGTGAGGTCAAACAAAGTGTGTTTGACCTCACCGCTCCGCCCGGTTGTACGTGCGATTAGCGCGTACGCGTAGCGCGTGTGACATCATATGCATTAACTTTATTGAAAAGACAGGCCAGTGTATCATTCATAAGCTAAAAATGGCCCGGCCCTGAGGCTGAAAATGAAAACAAAACACTGGAAATATCGCCAAAACTGAAAAGTCACAAAATTGGGAGCATTTTCAACATTTTTCTCGTTAAAAAATTCGGCTCGGTCCATTACTAACAGCGGTCATCCCCCAAGATGGTCATTATCGCACTGTGTATTATTCGCACTGTTGTTATTCCCTAAATAATTGTATTTAGGCATCGACATCGTGTCACGTGACGTGTGCTTCACTCATCAACAATGTTTTTTAAATTGTATTTAGGCTAAAATTCAACTTTCTCAAACAGTATAATATTCCTAAAAAGAATAGCCATACTGATCTACAGCTCTTTTAGACTCTGGCATAGACATTTATTGACCATTTTAATACAATATATTTAAAAAACTGAGTTTTTACTTACCAACTGACGTGATGCGACGCAAGTTGAGTTCACACACGTAATGACGTATTACTATTATTTAGTCTGGTTCCCTTTCCTGACAATTTGACAATAATTTATGCCCAAACTTGGCCCTTTTCCAAAGCTCCAGGCTTCGGCTTCGGCTCCGGCTTCAATTTATGAGGCTTCGTCCTCATGAGTCTCCGCGACAAGCCTTAAAGTTTGGAACACCGAGGCTTCGGCTGGCTTCTAGGCCTTTTCGAAACCGTTGCTTCGTCTTTGGCTTTGGCTTCGCCTCCGAATTCCGAAATACTGAGAAGCAAATAGAAATGGAAGAAAATTGAAATAGTCTAACTGTTGGGTTCACATCAATCGAGTGAAAGTTTCTGAAGTACAACAGGCGTAAGAATGTGGCTGGAGATCTTGCAGTTGGGAGTCAAAAATCGCCTCAAGCCAAAGACGAAGACGAAGCCAGGGATTCGAAAAGGCATGCCATTCGTGATGCTTCGTTACATTTCGTTGAGTTACCGGCCTATGGATGGAAACATCGCTAATAAACGGATGAAGCGATATTATTTTGCGCTTGCTTTCACTACGGGGACATCAGACGTATCCAGAAAAAAATGTAAACTTTTATACATGTATTATATGCCATTTATTCACTCAACCAAAATCTCAACCGCGTCTGTAAACCTCTGGAAAAGGTTTTGTTTTGGGCACAATTTAAATATTTCAATAACAAACAATCCACTAAAAACGGAATCTACTTTTACTTCGGAAAGAGACCTTGTAATTTTTTTTTACGATAAAGATGCTCCTTTAATATTCTGTGTCCGTCTTTCAAGGAAATAAATATGTACTTTTCGGCAAAGAATTGTCAACCATGTATTATTACTATAGGGCCTAATATTTCGATCTTAACAAGATCTTCTTCAGAGACTAAATGACTGTGTACAAGAAACAAACATATTATATAGGGCAACATACAGCATGATGCACATCATAGACGCTGAAAAAACACAAAAGAAAAAAGCACAGAGTTCAATAGAACAAACAACAAAAGGAGGATTAGGCTGAGGGATTAAAGGGCGAGGTCAGTGTGGGTAGGATCAAAGGCAGGGTAGGAACAAAAAAAGAAAGGGTAAAGCCACAAGGAAAGGGGTCCAGGGTGGAGATCAAAGGGAAGAACTAACAAAGAAGTATGAATAGGAGTAATGAGGAGGGGGGGGGGGGGGGGGGGGGGGGGGGGGGGGGGTTTGAGGAAAACCAGAGGAGTGAGAACAAACAAAAACAGAATTCTGGCAAGGAATGAATCTGAAACAGATGACACATGGAGAAAAAAATAGAAGTTAATCATTTCCTAGTTGGATGTTAAGCCCATGTGGTTGAATAGTCCGAAGACGATTCATCCTTCCCTTCGCAAAATCACTAACGACAGCCATCACATTCTCCACACTTCAGATCGCCTTGTCCGGGCCATCCCCGACACTGAGCCCTGTATTGCCTATAGATCGCCCTCAAAATCTACGAGACCTCATTGTTCGAGCCGAAGTTCCCAGCTTGGATGCATCTCCCCCCATCCAGCACGGAACTTTCAAGTGCAGTTCTAGATGTGTGGTCTGCCAGATCCACATTCAGGAGTCTGACTCCTTTTCTGGCCACTCTTCTGGTACTACTCATAGAATTATTGGTAACATCACTTGCAGTACATCTAATGTCATATATCTCATCTCTTGCAGGTTTTGTGGAGTTCAGTATGTCGGAGAGACCAAAAATGCCCTAAAAAAGCGTTTCTACGGTCATCGATCGACTGTCAACACCAAGAAACTGGATACCCCTGTAGGACATCACTTTAACCAGCCTAACCATTGTATTTCTGATATGATTCTTCAGGGCATAGAATCACTTGGCCATCGGAAAGAATCAGTCCGCCTCAGCCGGGAGAAAGTTTGGATGAATCGTCTTCGGACTATTCAACCACATGGGCTTAACATCCAACTAGGAAATGATTAACTTCTATTTTTTTCTCCATTTGTCATCTGTTTCAGATTCATTCCTTGCCAGAATTCTGTTTTTGTTTGTTCTCACTCCTCTGGTTTTCCTCAACCCCCCCCCCCCCCTCCTCATTACTCCTATTCATACTTCTTTGTTAGTTCTTCCCTTTGATCTCCACCCTGGACCCCTTTCCTTGTGGCTTTACCCTTTCTTTTTTTGTTCCTACCCTGCCTTTGATCCTACCCACACTGACCTCGCCCTTTAATCCCTCAGCCTAATCCTCCTTTTGTTGTTTGTTCTATTGAACTCTGTGCTTTTTTCTTTTGTGTTTTTTCAGCGTCTATGATGTGCATCATGCTGTATGTTGCCCTATATATGTTTGTTTCTTGTACACAGTCATTTAGTCTCTGAAGAAGATCTTGTTAAGATCGAAATATTAGGCCCTCTTAACTTATTTGATTTGTATATTTCAGGTCATTCCAGCCAGTAAGCAGTTTGCAGCAGTATTAATCTTATTCATGTATTATTACTGATGGTTTATTTGGCAAAAAGGTTATAACATGGGAAAATAAACATTTAGATTAAGACAGGTCATCATAATTACAAATCATTCAATATAAAACTAAACAAAAGATTAAATTGAGAATATAATTAAAAAATAAGTGCTCACACAAATAATTCAAAAGACACAACTGCAAAAGAAAATCCAACAACAACAAAATATTTAAATTTTGAAATTGTAATGTATCCTTTACTGTGATATTATTGAAACCCCCTACCACCAGTACCATTCTAAAACAATAATAGCTCCTTCGAAGTAAGTTTTTACAAATTTAAAGACATGCCAGGATTAGGTTTGTTTTAAAAATAGATTGAGGCCTCAAATATTGATTGATAATCAGCTGGTTGTTTGCTTAGCACGAAAAACACGTAGAATTTCGGCGGGTAACCTGTTTTTAATGAGCAAGACTTTTTTGTGCTAAGCAATTTTGTTTGCTTAGCAACGCTATGAAATTGGGCCCAGGTCTTCATAAAAAAACGTCACTAGGCGTTGATCATGTGCGTTGATCTGAATAGCTGGTCACGCTGTACTGAAGAAGAGCCTCGTCAAATCATGCAAAAATAGGGGTTAACAAAAAGGAGGGGGAAATGTGATACTATATGTGTTAGTACATGTATCAGAAATTCAAGCGGATCAAGTACTACCGATATATACAGGAAGGTTTTATGGAGGGAGTGAGCATAGGTAATCCTCCACACACACGGCACCCCAAAATTTATTACTCCCGCAAGGCCGGCCGTTTCCCCTGCAATTTAAGGGCCCGGGCCCGGTATTTTCACAGGACCACATACCTCCGGGTGACGAGAAAGGCGGATACAGTGTATCTGGCCGATCATCTATGCTCCCTCCCTCTTACGTGTGCAATACCAAACAGGAACAGGAGGCATTACTATGAACAATTCAAACTAAATATTAACTTTACAATCAAAAACATATTTCAGAATGGAATGACAATGATGACAATGGCTATATTGGTATTTTCTTGGAGTAGTTTTCTCCGACTATTGTATTTTGGGCACGCAATTAGAAAATGTGCCACGTCATCAGGAATTGTACATATGTCACATAATCCATCAGGGTGTTTGCCTACTTTAAAAAGAAAACTGTTAAGGCCTCTACAAACTCCTAGACGGAACCTATGTAGAGTTATACCTCTTGGTTGCGTTTAAGTCCCCAGGATGTAAAAGTCAAAGAGGGAGTAATATTAGTATATTTTTGGGGATCAGAAGGACGAGTGGATGCAGCCCAAGCGTCTTTCAATTTTCAATTTTAATGTCGGTGTCTGTCAAAGGAATGTTGTAGTCAATATCCGTTTTTGTATTTGCAGATTTGGCAAGTTGATCATGATCCGCCCTTTCATTGCCAGCTATTCCACAATGACCGGGATCCACTCAAAGTCAACTACGTTACCTTGGTGTTGAATATTAAGTAAAACAAATCTAATACACACACAATTTTATTTTTAGGGAAGGGGTGGGAGATAGCCTGTATGGCACTAAGGCAATCACTGAAGATGCATATAGTACATCGGTTTAACTTCTTCAATCCCCGTCGCAAACTTCTTAGATGGTTGGTGGTGGTTAATGGCACTTCTGGCAATCTGTGTGCCCTTTGTGCCAGTTGCTGTAGTCTTGCGGTCCAGTAGAGAGCTTGTTAAACTACTTTTTTCTTTTTCTTTTCCTTCTTTTTTCTTTTCTTTTACTTTTCTCTTCCTTTTTTTTTTCTTCTTCTCTTTTCTTTTCTTATACTTTCTTCTTTTTTCTACTTTCTATTTTGTTTCTATTTTGTTTCTTTTTTCTTTTTTCTTTTTTCTTTTTTCTCTCTTCTCTTTTCTCTTTTCTTTTTTCTATTTTCTTTTTTTCTTTTTTCTTTTTTCTTTTTTCTTTTTTCTTTTTTCTTTTTTCTTTTTTTTTTCTTTTCTCTTTTTTTGATTTTTTTGATTTTTTGATTTTTGTTACATACGTGTAGACTTTGCTTGAGCTTCAGAGTTGGAGTGGGAAGGGAAGGGAAAAAAGATCAAAAAACAACCTGCTACAAGAAGTTAGCTATCCAATGACGTCTTGAGGGTAATGACTATTTGAAAATAAAAAGAAAAGAAGATACATGTGAATCAAACAAATTTGTATGTGAATTGTAGAGGCAAAACATGCAAAGAAAGCAGCGATGAGACCAGTGCGAGCAAGGCATGTGTGTAGGATGAAACAAGAGCACATGCATTGTATAGAAAGACAATATGGAATGATTTGTATACTGTGGGTGTGGATGTGAAACATATATTATAAGGAAATGTACATGGTTGGTTGGTGTTGTTTGTGAAAAGGATTAAGTTAAATATCACTGTTAGTTTCTTTAATGAAATTTAATGTATGAAGGATGCTGTGTTTTGAGTTTAACAAATTTTTAAGTGTCATTTGGTCAGAAGTAAATTTAAGTGATTTTTTAAGTATTTGTCTATTATGTTCAAATTTTTTACATGTTGTGAGAAAATGTTCGACATTATCATAAGTATTGCATGTTTCGCAAAGTCCATCAGGATGTTTACCTATTTTTTTAAAGAAACTGTTAAGGTTTTTACATGTATCCAGCCGAAGTCTGTGAATCTTTATTTCCTGCCAGCGTGGGAGATCCCATGAGTTTAAGTGGGTGGAAATAGTGGGTTGTATATTTTTTAAGGTAGAATCTTTTGAATTATTCCATTCCATTTGCCATGTTTGTTTGAGGTGGTCCTTAAGATGATGTTTAGCTTCTGTAATTGTGAGGGGTAATTTATAGTCAATATTAGTTTTCCTGGTGGCTTTTTTGGCAATCTGGTCTACTTTTTCATTCCCATAAATACCGCAATGTCCTGGTATCCACTCAAAGGTGACCCTATTAGCTTGGTTTTGAATGCTTATCAAGGTATG
The DNA here is from genome assembly GCA_037893245.1 of Crossaster papposus. Lineage (NCBI taxonomy): Eukaryota > Metazoa > Echinodermata > Asteroidea > Velatida > Solasteridae > Crossaster > Crossaster papposus. The sequence goes on from JBAIAA010001071.1 coordinate 99,395, forward strand.
TCTAATGTCACATACAATTTTATTGCTGGGAATAGGGTGTGAGATGGCTTGAATTGCACTTAAACAGTCACTGAAGATGCAGGTGTGCATGGGCTGAACATCTTCAATCCATTCTACAGCTAACAAAATAGCAAAGAGTTCCGCTGTAAAAATAGAAGCCTCATTGTTTAGTTTAATACTCTTGGAATAACTGAATTGAGGAATATAGATTCCACATCCGACTGTGTTGGTAGTAGGATTAAGTGATCCGTCAGTGTAGATGTGGAGTGAATTTCCCCACTGGGTATGTATTGTTTCTGCAGCAATGATGCCCTTTTCATTGATGTTCGATATGTGTTTAATGCGGTTGAAGATTTCGGCCGATATGTCTGGTTTTGTGTAATGCCAGTAAGGAAAAGGGTTATGTAATGGGAAAATGTTGAAGTGAGGTTGACTGGATCTGGCTTCAAAAGGTGTGTGATGTAGACTATTTTTCCATTTTTCAGCAAAATAATGTTTCTGCCAGCAATCTGTTTGGACATACTTGTTGGGGTGAGAATTGTGCATGTTGAGTTTAATATTGTAGAGATTGCAGAGAAAACTGCGACGAAAACATAATGGGGGTTCACCACACTCTACTTGTAGTTTCTGACACGAAGTCCCGTAGAGGGCTCCGGAGCATATTCTCAGAGCCTGATATTGTATGCTGTCTAATTTCTGTTTATGTTCCATGGCCGCTGAATTAAAGGCTTCACATCCATAGTCCAGAATTGGTTTGATAAGTGTTTTGTATAGTTGAAAGAGAATACAGCAATCCGCTCCCCAGTCCTTTCCGCTAACACATCTCAAGATATTGAGTTTGGATTTGCATCTGTTGACAATATAATTTATATGGTCTTTCCAGTTAAGTTTGTTGTCGAAAATAATACCCAGAAATTTAATAGACGTCTGAAATTTAATATCAGTATTATTTATCTGTAATTTACAGGAAGCATTGCGTTTTTGTGTAAAAAGAGTCGCAAAGGTTTTAAGAATGGATATTTTAAAACCCCATCTATCACACCAGGCAGAGATATCGTTTAAATTTTGTTGGATTTTTATGTTGATAAAGTTTATGTTTCTATTGGACTTCCAAATAACTATATCATCGGCATATTGGGAGATGTTGATTCCGTTTATGACTTCAGATAGACCGTTGATAGCTATGTTAAAAAGAATGGGGCTGATGACACTTCCTTGGGGAATGCCAATATTGACATTGTGCGAGTCAGAATAGGTACCATTGATATTTACTTGAATTTTTCTATTAGTAAGGAAATCATCAATCCATTTAGTAATACATCCATATATTCCAAGAGAGTGAAGTTTAATGATTATGCCTTTTGGCCATACCATGTCATATGCCTTTTCAAGGTCTAAAAAGACAGCGAGGGTGCTTTCCTTGTTGGCAAAAGCTTTATTTATGTTAGACTCTAGGTTAATGATGTGATCTTTAGTACTCCTTCCTTTACGAAAACCACTCTGATGAGTACTAAGTAGATTATGTTTTTCCAGGTGCCAGATGAGTCTGTTATTAACCATACGTTCCATGATCTTACAGAATGTGGAGGTGAGGGCTATAGGTCTATATGACTTAGGATCGGAGGGACTTTTGCCAGGTTTTAAAATAGGAACGAGAATAGCTTCCTTCCATGTGCTTGGGCATTGAGAAGTTTTCCATATTATGTTAAAAATGATGAGGAGAAAGCCACGGGCTTTCAGAGGGATATGTTTGATGATATTATTACATATATTATCTTTACCAGGAGAGGTACACTTAGCTGAATTGATGGCTTCGTCAAGTTCTGATATGTTAAAAGGATCATTAATGATGTTATCATTTTCTTCAGAGTGGGAAAAGTTATCTTCTGCATTTTGTTTTACTTCAAGGAAAGAATCACTGTAGTTTTGGTCACTACTGATGGAAGCAAAACTACTAGCAAGCAAGTTAGCCTTTTCTTTATCTGTAATGAAATCTTGATTGTTGTCTGTTAAAGTGGAAATATTAGTCTTGGTATGGGTATTGTTAATACGATGAATTTTGTCCCAGATCTTTTTAGAGGGAGTTTGGTAGTTTAAAGTATTGCAGAAATTTTTCCAATCCTCTCTTTTAGCCACTTTTATTGTTTTACGAGCTATGGCACAAGTATATTTATAGTGAATAAGGTCTTGAGGATGACGGGTTTTTTTAAGGGTTCTAAGGGCTTCTTTACGATTTTTAATAGCTCTTTTGCAATCATCGTTCCACCATGTGGTGGGCTTTCTTTTATAAATTTTAGTAGTAGTGGTTTGTGGGATGGAACAGTTAATAGCCTCAGTGAGTTGATTGATGTATATGTTATATGTCTCTTCAGCACTGCAACATGTGGTTATGTTGGGTTCAGTAATGAAACTATCACAGGCAGTTTGAAAAGTATCCCAGTTTGCTTTTTTTATAGACCAGTGAGGGATATGTTTACGTGGCGTATGAAGACATTTTTTATTAGATTCAAAAATTATAGGATGATGATCGCTACCCCATGTGTCATCTAAAATATTCCAATTGTAATTAGCTGCTATGTCAGAAGTGGTAAGAGTAATATCAATGCAGGTGATGGTACCATTTGAGGTATTAATTCTTGTCCCGTCTCCATTATTTATGCAGACAAGATGATGTTTGTCTATAAAATTTTCGATGACATGGCCATTTGTATCCATCTTCTTGCTTCCCCAAAGGGGATTATGGCTGTTGAAGTCTCCACAAATAATAGTATTTTTACCAATATGATTTTCAATGTCTATAAAGTTCTCCTCTTTCAGGGTGATACAAGGATTATAGGCATTGATAATTTTTAATTTACTTTTATCAGAAATATAAATGTCAATTATTTGATATTGAATAGGAGATTGTTTGTCTATAATGTTGTTGACGGTGAGATTTTTTCTAGTGAAGATGGCACATCCCCCGCCAGTATTTTTATGTTCTGGTTTTCTGTCATTACGGAAAATATTGTATCCAGGGAGATTGAAGTTTTTCCCTTCCTTGAGCCAAGTTTCTTGGACGCATATGATGTCAGGTTTACTATCCCAATTGTTTATAGCATGTTTTAATTCATTTCCATGTGCAATGAGAGACTGGGCATTCCATTGTATAATGAAGACCATGAGAATAATGTTCATGATTACGTTTGATTATTTCCTTCTTTTGGGCGATTGGAAGTTTTCTGGTTTGTTTTGGGTGTTTCAGTTTGAGAGTTCTCTGTGGTGGGTTCGTTGGGTTTTGTTTTGGATTGAGAAGATCTAGGTTGTCGAACCGGCTTATCAGGGGATTGCGAGGAATCATTATGTCTGCTCTGTTTTTCTTTGATATTGTGAGTTCTAGTTAACTGATGGTACAAGTGTTCAACTAGGGTCTTTATTTCTGATTCTCTATTTTCCTTTTTTTTAGTTGTCTCCCAGATTTGAAGTGTTCCGATAAGCAATTCTATCAGAGATTTGTCAGGTTGTAGGTAAGTTGAGGTTGGTTCAGTTTGGCAAGCAACTGGAACTTGATCAGTTTGGGTGGATGCATCTACCAATATTTTGTTAACAGAGGACATGTTTTGTTTTCTTTGTACCGGTACATCATTTACAGCTTGAGGAGTTTGTGGGATTGTCCAATTTCTTCGTTCAGGCCAGATTTGAGTTTGTTTAGGTGTTATTGTAGGTGTATATGTATCCCTAGGTTTTTCCGCATGGACAGTAATATTTGTGCTTATGGATTTGGCAGCTTCAGCATAGGAAATGTTGTAAGTGACTCTAACTTCTTGTATCTTCTTTTCATGCTTCATGGTGTTACATCCGCCGTAGGCAGAGGAGTGATTTCCACCACATCTGCTACATTTCACCTGGTCTTTCTGGTCACATTCTTCGTAAGTATGGTTTCTACTGCATCTAACACATCTGGTATTGCTTCGACAATTTGTAGCTGTATGACCTAGTCGTTGGCAATTGAAACAACGAATGACTGGTGGAATGTATTGTTTGATGTCAAAGTGTTGATAGCCGAATTTGATGCTCTGGGGTAAGTGAGGTGTGTTAAATGTGAGGCAGACAGAAAGGCTTTTCCCTGTTTGGCCATTTCTTCTGAAAGTGAGTCTGCGGACCTCTATTACACCTGCTTTTTTGCATTCTTTGATTATGTCTTGTTCTGTAAGTTCTAGAGGAACGCCAGATATAACTCCCTTACTTTGAATTTCTGATTTGGCATAGTCGGTGGTGACTGACCATTTTCCAAGATTGGAGATTTTCCTCAATTTGTTGGCCTGTCCGGGGGTGTAGCATTTGACACTAATGCCACCTTGATTAGTTTTAGTCACATTTTTTATGATGTCACTTCCTATTGCATTTAGTGCCTTAGCAATTTTTAGCGGGTTTATTTGGGCAAGTTTGACATCTGGTGAGTTTATGATTACTATGGTAGGGTTTCCTTGGGTGGAGTATGTGTTTCTTCTTTTTTGTTGTCTGTAGGAACTGTTATCAGAGTCGCTGGAATTGTCGCTTTGACTTTGTGTTTTTCTTTTGTTTGTTGCTTTCACAGAGACTTGAGAATCATTTTCGTCAGCATTCATATCCTTGTCTTCTTGAGCTTGGCTCATTAATTTGTCTAAAGTTGACCGTGGTTGGTCGTATTGTTGCCTGTTCCTGTTTTGGAATAGTTGCTGTTGGGATAGAAGGTCCCATGACATGTCTTCCTCCTCGGAGTCGTCGGCCATGTTGGTCCGACGACCGAAGGTGAAGCGTTATGTATGCAAAAGAAAATAATGTGGTATAGCCAAGAAAGCAAGTAGCAAAGGAAAAGCAAGCATAAAGTAAGAAGGCGAGCTAAATAAGGAAAATAAATCTCACCACTCGCAGTTAAGAGTCGGGCTGCGACCGATAAAAAGACGTCCACACTCTTTCGAAGCTCAAGCAAAAGTCCTCCCGCAAACTTCTTTTTTTGTGTGTGATGATTTTGTGGCTTGTATCACGTGACAATACGTCACGAAGCCTCCACGAAGTCACCTCCTCGGCAATCTAGCAAAAAAACCGGAGCCTCTTGATGAAGCCAAAGCCAAAGCCTCCATTTGGTATGGGCTTCAAAATGGCGGAATGGAGACGAAGCCGAAGACGAAGCCAAAGCCGGGGGTTTAGAAAACAGCCTTGGTTAACTGTTGCGCGCGCTAGCTGAGCGCCCTCTGTTTCGGTGCGACGAGCTGTGTGTACGCGCGCGCGCCTGCGCGGACTTGTTTCCCCGGCCCCGCCCGGCCCCTTAAGGTTTTTGCGTTTATTGCGAAAGAAATGTTAGCGTCACTTTACTACATCATGTAGATCGCAGATTTAGAGACAAATAACACCAGACGGAACCATGGAAAAGTCCTAATTTTGGCGAAATATCGACGCGCTGTGGTAAGTAAACCTGCAATGCATGCCGAGTTTGACCCAATGATTTCCAATCCATGAAAAAAATGTAAAGAAACCCGACGTTTTTTTTGCACTGTCTGATCCTAGTAAAAATTGGTATCGGGACGACTCGTACCCGGGACGACTCGTACCCGGGACGACTCGTACCCGGGACGACTCGTACCCGGGACGACTCGTACCCGGGACGACTCGTACCCGGGACGACTCGTACACGGGACGACTCGTACCCGGGACGACTCGTACCCGGGACGACTCGTACCCGGGACGACTCGTACCCGGGACGACTCGTACCCGGGACGACTCGTACCCGGGACGACTCGTACCCGGGACGACTCGTACCCGGGACGACTCGTACCCGGGACGACTCGTACCCGGGACGACTCGTACCCGGGACGACTCGTACCCGGGACGACTCGTACCCGGGACGACTCGTACCCGGGACGACTCGTACCCGGGACGACTCGTACCCGGGACGACTCGTACCCGGGACGACTCGTACCCGGGACGACTCGTACCCGGGACGACTCGTACCCGGGACGACTCGTACCCGGGACGACTCGTACCCGGGACGACTCGTACCCGGGACGACTCGTACCCGGGACGACTCGTACCCGGGACGACTCGTACCCGGGACGACTCGTACCCGGGACGACTCGTACCCGGGACGACTCGTACTTTTCTTACAATACCATCCATGTTAATACTGTGGCGAAAATATCCACGGCCGTTTATTTATTGAGAGTTAACTGAATTATTACTGCCTAGTTTAATATCCCAATTCTAGAAACTTTGTTTATAACTAACTCTAGCCTAGCTGGAATCTTGAAGTTTATTTACATCAGTAGTAGACAGTACATGTAATAACATTTGTTGAATTTTATGCTTTGATCTTGTTTCAGTCATAATTCCTCGGGGCTGAACTTTCAGCTGTACTTACGCTGACTCCACGTTGTGTGTTTATGCGCCGTAATTTACTGAATGAACGTATTGCATGCTGTACGTGCGTGCGACACAACTGTGAGCCGCGCCAGTACATGTACATGATGCAGTCCTTCTGATTTGAAAATCACAGGCGTGTGGAAAAAGGCACACCTGGATTTTCTAGGGGTGTGATTTTGCAAAGCTATCAGTGGTTCAAGCTGGGGCTTAAATCAAGGTATAAAGCACGCGTATCCACCAATACATGTACGCTTCAGTCCCCCATGATGACATCCACAAAACAATACAGGTACTACTACTGTCTACATCTTTTAAAGAAATACGCAACTTGCGAAGTCTTTTGCAACAAAAGTTAGCTAACGCAATAGCGTTACTACTCAATACCACTCACTATAGTCACCGCAAATTAAACGGCACCAGACTAGCGCTGTCGCGCGTGCCAGCACGCCGAGAGTACTTGTGAACTTAATCACGATTGGCCGAAACCACGTCAAGGCATTGCTACTGACCAATCAGTTTGCCTCACACAAAATAAAACCGTGCGAGTGTGTGGCCTTTTTCAAACTCCACCTTTGCCTGCGCCTCCGTTCGTTTTGACTTGTTCGTGCGGTTTGGCAATGGTGATGGAACAGCTTGGAGCCGGAGATTGAGCCCTAAGCTGAGAAAAAAAGAAAAAAGAAACAAAATAGAAACAAAATAGAAACAGTAAAAGAAATAAAATAAAAAAGTAGAAAAAAGAAGAAAGTATAAGAAAAGAAAAGAAAAGAGAAGAAGAAAGAAAAAGGAAGAGAAAAGTAAAAGAAAAGAAAAAAGAAGGAAAAGAAAAAGAAAAAAAGTAGTTTAACAAGCTCTCTACTGGACCGCAAGACTACAGCAACTGGCACAAAGGGCACACAGATTGCCAGAAGTGCCATTAACCACCACCAACCAAGCCCTAAGCTGGGGTTTAGAAAACGGCCTGTGCGTGTAATCGTTCAGTGTAGTGTGGTACCAAGTACACGTACGCGTGTATGCTTCGCACGTGCTTTCGTCAATGGTCAAATTGTACGTACATGTACATGGGACAAGGCAGACTGTCGGCCAGCGAAATCCGTTCTGCGCTACCGGCACTAATTAAGTTGATCATTGCAAAATACGGTGGCGTAAATTTTTCCTTTTTTTCCTAAATCACTGACGTATTTTATTTCACAAATTATCAAGTTGATTATGCTGGAAATGTACATTGAGGCGTGTGCTGCAGAGGGATTAAGGCGTGTGATTATTCGCACTCCTTGGGAAGCTTTTAGGCGTGCGATGGCGTGGGGGTGCGATCGCACGCCTCAAATCAGAAGGACTGTACATGTACTGTTGTGTTGTTACGAGCTACCGTAGACTGTTGTATTATCTGGCCAATCATCGCTGTTGTATGAGATGCGCACGTGTAGAGCTCGTCCGCATCGTGCCTATAAATTCCGCTGATTTCCGATTAGGCATAACAAAAAAAATATGTTATGTTGGCGTAACGGGCCCAAAAAAATAGGTTAGGTACTTGTACATGTAGGTAGGAATTATTATTTTGTTTTTGTTTTTTTCCCCTCCCTCCCAGCAATGAAAATGATATGTTTTCTAATTGTTTAAGCCGGTAGTGATACACGATAGCGTGTCCAGGTTCAATATTTTCACAATCCACAAACACAACAATGAGAAACGGTCAGAAATGGTTTCAAACGTATTTATAACTAGATTTATATAGATTTTAATCATTAAATTTCGTCCCTTGAAAAAAAAAAAATCCAGGGTCGGCCAGATTTTTAGGGTCGGTCGGGTTACGCCAACATAACATTTTTTGTTGTTATGCCTTATTGGGGTTCTGTTCCATCGGAGCAGGCCGCGCAAGATCTTAAGACAAGATTTCAAGGCAAGACCTTAAGGCATATTTTAGAAAGCCCCCAACCGTGCCTAGATCTGCGATATTCAGATTTTACACACACAGAAATGTCCATGTGGTTTTCTCTGACAAATCCCAATTATCGACGCTAGTAATAAAGACTAAAAGAAAGTAGTTTATGCACTGTAACATTTTTGAGCTATATTCCTGTTGTATAAAGGACAACAGGAATAGCGGCCATCGAATCCTTAAAGCTATCCACGCTACCACTAAATAATCTCATGCCACAGCTTTATTGGAATATCTTTGTTTACAATAATAGAGGGCGTTGTTCTATAAATGTTCAACTCCGATGTACTTGAGAAGTTTTAATAAACTGAATTACCATCTTGATTGGTTGAAAGAATTACTCCCTCTTGTGGACATTATTTTTTATTGCTCCCCACATTCCCTCCAAGAATCCTGTCTCGCTCATCTACACTTCATTAAAGATTCCGGCAGATAACTGGGACTTGATTTTACTTGGGCCTTAGCCTAGACTGACATTAGGCGAGCCGGAATCGTTACAATTCTTTTTTTTTTTCTTTTGTTGGATCATGTACATCATACATGTAATTGACAAAGCAGAAGATGTATAAAAACAAAAGCCGTTGAGTTTTGGGAAATTGCCAACTGTGATGACAATCATATAGGCAGGAGATTGTTTTGGAGAGATTCAGGCAGCTGGCCGATGATCGCAGAGTTCGCCGAATTCTGAAAGAGCTACAATGTATGCAATGATCTTCGTAACTTATTTGATGTTCATTATTGCGAAAACTTATTTCTAAAATAAGTGGACTGATTCATTAAAACTATAAAAATGTTACATATCATTGTCGCCTTCTACAGTTTGTACTGTATGACATTAAGCTCTGGGGCGGAGTTTGCTCGTAACTCATTTGATCTTCATTTATTGCAATTTTAAATAAGTGTACCCAGTCAGCAAAACTATGTTTCAAAAAACCAGTGTCTTGGCGACGTAAAATGAAATATCCAAACACGCGTTTCAAATGGTCACGTGCTTAACAGTAGTTTCAGACACGCATATCTTCTCTCTTTTAAATGTAAAAACAGAAATAAAAAAGTTTCATTCTTAATCGTCTAAAAAAATCTCTAGTAATCAAACCATTTACAATTTCTAAACGGCAGCATAATAATAATTGGTTGAAAATAAGTATGATAACGTTCGGCACAAGTAAGGCAGAGTAAGGGTTGATTTACGAGTACGCTGCACAGTGTTTAATTTTCCAGCCGTGTACGAGTTGTCTCGGGTACGAGTCGTCCCGGGTACGAGTCGTCCCGGGTACGAGTCGTCCCGGGTACGAGTCGTCCCGGGTACGAGTCGTCCCGGGTACGAGTCGTCCCGGGTACGAGTCGTCCCGGGTACGAGTCGTCCCGGGTACGAGTCGTCCCGGGTACGAGTCGTCCCGGGTACGAGTCGTCTCGGGTACGAGTCGACTCGGGTACGAGTTGTCCCACATTCATCCTAATGGCCTACAGCGGAGTACAGCCAAGTCTACTCTAGTGCGGAGCCAATTATAGTCGACTAGGCCGGGCTAGTCTAGTTGTTGGTTGCCTTTTTGGATGTCGTACCATGCTGCTGCAGTTGGCCGGGTTATTAATGGAAACAGTTCCTTTTTTGGATGCCACTTGTAATTTGTACGGTATGCCACCAAACACACACATTTTCATTACCTAAAAAAAGAGAGCAGTAATCATTATTGTTCCAGACCATCATCGAAAGGTTGGGGACTTTTACTAGTTTTAGGCCATTTTTGGTAGTGGGTATTGAACTACCATTCATAAATACCTGGGACAGTTTAGGCATTCCTATTGGTCGAGAGCCGGTCACGTGGCCGGTAATAAACGGACGATAAAGACACGGCTGTAAGTGTTTAAAACCAGCTGGCAACAAAACACGTCACGCGGTGTTGCATTATACCCGTCCCCAGGGCTCACTTTATTTCCAACCGTACCTCGTCTCCAATAGCTTGGAGTCTGGGTGCTGATAATAACCCTCGCCTTCGGCTCGGGTAACTATCAGCACCCAGACTCCAAGCGGTATTAAACAGAGTGATTAAAACCTATTATTCAGACATCTGTCGGCAGTCATGATAATATTATTGTGAAGTGTGCGTGCGATGCACAATATGAATAAACCACAAACCGGTGCGTGTACGGTACGGAGTGGACCTTTTTTTGTTGAGTAGGACATTTGGGTTAGGTGTTGGACAAAGTGGGGGACAGTTGCAACCATTACAATGTAAGTTGCTACAACTCCCTTGATATACCGTAAACCATGTACACATACATGTATACCGTACTTTCGACCTGGAAATAACTGGACTATACCGTGACAAAACCGATGTGAACAACTAAACATTTTATATTTACACGTAAAACAGGTCCTCAAATTCTCTGCTTTGCCACCCGTGTAGTACAAATACATTTTGTACAGTGGGGAGAACTCCGAAGTAGAAAGACGAGATACACTAGTGTGCGATCATGCTGACTGAACCCTTGCTGCCAAGAGAGTCGGGGAGACTCATCGCCTCAAAAAGTCAAGATGTCACTATCTCAGACGATCGGGCTACTGATGTTGCCAACATGGTGAGAAAATTATACTTTATTTTAACCTGTTTATACCCTAACATCATCATGCTACATGCACAGTGTACTTAAAGGTAGTATACACCATTGGTAATTTGTTGAATTATCAGGAATCGGTGGATTTGGGGGGTTGTATTTTATAGTAAATATCGTTTAACTGACCTGTCCGAATTTTTACATTCATGGATGCCGAGAAAAGCATGAAAAACAGCGTTTGTTTTCCACCGGCGTCGAGCAGTTATTCTTATGTTATGTTTGTTTTTTCGCGCTCGCCGGACGGCGAGAATGAATTTTGGTTTATACAATTCAATTTTTTGAACAATTGCAGGATATCTAGGGCCCTTATTTTGCTGGATGCCTACAATCATTATTTACTTTTAAATAAGTAAGATATTTCTTAATAATTCGGTAGTAAATTTTTTCGATATCTGCAAATGGTGTATACTACCTTTAAAGGAAACATGTAATAAGGATTTGTTTTGCTTAAATCAATAGTATAATGTTGACAACAACATTAGTGTGTGGTTGTGTTTATTTTCTGTGATAAATGGGGGAAATAATTTTTGAAATCTTTTTCCAAACCACTTCGCCCCTCGAAGGGAAGCCTCATTAACATAAAACCTCGCGAGGGGTATGACGAAAATCGAGGCAGAGACACGACGCGCTGCTACCCGGCCTATCGTATACTGACCGAGCGCATTGCAACAAGTGTCTGTCTTTACATGGTTTTTCATTCTGAACCAAGGTAAAAATACAACAGTTTTTGAAAGAGACGATGAAAGAAAATGGAGGAGACGACAGTTGCAATAAACAAAACAAATTATCTATCCAATGTCCAACTGGCACTGCAACAACAACATATGGGTGGACATAAAATACAACTTACTGAGTGGCCATGTACATGTACAGTACAAAGTTTCATTGCTACATATGTATAACCTACATGTACTAAATTGTCCCTATTCACCTCGGTTTACGGTAACTGATATACTTGGTCATGTACATGTACTTTTTTGTAAATACCAGCTTGTAGTATGCATTTTCAATGTGTTTTTTTTTATTGGTATAAAAATCGAGCCACAACAGTGAGAACAAGTTAACTTTCATCAGAAGTAATGCCTTATCATCACACTTCACAATCAAAGTTTGTGCGCGTATTGTGTAAATCGCATTCAGCATTCATTAGCGTTGATTGTAAGGCGACCGACTATAAACCTGTGGCCAATTTCATAGAGCTTCTTAAGCACAAAACTTTGCTTAAGCACAAAAACCCTTGCTTGGTAAATCAAGTTAGAAGCTCAACATTCCATGTGATCGTTATGCTAAGTTGTTCCAAAGCAATTTTTGTTTGCTCAAGCAGCTCTGTGAAATTGGCCCCAGGCTTTAGCCAGACTTTGGAAGTGCTTATAATATTCGCTGGTTGCAAATACATGTACGGTAGCATCTATAATATCTAAGCAGACATGGATGGTAATTAATGCAAGACAACCACCTCCTGACTTCTAACTTTTGACCAATGTACATGTATGCAATGTACAATGTACACTTTTTTGTGGAAGTACATGTACTATGTACTGTGGAAAACCAATATTTGCTATTTGTGTGTGACGAATGTGTAATGCAAATGTGAGTTCACTACTTTCAATTAGAGGGACTCAGACAATTTACAAAGGTACGCAAACTGAAGTGGCATGTTTTAATGCATATTTCAAGTGTACACAATGTACATGTACGGCCTTATTTGTTGTGCGAGTTTTAGGGAAAAAATGTCACTTTAAAGGGATCGTATACGTTTGGTAATTGGAACCCACTGTTTGTTTTAATCCTATACATGAATATATGTAGTTGTACATGTACATGTACATGTACAGTACAGTACCATAAAATTAACCTGTACAAATTTCATTTCAAAAGGTGGTAGCGATTTTGAGATATTGCCGCAAATCTGGAGCGGTTATGTCCATGCAGGAAGAATAATCTGCTTTGGAATACACCAGGCCTGGAATTACAAATTTTTTAGGGCAAGGCCACTTTGGCCTTGGAGTATTCCAAATTTGGGAGGGCACTAAGGCCAAAATTTGAAAATAAAAAAGAAGTCCAATTTCTTGCATTTGGCAGCAGAGTGTTCTAGTTCACCTTTAACAGTCCGCTTCAAACGCTCTTTTCGCGGCATTGTTACTCTATTAAATTCTTGTAGTTTAATCCGAAAAGTTTTGTACGGTGACGGGATTCATTCACTAAAAACGTTTTTCTTGTCATGCGGTGCAACAATTCCACCAGAAGAGGGCGTTCAAACAACAGAGAGCGCCCTCTGTTGGTCAATGTTTTTTATTTTAGACTGGTCCCTTGTTTAAAGACGTCGGGTGTTCGTGTACAACGGGTGCCGAGAGAGTCGCGAATGCGTTGAACGTAAACAATTTACGCTAGTGCAACTTCCTTTGACTCGTTCGAGCGGATTGCGCTGGATATACATTAAAACACGTCACAAGCACAAGATGCATCGTAGCTGAAAACTAACACAATTAAATATTTAACTTACATAAAAAGGACACGACGGCCAACAGGGGAAAAGGGCACGACATTATGGCCGTGAAAAGGGTATTTTATCGAGGGGCACCACGGCCAGTTGCAAGGGCATCGACGGCACTGGCCGTCGTGGCCGCCGTGTAATTCGAGGCCTGATACACAATCTGAGAAACGTCACTGCAGTAACGCTTCTTAGATTTGAGTTTTTGGGGATAAAAAGTAATATCTTTTTCCATAACCGCAGTACTTCAAAGTGAAAACTTTCTAAAAATGCATTATACTATCCATAGCTGTTGTACACATGTACTTCTTACCTGCCAAGTAAGTTTTTATTGCCATTAATTTTGGGAGTAATTACCAAACATATACAATCCCTGTAGCGGACAGCACATGACCTCTTCGGCTCACCGTAGTTTAGTTATTGCCAGTTTGAGGGCGCTATTTATACTTAACGTTAACTTAAAAACAAATTCATTGTCGGTTAAAACCAAATGTTAATTCCGTGAAAGTTATCCCATCAAGATCATTTCATAAGTTCATGAAAGCTACCGGTATCTTTGGTTAATTATATGTAATCTTAAAGTCAAATCAAGGGTTTATGATCTGCATACCCCCAGCGTAGTAACTTTAAGTAGAAATTGTAAATTTTGATGATATTTTCTGAATCACATGTTGGAGAAATTGTGCATTTTCCATGTGCAGTACATGTACACGAACGTGTGTTGTTGGTTTGTACAGTATGTACATGTACATGAAGCCCACCTGCCCATGTTATAGTGCTTTTGTGTATTGTTTTGACCAATCTTGCTGTGGTTCATGTATATTCACTGCATGGTTTCTTATAGGTCAAAGTGTTTATTCCTTATGATAAAGTCTGTATTCATGTGCTTATTATCCCAAAATATTGTACACACTTTTCATGACTTCATGCATTATTTAAATGCTCATGGTAGTTTATTGGTATTTTATTTCAGCAAAACCTTCCTACTTCCTTATACTTCCTACTTCCTGTACTTCCTACTTCAAACTTCAAACTTCAAACTTCAAACTTCCGTACGTCTAGTCTACTTCCATCCAACAACTGAGCCACAATTTCTGCATGTACATGTACCTACCATTGTGAACCCTTTCCATCAATAAATCTGCACCAGATATTCTAAGTTCATGTAATTTTGAACTTGTTTCTTTCTTACAGGTTTTAAAAAGTTTAAAGAGAAATGAATACAATGTTGAGGAGTGGAAACAACACGACCTTCACCCAAAGCTGATGACAAAGGACTCCGTTGATTGGTTGGTATTGTATGCATGTAGCCTACATGTATTTTAACGTGTCTAATCAGTTCACGCCATGATTATTTTGACATTGACCGTGCCCAGGTGTGGTATTGTTTTTCACAAACCTCGATCCACGGATGGACAACTTCATCAAGCCGTCCAACTTTAAGCCAGCATCTACATGTAGTGGGTAGCACACCCTGATATTTTCGGCCTTGGTTTCTGCAAGCCAGTTGCTGACAGATGTATTTCCAGCCTTTGCTTGTGGTGTGTTTATCTGTCATCAACAGTTTCAGCACATTTATTAGGTTTTGGTTTTGTTTTTTTGTATTACCTTTAATTGGAGTAGGCATGTTACCAATGTTAAAATCAGTGCATACATTGTACACAGTGTAGGGAAATTGAATTGATTTTTAGCCTCTCATCACCGACTAAAACAATTTGATGACTCTGGTGGGACTCAAACCGATAAGTTTACATGTACATGTACTGGTAGCCGGACTATCTGATTAGCTTTAGATTAACAAGGTCTTAGCCAGCCAGCCGTGTAGGCCGTGTTTTACACGGCCACATTCGAAATAATGCGGCTGATTTTTAATTACCACGGCCCAAGATTCCATACGCCGGCCGTGCACTTTTTGTTATGTTAAAACGCTTGTTATATTTCTGCTGTCGGTGTATTTTGTTTATTTACTTTATTTTCGAAAGCAAAACTCTGCTGTTTTTGCCCCAATAATATGCCCCGATAAATCAACAAGGCTTTGCGTGCTGGTACGGTGCCGTGGTACGGTGATATGAGTGCCAGCCATGTGCTCGCCCGCCCCATGCAAGCATGCAGAATACATGCAGCATTGCTGGAATGGTTCCCGCCGCACGCTTCAATAGACAAAGTTAAGGACTGGAACCAGTCCATGGCCGACACGCATGTATTTTTCCGTTACACGAACAAGAACACACAAACTGGTCGAATTTGACATCGTAAGACGTAAAAATGCCCGGCAAACAAACGTCGATGAAGAAAGTCATTTCCTGCATGTTAATTCTCAGATCATGTTCACCCTTTTATGTGTTCGTATTTTCTGTTTTAATGTATTAATTTCGAGGTAGTAACGCTCGTCCTTGAGCGATACAGCGCCGCGTGTTTTTTTCGCAAAATGTTTTACCGTACCGCGGCATGTTTCCTGCGGTCCGTTCAATTGTTGCACACGCTTGTTGTGGTAAAAAAATGGAGGTATATCGGCGTCCTTCGTGTGAATAGGCCTACTACATTCTCCATTTTAAAAAAAGGTTATCAACCTTAAACCTTTATCATGCTTTTAAAATAAATCGGGCAGTT
This sequence comes from Crossaster papposus, assembly GCA_037893245.1. Taxonomy (NCBI): domain Eukaryota; kingdom Metazoa; phylum Echinodermata; class Asteroidea; order Velatida; family Solasteridae; genus Crossaster; species Crossaster papposus. Next base: position 115,426 of record JBAIAA010001071.1, read on the forward strand.
TTGTTGTCACCGGTGAGGGGCAGTTTTGATAGCTTTCGTGACGGATGCAAATTAAATATTCCCGCAAGATCAGCGATTACGACAAGCAGTGTGGGCTGCCGTGCTGTGATGCGTTAGGGAAATTTTCCAGCGCGCTTTCGTTTTTAAGTCGTACAATGCAGTTGCGTAACATCGGTGGAATAAGTTAAGCTACTTTTCACTGCGCAAGCATATTTAGGATTAAGAATTTCTTATCTACTGGCCTCGATGTACAAATAAAAAGGTGTTAAAAAACCCTGAGTCTGTTTATTTACTAGTCATAAAAAAAATTATATATATTCCTTAGAAGGTTAATTATGAAATTGTCTTTGTTTTTATAGAAAAAAAGAAGAAAGGGTACTTAAAGACTTTGTCTGAACTCCTAAACAATTTCAGGAGTAAATAATAATACAATATATTCTTGGTATCTAATAAAATCGACAAACACCTGACCATTGAATTACGAGACTAGCAAAATAAATTCCAGGTTTATTGAATAAAATTTATTTCTAGTTTCATTGTTTAAAAAAGAGAAGAAAAAAAAAAAAAAATGGGACCTTAACACCTAATATTTTGAGCTCCTAAACATTTTTCCAACAGATTTAAGGGGGAAATTTAATACGATTTATTTTCCGTTTTTCTTGTATTTGACCAAAACTATCTATTTCGTGGCCCGTAAATTACATGTACAAGGCTAGCTTTTAAAAACATTTACCAAACCTATACGAGCCAAGAATAAATAAGCAAGAATAAAATCCCGATGGCGGACCCCAGGATACCAAAACTGAACCATGAATATTTGAAATACTTTAAATTAAGACCCAAAAACCAAGGCATGATTCTCATCGAAAATGGGTATGATTATTTGTTGTCCTGCATTATCCCTAAAATGCACAAGCTGAGGTTTTATCCCAGCAATCCTAAAGTGAATTTCTACACATCTTAAGAAGTTGTTATTCAAATTTAATAAATAATCTGCTGGGTTATATTTAATAAAACCATAATATTTACTTTGTCCCTAAAATAAGTTGTTAAAAGGACATGATTGGTTTTTTTTTATGGGATGGTTTATTTTTGATGTGGGTAATTATCCACCAATAATTCTTGGGAAATGGCGACTTGTTACGTTTTTGTTATAGTCCTAATGGCTCTAGTCTCTAGACATACAGACTTGTCACAGAGTCACCATGGTATTTAGTGAATAAGTCATGACTAGTCTTTCCAAATGGTTCTAGTCAAGAGTAAAAATGTTTCTAGTTTTTCCTCTGTGCCATGTTTAGTTATTGCACTTTAGTTATTTATGTATAGTAGGGTATGACTGAAATAAAGACAAAGTAACTTATAAGAAATGTCAAAATTGTGCTTCCTTTCTTCCTATCGGTGTTCTTATTTTTTTACAGGTTTATGACCAAGTAACCGTTACCTCATTTTACACATAGTGTGAGTCAGTGTGCGCTGTTTTTAAATCCAAACTTCAAATACCGGTATCCATAATATACTCCTCTGGTCAAAATTTATTTCAAGTTATCATTCCAGCTAAAAATGGTAAAAATTAGATTTAAAAAAACAATTGTATAAAAATCAGGCTTCATATTGCCACAACATTAACAAAAAATAGGTAGAAATTGGCCTCAGATTGCGCCAGAGAGCACCTAAGAAACAACAAAATGTCAGGGCCCTTAAGCGGGCGCTAAACCCCGACCGCAGGGACTTCGCGCTACGCGCTCGTGATGTGCGCTACGCGCACATGCTCCGCAGTTACAGGTACTCAAATTGTTACACACCCACATTTTTTTTTTACACACCCAATTCACAAAATCCTGCCTAAGACCTTGCTTTAGAACCACTAAGCAAATGTGGGAATTATTGGAAATTTGTGAATTGTAAAATTCATAGGGATGATTTTAAGGCATAAGTTTATCGTCCGGACTTTTTAAAAAGTTGATGAGGGAGGCCCTTATTATCTGTTATTTTTATTATTTTTCCAAAATGGCTGCCATAACTTTTTTGAAGATGGTTTTATGGTGCCGTTTAAGTTATTAAGGTGCAATGTACAATATGATATCATACTGTCCACTTGTCAAGCAAGTTGCTAATATCACAAACAGTATTTTGCAGCTTGAATGAATAGTGAGTGACGCAAATAGAGCGTGGTCCCTTGTGTGCATAAACTGAAAATATAGAACACCCCCATCCACTTTTTTTTTATATTTATTTATTTAAATAACAAATAACAAAACAATTGGTGTGGCGTCCAAAATCGGAGCGGGCGGGGACGATCAACATGTTTGTCACAAGACGAGGTAACAATTATTTGTTAAATACCGATTCCAGCTTGCACCCAGGTGGAATTCCACCTGTAGTGCACACTCCCCAATGATTTTGCATTTGAATGGGTTAATCCGTGTTTAATCCACAAATAAACCACAAGGGCATTTTAATCCGTTAGCTGGCATTCCAGGGAGGGTATAAAACCCTCGTTCATGATTGTTTAGTCGAGTTTTGTGGTGCGGGAGCCGGAGTGAGTGTGACTCGCCGGGTTGGGCGTTCGTTAGCGGATGTGTGTGAACCTTCAGCGCTGAGGCTGTCGAGTTGGGAGCCGCCGAGGGCTGCGTGTCGGGCGGACTTTCCAGACCCCTTTGGAGGGGAATTTGTTTTCCGCTTATGGGCGATTGAGGCCCATTTTGTTTTTGCACCGCACCACAATCTCCCGGGAACGCCAGACTTGGATAGGCCCAGACGAAGCCGTAGTCCTTGACTTCCCGTAATTGTACCCTACGGGTGGCTGGCGGAGTGACCATTGTCCTTAGTGTTTCACCGTGAAGGTGACGCCTACTGGTGGCCTGTACCTACCTGTACCTACCTGTACCTACCTGTACCTACTGTACCTACCTACCTAGTCTCTGATGGTCTGGGCGAATACCTACTTAGTCTCCTGATGGTCTGGGCGAATACCTACCTAGTCTCTGCCTACCTATAGTGACGAAGATTCATCGAGTTCTCTTGCCGTGCTATAAGAGGGAATCATCCCAGGGTGTAGTCTAGATATTTATATTGTACTTAAAAGAAAAGCTGTGTTACCAATAATCTAAATAATGTCCTGGTTTAAAGTTTTGTTTTCTGTTATAAATAATGTAATAAATAATGTAATAATTTTGTTTGGATAAATCATGCGTTTAGTCTTCTGTTCTTTTGAGCTATTCCTTGATTTTTGGTCTGAGTAGAGCGGCGCAAGGGTTCGCTCTGCGACAATGTTATTTGTTAATACTTGGCCTTATTTGCTTCAATTGTTCACAGTGTATACTACATGTACATGTACATGTAAGAAGGCTTCATATCAAAGCCTGCAGCTAAGTATACATGTACATGTTTTGGTGTGTTTTACAGGATCTTTGTGTTGGACACTCTAAACTTCTCTTTCTGGAGCGAAACAAATGACAAGCGATTCCTTGTGGACTACAGGGGTAGCTTGCACAGTGGCTATTGGTCAATGTGTGCAGCTATCAATAGAGCATTAGATGTAAGTACAATAAAATGTACATGCGACCTGGCACCACAAAATGAGCTGGAAAGTTGCACAAGGTCAAAACCAGTTATTGGCCCAAAGGTCATTTTTTTTCATGTGGGAGGTCAGTTTCGAGTTGTTTTTACATGTACATATAAAACAATCTTCCTTATCATATCCCAAAATTGTATAGCTCAATTCAAACTCTAAAGTGTTTTTTGTTTGTGGGTGAATTGCACTAAGTGATACTATTGTTGGCACAGTTCATGGACTTTGAACCCCGTTTTCTCAAAACAAGGAAGCATGACTAAGGCAATTTCAAAAGAGTATAGCGGCGGCTAGGAATAAGCTACATGTACAGCAACACACAATACATCATTTGAAAGCGTATGGACGTCTTCTTTCTAGAAATGTAATAATGTAAAAAAAAAATTGTGACTTTTTACCCATTTTATTAAACTTTCAAACCATAGACAGAATTTGAGAACTGGTGTACCAGTATGTGGCATGCATGCAAAATCATCATGGAATTATCATCATCCTCATCTTGTGATGTGACCTTTTTATCCGCTTACATTGTACATACAGTATGACCCACTCCAGGAAAAGGTGACATAAGTCCAAAAACTAAAAATAGTACATGATCGAATGGTCAAGGACATGTATAAGCTTTCATTTGGTACATACATGTACATGTACATGTACATGTAGTACAGCTCCATAGCCCCTTCTGTTCCAGTGAAATGATGTTTATATGCATATTAATGGTTCCATGGAACTCAAAATACACAACTAAGAAAACAGGCTTCGAAACACAACAAAACTAAGACAATACATTGGAACCAACCAATTCAGGACAGCACAACACTTCAGTGTGAAACACAGTAAATTGTCAATGTTCACCATCTGTTCTTATTTTGTAATAATATCTTGTGATTTCATTGAAAGGAAATGAATTGCTGAACATATGCCATTTGTGCGCATTTCAAACTAACATTGTACGATAGGCTTTTTTAAGGGTGTCATTTTGGATTAGGCCAAATAAAACAAAAATACCAGTTGATCGTCCCCGCCTGCCTCCTTTTTTGAGGCTGCATCCTTTTTTTCTTATTTTTTATTTTTTTTTTATTTTTTTTTTACAAATATTTTTTTCTGGCGTGCCGGGTATTTGTTCATGATCAAATCTGACTTGGTGTCTCTGACGTTTTTCAGATTGCTTGGGTGAGGTGTTACTATTTTTTTAATCCTTTGAATTATTTAATGCATTTTTTTTACAGAGTCATTATTTATATTCATGTTCATTTTAGTGTAATAATCCCTGTTAACCCGGGTCCTCATGCAACAAATAGATATAAAGAAAGTTAGCGGTGATTTCAAACTGAAGAATTGGTGGCCTGTTTGAACTGAAATACTTGGCGGCCATCTTGAAAAAAAAAAAAAAAAAAAAAAGGCCCTCATCCTCCTTTTTGGAAAAATCAGGACGATAAAGTGGTATTTTTTTTTTATTTTGCCTTAAAGATGGACTACAACGAAAACTCACACATTAAATTTATTATCGGACCTTGTTTATGTTGTGTTCAGGTAACACTTTATTGTTACAGTCATGTTTTTCTCTAAATAATTTTGTTGCAATTTGACCGAAAAAATTAGACCTCGATTCTTCGATTTTGAAATTTTTCGCCCTGTACTGGTTCCCGGCAAAGATCCACTGAAAACCACAATGAAATCCACGATATAGTACCAGCGGACTTGTAAACCAGCGAAAAGTGATGACGTACTACCCATTAACAACCGAGAGTAAACAAAAGACGCCATGTTATTCCGTGTGTATTATGTATGTATGGTGGCCCTGAAGGGACTATGCAGATCGTGAATATTGACGTCAATATTCACGACAAATTTCACGACTTTCCTCAAAGTCGCGAATATTGCCGTCAAATTTGACGTCAATATTCACGACTTTCCAAAAAAGTCGCGAATATTGACGTCAAATTTGACGTCAATATTTGCGATCTGCAAAGTCCCTTCAGGGCCACCATATGTATGCGTTTTCATGGGTAGTACGTCACACACAAAGTATGAATTATTCATGAGTTAAGGGCTTTTGCTGAAACTGAGTTTTTCTGGGTCGTAGAACGCCGATCAATTTTGGGTTTTTTTTGCATGAAGGAACAAGATTTATTGAATACTAATGATATATTAGTAATCATTATACATTTCTCGAACAAAAACAGCAACACAGCCTTTATCATTATTCCGTTGTAGTCCATCTTTAATATGCAAACATCTGTAGATGAGTAACTTTCATATGTGACCTGTTCCAACGGAACCCGGACTAAGTCGCACAGTGTGTTTTATTACAATGTACTCGTAAAGTCATTTCGGAGTGGATTTTACCATTTTGAGATTTTGAGTTTTTATGAATTACTAACTATTAATCTACAATCTCCCTAAATTTGAACATAATCCATCACCCAAAAGTGTTTTTTTTGTGTCGGTGTTGTGAAACAATTGTGTGTAGGAATAATACGCTTTTATGAACTATAAAGCTGTTTATCTTATAATCAGGTTGTTAGGGTTTTATCACTAAATCCTTCCCTCAGGTGTACTGTAGATAGATACATTTAGTGTGAGGGTAAAAATCTGAGAACCTTCAGAATTTGAAAAAAAATAAATCTAAAAAAAAATCAAAATTTCAACTTTGTCTGGGTTTCGTTGGAGCAAGTCACATACATGCATTTTAGGCAAATACATGTTTTCTTCGATATCATGACGCTATGATACTGTATGTACAAAGTACATGTAGATACATGTAGATTTGGGGCAAACGGTACTCGGACGTCAGCTGGGCTGATATGCGTGGTGTTATATACATGTAGTGCCAGACTATTCGTTTTTCTTTTCTTTAGTTGGACTGTGTAAACATTTTACATTGGTTTTTAATTTTTTTTAAGGAAAACATTCCAATCACATCACCATCCTATTATTCCCGGATGACCATGGAACAGCTGAGGCATATATTTCGGTCAGCGACAGACACAGATATCCCGCTGCTGGAGAAGAGATTAGAGCATCTGCATGAGGCCGGCACGATACTCCTGGAAGTAAGTTATTTTAATGTTGAAGGACTTGAATTAAATGTACATGTAGATTGCATTTCAACAATACAATGTTTATTTTCTTCAATTAGTCTCACATTCTGCCCATAAACATACTATGTACACGTACATGTATGGGTCATTCCGTGAATTAGAGGGCCATGTGATACATGTATTGGGCCATAAATGAATACAAAAAACTGTTTATATTTTAAACCCTCCATTTTAATGTACATGGTATTTATCAATTTCCCTAAAAATGATGGTACCGGTATGCAAGTTGTTTTGATAAATTACAATGTACCGGTAGGAGAATAAGAATATGGAACACCCACGAGGCATGCAATATCATTCATGGAAAAATAAGGATTTTTCGTGTGAAATGGGATACCAAAATGCTCTCATCGCATGTCCCGCCTTTTTTTAGATAACCAATTTAACAAAAACAAATATGTTAAATTGGATATCATATATAATATTGAAACAAAGTACAAGCTTAAACTACATGTACATGTACATGTACATGTGTCCATCAAAATTGAACAGATTTGTATACTATTATAGTTAATATGAACGATACGCTCAATAGTATGGTTCCCTATGTACATGTACAATGTACTGTATAATGGGAAAATAAAGTTTACATGGAAAATCCAATCATGTTAGGGAACTACAGTACATGTACCAAATTGTTTCTGAAATCATTAATCACTAATCATTTTTGTTTACAAATTTCAAAAATCACACTTTTGAATGCTTTGTGTGTATTATGGTCTCGACTATAAATGTGAGAAGACTATTTCTGTACATAGTCCGTATGCATGTACCGTACATGTGCCTGTGTGTGTATGTGTTTTGGTATGTGTGTGTATGTATTTCAATCAAACTTAGGTTATGGATATGAAATAGTTTGACCTCATATCATGGTTGTGATAAAGGTCAATTACTGAGATCAAAGGTACGTGTACATACTGTACATGTAGGCTAGAATGATAACATTGGTCTTATTTGCCAATTGGTCTTATTTGCCGATTGCAAGTTGTCGGGACAGTATGAATTACAAATGTAAGGACTATAAAATATGGACGTGTTTGTTGTATTGCGCATGTTATCTAAGGGTTCAACCAATATAATGTGAAACTGGAAAAGTGTATAAATCCGGCTTGGTACGTTTCATCAGCCAAATTTTAGCTACATGTACACATGTACATGTACATGCCCACGGGTCATGTCTCGGGTACATGCACATGTATGAATGTGTTTTAATGCTAACCTAATATTTGTTTGGCTGGTTTTCTATTTTCAGAAATTTGATGGTTCCTTTGTCAACTGCATCTCCCAGTGTGAGCATAAAGCGTCCAAACTTCTGCATCTGATCATTGAGAACTTTCCGTCTTACCGAGATGTGGCTACATTTGAAGGAGCGGCTGGTGTGTAGACTATTCATTCCACAATAAACATATTAAAGTTACATTGTCATGTACTTGCATACATCTACATGTAATGTACTTATAGTTTCGTCAAAACCATTGGTAATTACTTGAATTATCAGGAATGGATAGATTTAGGGGGTTGTATTTTATAGTAAATACCGTTTAACTGAACTGTCCGAAGTTCTACAGGCATTGATGTCGAGAAAAGCATGAAAAACAGCGTTTGTTTTCAACCGGCGTCGAGCAGTTATTCTTATGTTATTGTTTTTCTCGATCGCGATTTAATTTTTCGGAATAATTAAAGGATATCTAGTGCAATCATTTTGCTGGATGCCTAGAATCATCATTTCTTAATAATTCGGTAGTAAATATTTTCGTTATTTGCAAATGGTGTATCCTACCTTTAATCTGTCTTGCTTTTTTTCTTACCCAGTTTCTTTATACAAAAGGGCACAGATCGTGATTGCTGACATTTGGGCGTGTTTTGAAGGCAAAGGTTACGGAGAGTTCATCGATATTGATATTCTGACTATGTTTGCAGATTATAGGTGAGATCTGCGTTTTTTCTAAACACAAGTACCATTACCAAGTACTGCCTCAGATTAAGTTTTGCTAAAATAATCCCGCGCGTCGGCTCAGTGATGTTAAAATAATCCCGCTGCAAACTGGTTAAATAAACTTGGGTACAAACAATAATTAAAACAAAAATTATAATAATAATACTAATAATAATCAAAAGTATCAACAAAACCGTTCTGTTAAACGGAAAAATTAACAATAAAAATCAAAAACAACATTTACACAATAATACAAACCTTATATTTACAGACAAACAAGGATATTTATCAGAATAAAAAACATTTATACAGAGGTAAACATTAACTTTCAGAACAGTCCTGTTTTAGGCCAATTCTGATTTTTACAAGATTGGCGAAAACCCGCGAAAAAAAAGAGAAGGGAAAAAAGATGAGGGAAAATGTGCATCTGGATCTAATACAGTGGCAACCAAGTTATAACTCCGTAGAGCAGCGCAATTGGCAGAAATATCTAATGAATGACATTATGGAGCTCTGATATAAATGTGCCCATAAGGAGTCCATGCTTCACAATTGTTCGGGCAGATTATTCCAAATATTTATTATTTGAAACTTTTTTTCTCTACCGAAGTCGTTTTGATTTTATAGCAATTTACCATTTTTGTTTTACTTGTTCAACTGTTCAGAGTACCCCAAGTGTTGAACTACTTTGGAGTTATCCAGTATTCCCCTCGTCTAGATGGCATTCTCCAGTCGGGGAGACTGTTCACACCGGGTGAAAGGTTAGAAGTGGAAATCAGAGGCTGCTCTATCTGGGCAGTGGAGGTACGTACGAACCATACAAAGTTTCTTTGTCCTTAATTCCATGCTAAAAGTAAGATAATCAATCAATAGTCCGCGTGGTAGAAGAAGCTCTTTAACCAGTTCGCGCCGGGATTATTTCAACATCACCGAGCCGAGGGGCGGGATTATTTTTAACGTAACTCGATCCGAAGCGTGTTCAGGCCTATAGTGCCGGGAAGCACACCCACGCATTTCTGGCCTTGCTCGCTGCTGACAGACATTTCCGAACTTGAACTTGGCGTGTTTATGCGTCATCCGTTTTGATTTCGGGGAAAACTTTGCGTTTATATACATCATCCGGCGCGAACTGGTTAAAGACATACACAGGCTGTCCCGAATATTCCAATAGTTGATCATCAACTGAATATTTGAATAGCTTTTCTTCTTTTGTTTAATTATTGAAAATAAAATAAATATACACACATGACTGTGGTGCCACTTCAATCCTTTTCGTGGAAAGTTATTGCATGACAATAACTTTCCGCCGTGCTTTGAGACAAATATATATAATAATAATAATAATAAATAATAATAATAATAAATCTTATAAAGCGCTGGTACCGGTATCTAGAAAAAACTATTCACTGTGCTAATACACCAATACACCAATCAGATGACAGGGATTTGTATAATTTCAATTATGCCTCAGACCAACATTTGGTATATGTTCTCGTTTGCAGCCGCACGATGTCAAGCACGAAACAGAGAAAATAGTAGCAACTACAGTGTGCATGTGTATGTGCCGTGTCAAAGCTTGCGCGCACCATTCACGGATTACAAATCACGAACGAAAATTTCACAAACTGTGTCTCCAAGATGCATCTTCAAAAATGACATTCCTTTCTTCAAAATAACAGCATGCCAGAAGGAATATAAACGCAAAGTTTTCCCCAGATTTAAAACGGAGAATGCATAAACACCCCACGAGCAAGGCCGGGAATGTCTGTCCGCAACGAGCAAGGCCAGAAATGCGTGGGTGTGCTTTCCGGTACTATCGGCCTAACCCCGCCTCGGATCGAGTTTCGTTAAAAATAATCCCGCGCGTCGGCTCTGTGATGTTAAAATAATCCCGGCGCAAACTGGTTAAAGGACAGGGGCATCACTCTGTTGTGCACCTACATGTACAAATGTACAATGTAGGCCAAGTTGCATTTTTCTCATTCATAACACCAAGTGCTCATCATTGATGTCCGTTGAAGCCTTGCCTTTACATGCACATAATTTGCTACCTATCATAACATTCTTGGGAGATTTCCCAACCTGAAATATGCCAAGTTCCAAATGGTTTGCTTCTATGAGGGAGAGATGCTGTTTTACCTCCAAGTTACATGTATATTTGAGACAATATTGTGATTGTTAGTGTTATTTGTTCCCATTTACAGCTGATAAAACAGAAACTAAAGAGTCTCATGGCCGAGGACTCGTCCCTCACTGGACGGACTTTGAACAGCATCATCATTGACTACTATCTGTGGGACTACTCCAAGGAGCACTGGCAGGACATGCAACATATTCCCATCCACAAGATACGCAGTACATTCTATTGACAGCAGTGAGAAACGGCTCGTTTCCAGGATGATAAGTGACCCAATGAGTAACAAATTTTATACATTTTTTTTACACATTTGCCTGGTGAGGATTGCTGTCATTGTAATCCTTGCTCCACTAGACCTGGGGCCAATTTCATAGAGCTGCTAAGCACCAACATTTGCTTAGCTTGAAAATTAGTCTTTGGCAAAAACAAGGTTAGAGACTAAAATTTTACGTGATCTTTATTGTTTTTGATTGATAATCAGCTGGTTTTTGGCTTAGCATGAAAAAAAAACGTAGAATTTTGGCTGGTAACCTGTTTATAATGAGCAAGACTTGTTTGTGCTTAGCAGCTCTTTGAAATTGGCCCCTGCAAACACACTTCGTATTTTGATATATGAAAATGTTTCATTTAGACCATGGGATGATTGCTAAGAATGTTCCAAATCGTGGTGCCCATTTTGCAAAATTGGCTAAACTACAATTAGGTATTTTTTTTGTTTAAAGCCAACAATTTATTCAGCCACTTTAAGCCTGGTTTTCAATATGGGCATCCACCCAAAATTCCTTGGTAACCAGCCTCTTTCACGTACATTATGAACATCGATGCCTAAAATTCAGGCACCGGCCTGCAGCTAGTCTCAACCTACACCATTTGTATATGTGACCTGTCATCAAAGTCGGCAAAATAAAAAATTAAGATATGGGTATTTCTGAATTCTGTGGAAACAGACCTTTCCAATGGTATATAACACTTGGAGGTTTGATACTCAATATTTTGTTATTTTTCTTTTTTAGTCTGGAGTCTTAATAAAGAGATTATGAGAAAACGGGCATTTCTTGCGAGAAATTGTGTGAAAGGCATAGAAAGGCATAGTCAAAATTGTCTCAAAAACTTATTTTGTTTTTATCTGATCGTCCAGAAAAATAGGGAATTGTTGGGAATTTAGTCTTTAAAAAAAGAAATAATCTCAAAATCGACCACGCCTTCAAATTTTGACTTTGACTGGCCGTACTGGGAAATCACTCCGTGCGACTTTACGCTCATTTTGTGATGACAGGTCATATGTACACTAAAAATGGTGTATTATACAGGTACCGGCAATTATTCAAATTGTTCAAAACCAGACGAATAATGTCTGACACATTTCTGGAGCTAACGCCTCTAGAATCACGTTTGTAGTACACTACTCTAATGTCACTATTGTACATGCCATCTCCCATTATTTCGTCCAGTTCACTGCGAAGGTTTTCATTTTCCCATTAACTATTACAGTTTTTAGCAATTACGGTTATGGTTAAAACTTGATGGTTAGCCAAACAAGTGTTATTCTTGCAATGGTTTTACAGAAGACAATTCTTGGATGATCCATGGCCTACACACAAACGTCTTCTCTTACAGCGAGATCCTTCGTTGTTGACAGTGTGTGGCTCCATTTGACTGACCTCCACCACAAAAACAAGCTTGTACCTTTCCAGAAATATATTGGGCTCAGGTTATTGTTGGTTTTGAGATCGGCCCAATCGTAAGCTATTTTGGCAATAAGTGTGGTTTTCCCACTCGAACACAAGGGGCTGTGGCACTGATGACTGATATCATAACCCCTTGGAAGATCTAGTAATCCAGCACAGACAATGTAAGTCAACCTGTGCACATAATCCTTGTGCGAGAATTTGAGCCAGTCATCATGTATATTCATAATGCCATATTTTCTTTGGACATAACCTGTCCAAACAACACAATCTTTCTTCCTCTGCTCACAGACTTACTCAGAATTGTTCCTTTAATAATTGAGGCCTTCCAGATGGAATTTATTTTACTAATAGTAACTTTGGTTTAATCAATCTGCATAATAGTACAGACAGAGAGTGATGTCAACATACCTTTTCTGATTTGCCATTAGTCAAAAGTCTTCTCCATTCGAGGTCGTTGCAGTGAGGTTAAGCTTTGATTCGTTAGACCAACGTTAGAAATCTAGGTGTAAATTCGTGGATGAAAGTGACAACACAGACGAACTATTTTTGCAATAAAACTATTTTTATGTTTAGTAATGAGCACATCAAGTCTTTCTACCTCCGGCATCTTCTCTCTGCACCGTCTCCCTCCGAGTTGCTCTGTACATGCACTGTCGGCGGTGTAAATTCGTGGATGAAAGTGACAACACAGACGAACTATTTTTGCAATAAAACTATTTTTATGTTTAGTAATAAGCATATCAAGTCTCTCTACCTCCGGCATCTTTTCTCTGCACCGTTTCCCTCCGAGTTGCTCTGTACATGCACTGTCGGCAATAATAGTACATAATTGGCCCGTGCGTTTCTCTGATGTGGCGCCAAAGCCCTTACTGGAATGGAAATGTTAACAGGCAATCCCGGCACCTGAAGACCCCTCGGTTAAACATACAACAATGTGAAGAACCAAAAATTTGACAGTTATTCGTTGACGTCTAGATTCTAGAGTTTGCCAGTTCAGTTGTGTTTATAGTCTGTCCTCGTACGACATTGCACCTCTCTGTTGTTTAAGGAACATTCTTGTAGCTCTCCTTTGGACCCGTTCTAGGTAAGCTGATAAAGTTGCTATATGGGCACCAGGCAGGCAGCCCATACTCAAGAACTCAAAGGCCATGTACCGGATGCATGTTGGTTTGGGTAGTCTGCCGATGTCCAACCCTGCTACGCGGTTCAAAACCAGAGGAATAATATCTGACACATTTCTGGAGCTAACGCCTCTAGAAATACGTTCGTAGCACACTACTCCACTGTCACTATTGTACATGCCATCTTCGAATGATTCAATTTTATTATTTACCATTATTACGTCCAGTTCACTGCGAAGGTTGTCATTTTCCCATTAACAATTACAGTTTTGAGCAATTACGGTTATGGTTAAAACTTGATGGTTAGCCAAACAAGCGTTATTCTTGCAATGGTTTTACAGAAGACAATTCTTGTATGGCCTACACACAAACCTCTTCTCTTACAGCGAGATCCTTCGTTGTTGACGGTGTGTATGTGGCTCCATTCGACTGACTTCCACCACAAAGACAAGCTTGTACTTTTCAAGAAATATATTGGGCTCAGGTTATTGTTGGTTTTGAGATGAGCCCAATTGTAAGCTATTTTGGCAATAAGTGTGGTTTTCCCACTCAAACACAAGGGGCTGTGGCACTGATGACTGACATCATAACCCCTTGGAAGATCTAGTAATCCAGCACAGACAATGTAAGTCAACCTGTGCACATCATCCTTGTGCGAGAATTTGAGCCAGTCATCATGTATACTCATAATGACATATTTTCTTTGGACATAACCTGTCCAAACAACACAATCTTTCTTCCTCTGCTCACAGACTTACTCAGAATTGTTCCTTTAATTGAGACCTTCCAGATGGAATTTATTTTACTTAGTAACTTTGGTTTTAAACAATCTGCATAATAGTACAGACAGAGAGTGAGGTCAACATACCTTTTCTGATCTGCCATTGGTCAAAAGTCTTCTCCATTCAAGGTCGTTGCAGTGAGGTTAAGCTGTGACTCGTTAGACCATCGTTAGAAATTTAGATATAAATTCTTGGATGAAAGTAACGAAACAGACAAACTAGTTTTGCAGTCAAACTGTTTATGTTCAGTAACGAGCACTGGAACACTGCTATGTGCAGTTGCTTCCTTTGCAATTTGCTTTGAGAGTAACGCCTGCTCAAAGGCCATGTACGGATGCATGTTGGTTTGGGTAGTCTGCCAATGTCCAACCCTGCTACGCGGTTCAAAACCAGACAATCAATGTCTGACACATTTCTGGAGCTAACGTCTCTAGAAATACGTTTGTAGCACACTACTCTAATGCCACTATTATACATGCCATCTTCAAATGATTCAATATCTTTTTTTCCCATTTCGTCCAGTTCACTGCGAAGGTTGTCATTTTCCTATTAACTATTACAGTTTTTAGCAATTACGGTTATGGTTAAAACTTTATGGTTAGCCAAACAAGTGTTATTCTTGCAATGATTTTACAGAACACAATTCTTGTTTGATCCATGGCCTACACACAAACCTCTTCTCTTACAGCGAGATCCTTCGTTGTTGACGATGTGTGGCTCCATTCAACTGACCTCGACCACAAAAACAAGCTTGTACCTTTTCAGAACTGAATTGTGCTCAGGTTATTGTTTGTTTTGAGATCGGCCCAATCGTAAGCAATTTTGGTAATAAGAGTGGTTTTCCCACTCGAACACAAGGGGCTGTGGCACTGATGACTGACATCATAACCTCTTCAAAGATCTAGTACTCCAGAACAGACAATTGTCAACCTGTGCACATAATATTTGAGCCAGTCATCATGTATATTCATAATGCCATATTTTCTTTGGACATAACCTGTCCAAACAACACAATCTTTCTTCCTCTGCTCACAGACTTACTCAGAATTGTTCCTTTAATTGAGGCCTTCCAGATGGAATTTATTTTACTTAGTAACTTTGGTTTTAATCAATCTGCATAATAGTACAGACAGAGAGTGATGTCAACATACCTTTTCTGATTTGCCATTAGTCAAAAGTCTTCTCCATTCGAGGTCGTTGCAGTGAGGTTAAGCTTTGATTCGTTAGACCAACGTTAGAAATCTAGGTGTAAATTCGTGAATGAAAGTGACAACACAGACGAACTATTTTTGCAATAAAACTATTTTTATGTTTAGTAATGAGCATATCAAGTCTCTCTACCTCCGGCATCTTCTCTCTGCACCGTTTCCCTCCGAGTTGCTCTGTACATGCACTGTCGGCAATAATAGTACATAATTGGCCCGTGCGTTTCTCTGATGTGGCGCCAGAGCCCTTACTGGAATGGAAATGTTAACAGGCAATCCGGGCACCTGAAGACCCCTCAGTTAAACATACAACAATGTGAAGAACCAAAAATTTGACAGTTATTCGTTGACGTCTAGATTCTAGAGTTTGCCAGTTCAGTTGTGTTTATAGTCTGTCCTCGTACGACATTGCACCTCTCTGTTGTGTAAGGAACATTCTTGTAGCTCTCCTTTGGACTCATTCTAGGTAAGCTGATAAAGTTGCTATATATGGGCACCTGGCAGGCAGCCCATACTCGAGAACTTAAAGACCATCTACCGGATGCATGTTGGTTTGGGTAGTCTGCCGATGTCCAACCCTGCTACGCGGTTCAAAACCAGACGAATAATGTCCGACACATTTCTGGAGCCATAACGCCTCTAGAAATACATTTGTAGCACACTACTCTACTGTCACTATTATACATGCCATCTTCAAATGATTCAATTTCTTTTTTTCCCATTTCGTCCAGTTCACTGCGAAGGTTGTCATTTTCCTATTAACTATTACAGTTTTTAGCAATTACGGTTATGGTTAAAACTTGATGGTTAGCCAAACAAGTGTTATTCTTGCAATGGTTTTACAGAAGACAATTCTTGTATGATCCATGGCCTACACACAAACCTCTTTTCTTACAGCAAGATCCTTCCATGTTGATGGTGTGTGGCTCCATTCAACTGACCTCCACCACAAAGACAAGCTCGTATCTTTCCAGAAATATATTGGGCTCAGGTTATTGTTTGTTTTGAGATCAGCCCAATCGTAACCTATTTTGTCAATAAGAGTGGTTTTCCCACTCAAACACAAGGGGCTGTGGCACCGATGACTGACATCATAAACTATTCAAAGATCTAGTACTCCAGAACAGACAATTGTCAACCTGTGCACATAATCCTTGTGCGAGAATTTGAGCCAGTCATCATGTATATTCATAATGCCATATTTTCTTTGGACATAACCTGTCCAAACAACACAATCTTTCTTCCTCTGCTCACAGACTTACTCAGAATTGTTCCTTTAATTGAGGCCTTCCAGATGGAATTTATTTTACTTAGTAACTTTGGTTTTAATCAATCTGCATAATAGTACAGACAGAGAGTGAGGTCAACATACCTTTTCTGATCTGCCATTGGTCAAAAGTCTTCTCCATTCAAGGTCGTTGCAGTGAGGTTAAGCTGTGACTCGTTAGACCATCGTTAGAAATTTAGATATAAATTCTTGGATGAAAGTAACGAAACAGACAAACTAGTTTTGCAGTCAAACTGTTTATGTTCAGTAACAAGCACTGGAACACTGCTATGTGCAGTTGCTTCCTTTGCAATTTGCTTTGAGAGTAACGCCTGCTCAAAGGCCATGTACGGATGCATGTTGGTTTGGGTAGTCTGCCAATGTCCAACCCTGCTCCGCGGTTCAAAACCAGACGAATAATATCTGACACATTTCTGGAGCTAACGTCTCTAGAAATACGTTTGTAGCACACTACTCTAATGCCACTATTATACATGCCATCTTCGAATGATTCTATTTCTTTTTTTCCCATTTCGTCCAGTTCACTGCGAAGGTTGTCATTTTCCTATTAACTATTACAGTTTTTAGCAATTACGGTTATGGTTAAAACTTGATGGTTAGCCAAACAAGTGTTATTCTTGCAATGATTTTACAGAAGACAATTCTTGTATGATCCATGGCCTACACACAAACCTCTTCTCTTACAGCGAGATCCTTCGTTGTTGACGGTGTGTGGCTCCATTCGACTGACCTTGACCACAAAGACAAGCTTGTATCTGTCCAGAAATATATTGGGCTCAGGTTATTGTTTGTTTTGAGATGGGCCCAATCGTAAGCTATTTTGTCAATAAGAGTCGTTTTCCCACTCAAAAATTTAAACACAAGGGGCTGTGGCAAGGTTAAGCTGTGACTCATTAGACCAACTTGATGGTTAGCCAAACAAGTGTTATTCTTGCAATGGTTTTACAGAAGACAATTCTTGTATGATCCATGGCCTACACACAAACGTCTTCTCTTACAGCGAGATCCTTCGTTGTTGACGGTGTGTGGCTCCATTCAACTGACCTCCACCACAAAAACAAGCTTGTACCTTTCCAGAAATATATTGGGCTCAGGTTATTGTTTGATTTGAGATCTGCCCAATCGTACGCTATTTTGTCAATAAGTGTCGTTTTCCCACTCAAACACAAGGGGCTGTGGCACTGATGACTGACATCATAACCCTTTGGACGATCTAGTACTCCAGTACAGACAATGTAAGTCAACATGTGCACATCATCCTTGTGCGAGAATTTGAGCCAGTCATCATGTATATAATGCCATATTTTCTTTTGACATGCGAAGATTGTCATTTTCCTATTAACTACATGTATTACAGTTTTTAGCAATTACGGTTATGGTTAAAACTTGATGGTTAGCCAAACTAGTGTTATTCTTGCAATGGTTTTACAGAAGACAATTCTTGGATGATCCATGGCCTACACACAAACGTCTTTTCTTACAGCGAGATCCTTCGTTGTTGACGGTGTGTAGCTCCATTCGACTGACCTCGACCACAAAGACAAGCTTGTATCTTTCCAGGAAATATATTGGGCTCAGGTTTTGTTTGTTTTGAGATCAGCCCAACCATAAGCTATTTTGGCAATAAGTGTGGTTTTTCCCACTTACAAATTTAAACACAAGGGGCTGTGGCAAGGTTAAGCTGTGACTCATTAGACCAACTTGATGGTTAGCCAAACAAGTGTTATTCTTGCAATGGTTTTACAGAAGACAATTCTTGTATGATCCATGGCCTACACACAAACCTCTTCTCTTACAGCGAGATCCTTCCATGTTGATGGTGTGTGGCTCCATTCAACTGACCTCCACCACAAAGACAAGCCTGTACCTTTCAAGAAATATATTGTGCTCAGGTTATTGTTTGTTTTGAGATCGGCCCAATCGTAAGCTATTTTGGCAATAAGTGTGGTTTTCCCACTCAAACACAAGGGGCTGTGGCACTGATGACTGATATCATAACCCCTTGGAAGATGTAGTACTCCAGAACAGACAATGTAAGTCAACATGTGCACATCATCCTTGTGCGAGAATTTGAGCCAGTCATCATGTATATTCATTATGCCATATTTTCTTTGGACATAACCTGTCCAAACAACACAATCTTTCTTCCTCTGCTCACAGACTTACTCAGAATTGTTCCTTTAATTGAGGCCTTCCAGATGGAATATATTTTACTTAGTAACTTTGGTTTTAATCAATCTGCATAATAGTACAGACAGAGAGTGAGGTCAACATACCTTTTCTGATCGGCCATTGGTCAAAGGTCTTCTCCATTCGAGGTCGTTGTAGTGAGGTTAAGCTGTGACTCGTTAGACCAACGTTAGAAATTTAGATGTAAATTCTTGGATGAAAGTAACGAAACAGACAAACTATTTTTGCAGTCAAACTGTTTATGTTTAGTAACAAGCACTGGAACACTGCTATGGTCAGTGGCTTCCTTTGCAATTTGCTTTGAGAGTAACGCCTGCTCAAAGGCCATGTACGGATGCATGTTGGTTTGGGTAGTCTGCCAATGTCCAACCCTGCTACGCGGTTCAAAACCAGACAAATAATGTCTGACACATTTCTGGAGCTAACGTCTCTAGAAATACATTTGTAGCACACTACTCTAATGCCACTATTATACATGCCATCTTCAAATGATTAAATTTCTTTTTTTCCCATTTCGTCCAGTTCACAGCGAAGGTTGTCATTTTCCTATTAACTATTACAGTTTTTAGCAATTACGGTTATGGTTAAAACTTGATGGTTAGCCCAACAAGTGTTATTCTTGCAATGATTTTACAGAACACAATTCTTGTTTGATCCATGGCCTACACACAAACCTCTTCTCTTACAGTGAGATCCTTCATTGTTGATGGTGTGTGGCTCCATTCAACTGACCTCGACCACAAAGACAAGCTTGTACCTTTTCAGAACTGAATTGTGCTCAGGTTATTGTTTGTTTTGAGATCGGCCCAATCATAAGCTATTTTGTCAATAAGAGTGGTTTTCCCACTCAAAAATTTAAACACAAGGGGCTGTGGCAAGGTTAAGCTGTGACTCATTAGACCAACTTGATGGTTAGCCAAACAAGTGTTATTCTTGCAATGGTTTTACAGAAGACAATTCTTGTATGATCTATGGCCTACACGCAAACGTCTTCTCTTGCAGCGAGATCCTTCGTTGTTGACGGTGTGTGGCTCCATTCAACTGACCTTGACCACAAAGACAAGCTTGTATCTTTCCAGGAATGAATTGTGCTCAGGTTATTGTTTGTTTTGAGATGGGCCCAATCGTAAGCTATTTTGACAATAAGTGTTGTTTTCCCACTCAAACACAAGGGGCTGTGGCACCGATGACTGACATAAACTCTTGGAAGATCTAGTACTCCAGAACAGACAATGTATACAGTCAACCTGTCCACATCATCCTTGTGCGAGAATTTGAGTAAGTCATCATGTATATTCATAATGCCATATTTTCTTTGGACATAATTAACCTGTCCAAACAACACAATCTTTCTTCCTCTGCTCAGAGTTACTCAGAATTGTTCCTTTAATTGAGGCCTTCCAGATGGAATTTATTTTACTTACATGTAGTAACTTTGGTTCAATCAATCTGCATAACAGTACAGACAGAGAGTGAGGTCAACATACTTTTTCTGCCATTCGAGGTCGTTGCAGTGAGGTTAAGCTTTGATTCGTTAGACCAACGTTAGAAATCTAGGTGTAAATTCGTGGATGAAAGTGACAACAGAGACAAAACTATTTTTGCAATAAAACTATTTTTATGTTTAGTAACGAGCACATCAAATCTCTCTACCTCCGGCATCTTCTCTCTGCACCGTCTCCCTCCGAGTTGCACTGTACATGCACTGTCGGCAATAATAGTACATAATTGGCCCGTGCGTTTCTCTGATGTGGCGCCAGAGCCCTTACTGGAATGGAAATGTTAACAGGCAATCCCGGCACCTGAAGACCCCTCTGTTAAACAGACAACAATGTGAAAAACCAAAAATTTGACAGTTATTCGTTGATGTCTAGATTCTAGAAGTAGTAGGGATATGCCGATTGTAGACCAAATCTTAAAAAACTCAATTTGATCTGACAACTATATAACCAAAAAAACTCACAAAAAAACTAGTTTTATTTATCTTGCGAGAACCTAAAAAAAATGAGAAAAAAACAGCGCCCTCTATAGGTTAAATTAAAAAAAACAATAAATGACAAACTCTAAAATTAATTTCAAAAAAAGCGCCCTCAACAGAGGGCGCTATTTTATTTTATTCTCATTGATCACAGTTTTTTATAACTAAAATTAACTTCTAGAGTCCCTCACAGAGGGTGCTATAAATAGCCCAAAAGCATACACGTGTATGCTTTTGGGCTATTTATAGCTTTATCAAAATGACGTCATTTCTAAATTACAGAGGGCCACATTGATTGCAATTACACTGGGTGGGGTGCTTCCATCTATTTCCTACTGTTGGGACGATACTAAAATGTGTCTTTATAAACTTCTTATTTTTTCTGAAGAAATTTAATGGTAAGCGACAACAGAGTAATTTGGGATATTCCTTTACCAGTTTATAAAATTCCCTCAATATTTTTGCCCACTTTTTTTGTAAGCCGCAATTTTGTTTTAACCACGTATCCAAATTTGATAAAAACACCTTACCCTCTCGTTTTTCTCGTTGAAATTTTTGAAACGAAACTTCTAGCCAATTCCTAAATTTTGCTGCGTTAAACAAACTCCTATTTTCCCTCTTTGTATGAATTTGGTTGCATTCTTTTATGCATTCTTCTAAACGTTTTAAACTATAATTTTCGTTACCCACTTCAGGAATATCTCCCAAATTATTCCATTGTTGCTCAATATTATAACTATTTTTTAGTTTGTCTTATATTTCGTCGGGGCTAAGAGTGTTATTTTTTATTTGGGGCTGTTTTTCTACATCATTTTCTTGGGCTTCTAAAGTTGGGAGTGGTGGCGGATTATTCATATTCGGTTCGTTGTTTAGGGCTTCCAAGGCTTCTTCATGTCGACCGTCGATGATAAGTCTTTTTGCCACATCGACGAGTTGGTGATATTGTTGAAATTGTTGCACCACCCACTCACCGCTTGAGTCGATGAGACGATTGGCTTCATCGACGTCTTCCCTCATATAAGTCAGTTTGAGGACTTGCCTTGGAAACGTCATGATACTAAAGCAAATAAAATAAAATAACAGATAGAGTTTTAATATCATAGCAATTATTCTTTTGAGCTACTCACGTAAACAAAACAATTATTTTCTCTTACCTTTCCTAGTAGCGATTCTATAGCTGAGTTCTGGGTTAAAAGTAGACTCGTGATTTTAAAACACACAGGAGTCTATTAAACTGTTCTGGCTCGATGTCTAGTGCAAAACTGTGTGATGTGGTGACGAGTTATACACGCTCACGCTGTACAAGTGCAGAAATGATGAAACAGCTCATGCCGCGATATTTATACTGCTACTAGAACCAGTAATTTTCCATACAGATATATTTCTTTGTCTGTGAAGGGCGGCTGTATGGAAAATTACTAGCCACGCTGACAAAGGAATCCCGGCTCAAGGTTGTTTTGTTACGCCACATCGCGTTCGGCACAAAAGGCAATTTGACTTCCCACGCAATTCCCACGGTATTTTACAGAGTCAAGTTCTTCCCTTTTTTAAAACGAATCTAAAGGAGGCGCCGACGGGTAAGGAGGAGGTTGATCAAAATAAGTTTTATTTATCTCGAAGCTGTAAGTTTTTCGATAAGACCTTTTTTTTCTTTAGACACCAACTCTTCCACGCGTCTTTTTATCTCGGATTCCATATTCCATATTCCATACCTTTTCTGACAGCAAGCTGCCGGACCTAATAACCTCTTTCATATCGTTAAATTGCCTCAGTTCCTTCAACACCAAAGCGTACTTTTCGTGGGATATATTGCCGTCTTCTATAGCTTGAGAAATAAGATCGCTTACGCTGTTGAGTTTAGCCTCGGCCAAGACTCTAATCTCGTCGTGTTTTTTAGCTTTACGTCTAAATCGTTTGCTAAAATATTTTAGCAAGAGCGCGGCGCAACCAAAACTCAAGGCTACTCCCTCTAACGCAAAACCAACGGGTGACGTGATGACACCGCTTATAGCCGCGATTCCCAAACCCCCACAAATCGCACCACTCATCTCGGCTAGCGTTTCCGTAGTAGACAATGTCGTAATTAACTTACCGTATTTTTTACACAACGCGCTTCGCTGTTCTCGTTGCGCCAATATATCTTTTTGAACTTCTTCGATCTTTTGCAATCGAAACACCCTCGTTTCGTCGATTTTTAGATCGGCATAAATACTAGTCGTCATTTTACAAAAGTAACTAAAATATTTCTACGTTAAAAATTATCTCTTTACCTCTGTTATCTAACACCTCGCCACGACCGTTTTTTAACGAAAACGTGAGGCTGTTTATTTTGCCAGCTACCAACTCTTTTGAACACTTGTTAGGATCTTGAGGATTGTTTGAACGAGCGGCATCACCGTGTATGGGTATACTCTCCAACAGGTTAGTTTGTTTTTCGTCAACAAAATTTGAATGCCTAGACAGTTCTTCGCAATGTAAAAAGACCGCGTTGTAAAGATTTAGACAAAATTTTCCATAATGATTATTACCGCCATTGAGCCAACCCCTGGGTAAACCTAAAAGTTTAGACAAATTACTCGATAGTTTTATGCGATTTTGGTTGGGAATGAATAGATAAAACAGTTCATCGGATAAGGACTCTATAGATATACCGTGAAAAGTTTTTATAAGATCTTTGAAAGAATAAAGATTCCACCTATTTGGTTGGATATCTTTTTTATCACGATCGACAATTTGAAGATTTGTAAGATTATTGATATCACCCGTAAAACTCTCCCAATGTATCGACGCTCTTTTTTCGAGGTTATAAAACCCAAGTCTAACACAAAGTTGTTTAACTTCATGCGACGGTCACCCCGACGTTACCTATAGGTCGCGATAGTTCAAAGGTCTGCTCGTTATCAGTCATGACGAATGTATGAGACTGCATTTAAAAAAAGTAACTAAAATATTTTTACGTTTAAAATTATATCTTTACCTCTATTGGCGTAAATTGTAACTCTTCGTCGTCTACGATTTGTTTGAGATCATCTAGTTTCTTGCGATTCAAGTTTTTATATTTATTCTCTTCTACTCTAATGGCGTCGATATAGTCTCGACGTAGCTCGCGCCCTGAGATCGTGATATTATTCCGCTCCACATATTTTTTCAAGGTTGATTTAGACCAACGTCCGTATCCTATTGGTGTTGGTTTCTTCATCATACTTTATAATATAGTGTTATAATAAATTTTTTATTTAAATTTTATTGATAGTAAACCAAAACAAACCAACACTATTTTTTTGCTTTTTGTTTTGTATAGTTATCAGATCAAATTGAGTTTTTTAAGATTTGGTCTACAATCGGCATATCCCTACTACTCTAGAGTTTGCCAGTTCAGTTGTGTTTATAGTCTGTCCTCATACGACATTGCACCTCTCTGTTGTTTAAATAACATTCTTGTAGCTCTTCCTTGGACTCGTTCTAGGTAAGCTGATAAAGTTGCTATATATGGGCACCAGGCAGGCAGCCCATACTCAAGAACTCAAAGGCCATGTACCGGATGCATGTTGGTTTGGGTAGTCTGCCAATGTCCAACCCTGCTACGCGGTTCAAAACCAGACAAATAATGTCCGACACATTTCTGGAGCTAATTACGCCTCTAGAAATACGTTTGTAGCACACTACTCTAATGCCACTATTATACATGCCATCTTCAAATGATTCAATTTCTTTTTTTCCCCATTTCGTCCAGTTCACTGCAAAGGTTGTCATTTTCCTATTAACTATTACAGTTTTTAGCAATTACGGTTATGGTTAAAACTTAATGGTTAGCCAAACAAGTGTTATTCTTGCAATGATTTTACAGAAGACAATTCTTGTATGATCTATGGCCTACACACAAACTTCTTTTCTTACAGCGAGATCCTTCCATGTTGACGGTGTGTGGCTCCATTCAACTGACTTCCACCACAAAAACAAGCTTGTACCTTTCAAGAAATATATGGGGCTCAGGTTATTGTTTGATTTGAGATCTGCCCAATCGTACGCTATTTTGTCAATAAGTGTCGTTTTCCCACTCAAACACAAGGGGCTGTGGCACTGATGACTGACATCATAACCCCTTGGACGATCTAGTACTCCAGAACAGACAATGTAAGTCAACCTGTGCACATCATCCTTGGGCGAGAATTTGAGCCAGTCATCATGTATATAATGCCATATTTTCTTTTGACATGCGAAGGTTGTCATTTTCCTATTAACTACATGTATTACAGTTTTTAGCAATTACGGTTATGGTTAAAACTTGATGGTTAGCCAAACAAGTGTTATTCTTGCAATGGTTTTACAGAAGACAATTCTTGGATGATCCATGGCCTACACACAAACGTCTTTTCTTACAGCGAGATCCTTCGTTGTTGACGGTGTGTAGCTCCATTTGACTGACCTCGACCACAAAGACAAGCTTGTATCTTTCCAGAAATATATTGGGCTCAGGTTTTGTTTGTTTTGAGATCAGCCCAACCATAAGCTATTTTGGCAATAAGTGTGGTTTTTCCCACTTACAAGTTCAAACACAAGGGGCTGTGGCAAGGTTAAGCTGTGACTCATTAGACCAACTTGATGGTTAGCCAAACAAGTGTTATTCTTGCAATGGTTTTACAGAAGACAATTCTTGGATGATCCATGGCCTACACACGAACCTCTTCTCTTACAGCGAGATCCTTCGTTGTTGACGGTGTGTAGCTCCATTCGACTGACCTTGACCACAAAGACAAGCTTGTACTTTTCCAGAAATGAATTGGGCTCAGGTTATTGTTTGTTATCAGCAGGTGGATCAGCATGCAAGGGCCTGACACGTGGAGCAACAGGCGCCACCGGTAGTGCTGCTTCTTCCTCGTCTCCGGACTCGTCCAAGTCCATGGCATCTGGAGCAGGATCAGGCAGGTGAAGTCTCCACCACGCGTCCGGCTCGATGGGGTCGGTCTTGTATCCTCGGTGTGTGGTGTAGCCGAGTAGAGACTTCAAGTCCCCGAAGATTTTTTTTGCGTCAATTTGGAGTGGGCGAAAGCGTGCATGCTGATCGATGACCCCTGCTAGGCGCAGTACATCTGCAGCTGCGCGGATGAGGCGGCCGGTTGACTCGAGGTAGTGGTCGACGGTGATGGCTCGTTTAACCACAATAGCCGGTCCGACGAGCTGGTCTACGTCCTGGGGCCTCCGTATTAGGAATAGCTGGACGGCTTCTTCCAGCGTGGTGGTCATAAATGTCGCCTCGAACCGAAGTCCGCCGAGAAGGTGCGGGTGGGCGACCATCAGCTGGTAAATCTTGCGCAGATGACGAAGCTTCCTTGCTCCCGCCCGGCTGTCACCAGGAACCGACGCCATCTCAAAATTGTGCGATGTGCGGAGGAAATGGTATGACTCGTTGTATATCTTCACCGTTGGCATGACTTCATCATCGAGGTGGACAGTGAGGGAACCACCGTGGTTGGCAAGAGGCGCTGGTCGTCGGTCGAGTGGAGTGAACAATGGGTAGCAGTCCAGGTGAACACCGCGGGGCAGCCTGAAGCGTTGATCCACTTTCAGCACGTAGAGAAGTGTGTCATAACTTGTGTAAGCCACATCGTAGCGGTTGCGGGGGTACCCTTCCGCAGTTGTGGCGGCGCATCTTCTGACAGCATCTGCGAAGGCAGGGAAGGTTGGAATGGCGGCCTTCATCCCGAAGTTGGTGAGGCGGAGGTAGCTGATGTTGGCCGCTCGGATTGCATCTAAGAAGGTGGGTGTGGGCACGCCAATGCCCTGTCCCCGGATGAGGTACTGGGTGTCCTCGTCGGCGGGTACGCAGTAGTGCCGCTTGTTAAACAGTGCCTCGCAAAGCTGACGCTTCAGGTGCGGGGTCTTCTTCGTTTCTATAATGCACTGTTTGTTTTGAGATCAGCCCAATCGTTAGCAATTTTGGCAATAAGTGTGGTTTTCCCACTCAAACACAAGGGGCTGTGGCACCGATGACTGACATCATAAACTCTTGGAAGATCTAGTACTCCAGAACAGACAAAGTAAGTCAACCTGTGCACATCATCCTTGTGCAAGAATTTGAGCCAGTCATCATGTATATTCATAATCATAATGCCATGTTTTCTTTGGACATAATTAACCTGTTCAAACAACACAATCTTTCTTCCTCTGCTCACAGACCTATTCAGAATTGTTCCTTTAATTGAGGCCTTCCAGATGGAATTTATTTTACTTAGTAACTTTGGTTCAATGAATCTGCATAATAGTACAGACAGAGAGTGAGGTCAACATACCTTTTCTGATCTGCCATTAGTCAAAAGTCTTCTCCATTCGAGGTCGTTGCAGTGAGGTTAAGCTTTGATTCGTTAGACCAACGTTAGAAATCTAGGTGTAAATTCGTGGATGAAAGTGACAACACAGACAAACAATTTTTGCAATAAAACTATTATTTTTATGTTTAGTAACGAGCACATCAAATCTCTCTTCCTCCGGCATCTTCTCTCTGCACCGTCTCCAAGCCTTAGATTAAGCAGCCAGGAGCAAGGGGCAATTTATTTTTAAAAGTTGCCCCTTGCTCACGGGGATTTACCAGAGCAAGGGGCAATTTCTGAAGAACCAGGGGCAATAATTTTTACAGTACGCGGGTATGCAGCGTTCAAGTTAGTCTTGTTTGCAAGACGATCTTCGCGATGCGGGGCGCCCTCTAACGTATGCCGTAGACCACGCGCGAATAACCTTCGGCGTGTATGGTACGGCGTACGTTAAAGGACGCCCGCATCGGCGGCCTACGCGCGCTGCATATACCGCGATTAAGATCGTCTTGCAAACAAGACTACGTTCAAGTTTGCTACATGATGGCCGACAGGCGACTGAGATTTTTCGAGTCATGATTGAATAAAACAGACAATGAGACAAATCACAAATGAGACAAGACAACATGTTTTCTTCACAATATTTATTATGAGAACAAGGTAAAAATACTTTTGGGAAACCAGGTTTACATCAGTATGATTATACATCAACATTTGTGGGGAAATAGACTTCCTGTCCTAATAATTTATGGGCGCAATTTTACGGAAAACACTTGCGCCTTGCCGTCTAGTTTTAGATGATTATGGGCGCAATTGGTGGTTTTATGAGCGCAAATTTGCGCCCTGCGCCCGCTTAATCGAAGGCTTGCCCTACCCTACCCTACCCTACCCTACCCTACCCTACCCTACCCTACCCTACCCTACCCCACGCTCAAAGCTAGATCTGCGCTTGCAACGGAAACGTGAGTATCGTGGCAACATGTACTCGGGCCGGAAACGTATTCATAATGCTGGAGTTGTCCAACAAAGGTTTTTTCTAAAAAAAATTGAGATAACATCTTACTGATCGCTGGACTCGCATTGGCCGCTGGACTCGCAGTGGCCGTCGGACTCTCAGGGGTCGCCGGGCTCGCCGTGGTCGCTGGATTCGCCGTGGTCACCAGACTCGCAGTGGTCGTTCGTCTGCGGTGGGAACCAACGGGGTGGGTTACCAGAGTGTGGGCTGTATTCCGGTCCGATGAAAGACTCTTTGTGGCATGATGATGCCAGCACTTACGTATGCAAAGAAATTTGCAAAGAAATATAAAGTCATCAAAATTATGCTACTGGTATCAAGAGGATTAATGCTCCTAGCGATTTTTTTGCAAGGTGTGCACAAAGACCCGGAGTTGGAAAATGTGTGATAGCATTGCAGCGTGGGCGGTGGCAGCTTTTTGTTATCTCGCATCAGTTGGCACCTTGTGTTAGTTGCATAGTCAAAACAGGAATACACAGCGTTCAATCGCTGGGAAAAATACAATTCACCGACTCGATCACTATGAAACGTGATTGGGTGCGTTATTAAAAATCAGAGCTACCTGCCAATGCTGATATCCGCAGCACAACTCAAACTACTACTCCGTCTATTCTCCTCGATGTAACGATCGAAAATCCGTTGATGAAATAATCGTACGGTCTTCAAAAATTATGCCTACTCGCCTCTGGAGAGCTAGATACACCGGACCACCGCCTATAATTGGCTAGGTAGGCGCTGGGTGCGGCGCTGGGAAACGCTGATAAGCTTCGTGCTCTGATTGGACAGTTCTTGTTTGATAGTCCACCCGTGCCGAGTATATAGGTAATAAGTGATCTTGGTCTTCACTGCTTATTATAAAGGTGTTTGGATCCTTGTATACAAAAACATAATGGCGTGGTGGCAGAGTCGGAAACATTTCCATGCATTTTCAGCTCAAAAAGCCAGGGGAAAGTGGCCAGGAAATGCCTCGGATTTAACCACAGGGCATCTAGAATCTAAATTTCTCCGCAGTCTGGTGCCGCCACTGAATTCATGGCACATTAGTTGAAGCCTTTTAATAGTAACATCACCTAGAGCGATAACATAAAACAAAGTATGCCTGCAAAACAAATTAAAACAAGTTTATTAGATTCAAGTTTGAAGTTAAATTCACTGATCGGTCAGGTATAACCGCAACACAAACAAAAGTTACACTTTTGGACCCATTTTATTTAAAGTTATGTGAGTTATGTTAGTGCATGTTCTTTATTATATGATTAGAATGGTATGAACAGGTTTCCATTCATTATTCCAATGAAGTCGATTGGGAACCAGCGCGTAGCTTCAATATTATTATTATTTCTAGGAATACATACAAAGGAACCAAGCTATACTTGTTTTTTCCTTCAGTTTGGAAATTGGTTTGTTGTTTTTTGTGTTTTTTTGTTGGCAACGGATGGAAAAGTTCCGACGCTCCATAATTGTTTTGTTTTACTGAAGCGCGCAGTGCCGAGAATAGATGATTTAAGAGCTTCTTTGTGTGTGTTACTCGTTCACCTACGCTTGACCCTCAATCGTCGCATTTAAATCGTCGCATTTTATATATGTTCCGTATATACTGTTTGCAACTATCCAAAAAGTAACCAACCAAATTATTGTTTATTTGCTTACATGTTGTCCAGAATTAAAGACTCCCTGTAAAATTATTCCTTCTGATATGCTGTCATTTTGAAAAAAATAATCAAAAAATTGTGTTTATAGTCTGTCCTCATACGACATTGCACCTCTCTGTTGTTTAAATAACATTCTTGTAGCTCTTCTTTGGACCCGTTCTAGGTAAGCTGATAAAGTTGCTATATATGGGCACCAGGCAGGCAGCCCATACTCAAGAATTCAAAGTCCATGTACCGGATGCATGTTGGTTTGGGTAGTCTGCCGATGTCCAACCCTGCTACGCGGTTTAAAACCAGACAAATAATGTCCGACACATTTCTGGAGCTAACGCCTCTAGAAATACGTTTGTAGCACACTACTCTAATGTCACTATTGTACATGACATCTTTGAATGATTAAAAAAAAACAATTCCCATTATTTCGTCCAGTTCACTGCGACGGTTGTCATTTCCCATTAACAATTAAAGTTTTCAGCAATTACGGTTATGGTTAAAACTTGATGGTAATTAGCCAAACAAGTGTTATTTTTGCAATGATTTTACAGAAGACAATTCTTGTGTGATCCATGGCCTACACACAAACCTCTTCTCTTACAGCGAGATCCTTCCATGTTGACGGTGTGTGGCTCCATTCAACTGACCTCGACCACAAAGACAAGCTTGTACCTTTCCAGAAATATATTGGGCTCCGGTTATTGTTTGTTTTGAGATGAGCCCAATCGTAACCTATTTTGTCAATAAGAGTGGTTTTCCCACTCAAACACAAGGGGCTGTGGCACTGATGACTGACATCATAACCCCCTTGGAAGATCTAGTACTCCAGAACAGACAATGTAAGTCAACCTGTGTACATAATCCTTGTGCGAGAATTTGAGCCAGTCATCATGTATATTCATAATGCCATATTTTCTTTGGACATAACCTGTCCAAACAACACAACCTTTCTTTCTCTGCTCACAGACTTACTCAGAATTGTTCCTTTAATTGAGGCCTTCCAGATGGAATTTATTTTACTTAGTAACTTTGGTTCAATCAATCTGCATAATAGTACAGACAGAGAGTGAGGTCAACATACCTTTTCTGATCTGCCATTGGTCAAAGGTCTTCTCCATTCAAGGTCATTGCAGTGAGGTTAAGCTGCGACTCGTTAGACCAACGTTAGAAATTTAGATGT
Source organism: Crossaster papposus (assembly GCA_037893245.1). Lineage (NCBI taxonomy): Eukaryota > Metazoa > Echinodermata > Asteroidea > Velatida > Solasteridae > Crossaster > Crossaster papposus. Next base: position 146,578 of record JBAIAA010001071.1, read on the forward strand.
AAATTCTTGAATGAAAGTAACGAAACAGACAAACTATTTTTGCAGTCAAACTGTTTGTTTAGTAACAAGCACTGGAACACTGCTATGTGCAGTTGCTTCCTTTGCAATTTGCTTTGAGAGTAACGCCTGCTCAAAGGATGTACGGATGCATGTTGGTTTTGGTAGTCTGCCAATGTCCAACCCTGCTACGCGGTTCAAAACCAGACAAATAATGTCCGACACATTTCTGGAGCTAATTACGCCTCTAGAAATACGTTTGTAGCACACTACTCTAATGCCACTATTATACATGCCATCTTCAAATGATTCAATTTCTTTTTTTCCCATTTCGTCCAGTTCACTGCGAAGGTTGTCATTTTCCTATTAACTATTACAGTTTTTAGCAATTACGGTTATGGTTAAAACTTGATGGTTAGCCAAACAAGTGTTATTCTTGCAATGATTTTACAGAAGACAATTCTTGTATGATCCATGGCCTACACACAAACTTCTTTTCTTACAGCGAGATCCTTCCATGTTGAAGGTGTGTGGCTCCATTCAAGTGACCTCGACCACAAAGACAAGCTTGTATCTTCTCAGAAATGAATTGTGCTCAGGTTATTGTTTGTTTTGAGATCGGCCCAATCGTAAGCTATTTTGTCAATAAGAGTCGTTTTCCCACTCAAAAATTTAAACACAAGGGGCTGTGGCAAGGTTAAGCTGTGACTCATTTGACCAACTTGATGGTTAGCCAAACAAGTGTTATTCTTGCAATGGTTTTACAGAAGACAATTCTTGTGTGATCCATGGCCTACACACAAACGTCTTCTCTTACAGCGAGATCCTTCGTTGTTGACGGTGTGTGGCTCCATTCGACTGACCTCCACCACAAAAACAAGCTTGTACCTTTCCAGAAATATATTGGGCTCAGGTTATTGTTTGTT